>BSBN01000455.1:1200000-1800000 GCA_027924645.1 Cunninghamia lanceolata | reverse complement strand
GGAAATTCAAATGATATTTGGATTTTGGAATTTGATGGTAGATATTCTTCCACTGGATCTAGGGTTGGAATAGTTCTAATATCTCCTCAAGGTGATATTTTTCCTTTCTCCTATAAGCTATAGTTTGACAATACCAATAATAATGTTGAATACGAGTCATTGTTACTCAAAGTGGAGGCTACTCGTATTAAAGGGATAAAAAATCTTCATGCCCAAGGTGATATGGAGCTTATTGTTTGTTAGGTAAGGAATCTTTACCAAACCAAGAATGAAAGGCTAAGATATTACCGCAATCATATCTGGGATTGCATTGGAGGTTTTGATGCTTTTGACATCTCCATGGTACCAAGAGAGTTTAATGATCGTGTTGATTCATTAGCCATCTCTGCCACCCTGATGGTCCCTCACAAGGATTTTAAAGGTGATAAGTACACAATTGAGTTAGTCTTCCAACCAAGTATACCTGATAATACTGACCATTGGCAAGTCTTCAATGGTGATAATCAAATCATAGCTTTCTTAGAGAAGGCAGATAGCTTTGATGAACTCTACTTTGAAGGAAGTAATTCTCCACCTTGGGAATATGTTTCCGAAGTAGATTCACAGATTGGTGAAGAATTTCTCTAGTTAAAAGGGAATAAAATTCTGAAAGGTTTGGTTTCTCTTGAAAAGTTATTTGACAAGCATGATAGATATATCAAACAACAATAGCAACTTGGTTCAAGTTCGTCAATGGAATTTGAACAAGTGAACCTGAACATAGAAGTGGATCCTAAGATGGTTAACATTGGGAAATGTTGCACTGAAGATGAAAAGTTCAAGTTCACAACACTTCTACGCCATTATATCGATGTGCTTGCAAATTTATATGATGACTTGAAGTCTATCAGACCACAAGAGATCCAACATGAGATTCCTCTCAAGGTGGGACCTTTGCCTCACAAGCAGAAGCAAAGCCAGCATAATCCCAAGATATCAGGTACTATTCTTGCTGAAATCCAAAAGATGTTGAATGCTAGGATAATTTTCCCTATCCATAATTCCACTTGGATTGCAAATATTGTACCTGTAAGGAAGAAGAATGGAGAAATTTGTATTTGTGTAGATTTTAGAAATCTAAATCAATCTTCTTTGAAATATAACTACCCTCTACCCATAATGGATCAAGTGCTACAAACTGTAACTGGTTCAGAGATGCTATCTATGTTGGATGGCTTTTTGGTCTACAACCAAGTAGAAGTTAGTGAAGTGGATCAATACAAAACTACTTTCACAACTCCATGGGGTACTTTTGCATATCACAAGATGTCGTTTGGTTGATCAACGCTAATGCTACATTCCAGAGAGCAATGGACTTAGCATTCAAAGATGAAATGGGTAAGTTTATTATGGTTTACCTTGATGATTTGATGGTCTTCTCCAAGGAGCGTCAAGATCATGCGTACCACTTGCAGCAAGTTTTGGAACAGTGCCATCAAAATGGTATTTCTCTTAATCCTACGAAGTCAGTTTTTGGGGTTACAGAAGGTAAGCTTCTTGGTCACATTGTATCCAAAGAAGGTACTAAAATTGACTCTAAGAGAGTTAAATCTATCCAAAGTCTTACTTTATTTGCTAGTAAGACAGTTGTTCATTCTTTCTTTGGGAAGGTGAATTTCTTATGAAGGTTCATTCCGGAATTTGCAGAGAAGACTCATCATATTGTTAATATGATGAAGGGTAGGACCACTTTCCATTGGAGTGCGGAAGGTAAAGTAGTTTTCAAGGACATTAAGAGAACCATAGCCCATGCTCTGGTTTTGGTTTGTCTTGACTACACTAAAGGTTTCATAATGTATAGTTATGCTTCAAAGCATATGTTGTCAGTGATTCTGGTTCAGCAGAACGAGGAAGGTGTGGAATCTCTAATTTTGTTTATGAGTTGCCCACTAAAGGATCATGAGCTTAAGTATTCAAATATGGAGAAACATGCTTACGCTGTAGTCAAAGTTGTGAAGCATTTCAGGTTTTACATTCTGAATTCACATACTATTGTTTTGGTGCCAGATACAACAGTGAAATCTATCCTAACACAACAAGAATTTGGGACCAAGAGGGGCAATTGGATTGCCAAAATTCAAGAATTTGATCTTGATATCAAACCCACCAATCTCGTGTAAGGGAAAGGTTTGTGTCAGTTGATTGATGATAATGTCCCAAAAGAAACAGATGATGAAGAGGTAGAGGTTGAAGATGTTCCAGCTGTTCTCTTTGTTACTACAACCGATGAGTGGTATTCTAATATCACTTTTTTTCTCACATATGGTGAGTGCCCTTCTCATTTATCTTATAAAGAGAAGTGAACTATCAAGCTTAAGGCTGCAAACTATGTCTTATGGGATAACAGTTTGTATAAAAGAAGTCTTTATGGAGTTTTTCTCCATTGTGTGGATAAAGCACAACAAAGCAAACTTTTGGAGTCTTTTCACAATTTGGCATGTGGAGGACACTTTTCAGCACCGGTAACAGCTCACAAAATTTTAAGAGCTAGGTACTATTGGCCCACATTATTTCAAGATGCATACAATTGGGTACGTAGATGTGAACTGTGCCAACAGTTTTTGGGGAATCCTAAGTTAGCTGCACTACCACTAAAACCAGTTGTGATTGAAGAACCATTTCAACAATGGGGCATTGACTTCACTGGTGCTATGAATCCACCGTCAAGTGCAGGACATAGTTATGTTCTTACTACAATGGATTACTTCACCAAGTGGGTGGAGGCTATTCCAGTTAAGTGTGCTACTTCTGAAGTGGTGTGTAAGTTCCTCAAGGAGAACATCATCTCCTGGTTTGGAGTTCCAAACAAGATTGTAGCAGATAATGCTACATGTTTTTCTTCAAATGAGATCACTAGTTTTTTCTTTGAATATGGGATTATTCTTTCACATTCATCTGACTATTATCCGCAAGGGAATGGTCAGGCAAAATCTAGCAATAAGAATCTAGTTACAATTATCAGAAAACTAGTAGAGGATAATCAGAGGACATGGCATAAAGCTTTGTTTGATGCTTTATGGGCTAATAGAATTACTCCTAAAAGGGCAATTGGTATGTCACCATTTCAGCTTCTAAATGGTTTGAATGCAAAAATACTTATTACCTTGGAATTGTCAGCTTTGAAGTTAGCAAAAGTAGTGGAAGATAGAACTTTTAAAAGTTCTATTGATAGAAGAATAATGTACCTTTCTAAACTTGAAGAGTAGTGGGTTATGGTGATAGATCGTATAGCTAAGCATCAAAGTCAGGTCAAAAAGTTGTTTGATAAAAAGGCGAAGGCTAGAGAATTTCAAGTTGGGGATCAAGTCTTGTTATGGGACAAGAGGAGAGAGCCAAAAGGAATGCATGGGAAATTTGATTCCCTATGGAGAGGGTCATTCATCATTCACCAACTTTGTGGTGAAAATAGTTTCTTGCTAGAGTATCAAGATGGGACACCATTCTTGCTGCCCCACAGTGGACAACATCTGAAGCATTTCAATCCATGAAGCATCAGATAAGTTCACCTATATATTTGTATAGTTTGTGTTTTTATTTTTCATTTTTTAGTCTTTTTGTGTCTTTTTGTTTTAGTAGCTTGACTATATAGCTCAATGGCATGGATGAAGGCACTTAGAGATTGGATTCTTCTCCCTTTGATCATTTCAAAGAATGATTGAAGGAAGTTCCCCAGTTAGAGCTAGATGTTGTCCTCTAAATTAGTTCTGCTCATTTTAGTAGGACAACTCCTACGAAACTTGTCCGTTTCATAGCCTACAACTCTAAGAACATTTTTTGAGGTGAATTTTTTCCCTCATACATGATCTTCTAACTCTTGAGAATTGTTTTGAGTATCTTCTCATCTTAGTTCTTCAAGGTTTACAAAATTTGAATAAATTTTCAAACTTGTTAAATCAGTAAGTTTAATTGTTAAGGAGTTAGAAAATTTTAAGTTTGACATGCAGGAGCGGCATTTTTCACTGCTCATGCATGTTTATGTTGTTTCGAAGTCTTAGATACAGGAGCGACAAAAATCACCACCTATGCATATTATTCTGACCATATGTAATGGCGGGTGAAATCACCGCCAATGTACTTCCTAATTGTCTTTAGTTAACTTTGAGTGCATTAATGGCACTCATACCAAACTTTAATACATTTTTCTTAAGCCTTTTAAATTGATTTTAATTGATGTTTCCATTTATTCATTGTTCTAAACCTCTCATGATAGCCATCCAACCCTCTCTGAAGTCGATCAAATCACAAAACTTGTAGGTTGAGCAGATTTCATTGGTGTTATTACCTAGGGTTTTGGATCTTTTTCACCAGGTAGGATGTCATTTCCTTCTTCTTTTTTGTTCTTTCTTCCATTAGGGTTTTCTTGTAATAGAAATATTTGTTTGCAATTGATGTAAACATTTTTGTTAAATCATCATTTTGAAGAAATCGATGGGTGTTTTTCTTTCTTCATTGTTATTTCAAAACCCTAGTATTTGTGTGAGTTTTTCTTTGCCAATCCTTGTTTGTTATCGGTAATTTTCATTGTTTAATATAGAAACCCTAGTTTTTTACTTTCATTTTGGTTGTTTCTGTCTATGTAAAAATGGTTGTTTTCACCGTGTGTTGTGTTGTTTCTGATTTGTAGTTTGTTTATCCCAGTGTATCAATAGGAGAAATCACCGCTGATACACTTTTATGCAACTTATGTGCAAGGGCGGTGGAAAATACCACCCTTGCCTTTATTTTTTGCGTTTGTAATACCCGATGTAAGGGCAGCATTTTTTGCTGCCCCTACATGAAACTCGCTTAACTACCTAGCTGCGATGGCGGTAGAATTTGCCACCCATGTCTTTCTTTTTATGAGACCTACCTTAAGTGTAAGGGCAGAAAAATTTGTCGCCCCTACATGAGTTTGGTGAATTTAAATCTTCAAATGTATTAGTGGCAAAATTCGTCGCTTCGACACAAAACACTTTATCCCCTATGTGCAAAGGTAGTAAAATTTGTCTCTCATGCACTTTGCAAAAACTGTTATCCTTTTCCTTGCAAAAATGACAAAAATTGCCACTTGTACATTTGATAATGCTCTACCCTACATGCAAGGATGGAAAAAATTGCCGCCCGTGCATCCACTTTTCAAAAAATTTCTAACACTGGGGAATTTTCCAAATCACTATCCTAAGCCCTCTTTCATCCATTTTTTTGACTTGCTTGCACTTTAGCCCTTTTAAGCTCATTCCTCAAGTCATGATCGACAATATGCAATTTCTAAAAATTGCCTATATTTCCCCTAACTACAAGATCATGATTTTTGTTACAATTTCTCCTAGAAGCCGCCGAGGTCTTCAACTCATCCGAAGGAGTCTTCTTTCCAAATGACTGATCCATCTCCAAAGAAAGCCAAAGTAATGAAGTACAAATATCAAGGTGTCTTTCTTGTAACTCTAGTGACATCAAATGTTGATGAAATATGGGATACAGAGATTGGCCATGTGGTTATGTCTAAATTTGTTGAAAGAATGAAGTTAGATAAACCTAGTCCCTATATGTAGAAGATTGTTAAAAACAACATTCATCTCGTGGTTTCATTCCCTGTTGCTGCACACAATACGGAGTTTGTTCTCCAAGTTGCTCATTTCTACAATAGAGACAATAGGATAGTAGTAGATGCCCATGGCAATGTGATCATGAGGCTTGATGTAGAATTTATAGATAAGATGTCCATGTGTCCGGGAACTAAAAATGTTGTAGAACTGGATTTTGGTACTGCTCAGCATGAATATGATAAAGATGTTGAAAAGGCAAAAAGAGTTATCAATACTAAATGGCTCAAGACCGCTAGATCAAATTTGTCTAGATGGCTCAAGAGTTTTCCTAGGAGTGACTTTGTGGAGGAAGTAAGTGATCTAATACTCTTCTCAGTAGAGTTAGAGGTCTATCTTCATCTTCAACTTTCCATGAATGGATGTACCCATACATCAAGATCATACTTCAAGGTAAGCAAAATATTTTCTGGGGAGAATAGGTCAGTAATTCTCTTCATGAGCAGCTAATTAAGGTATCAACTAATTTCAAGTTCTACATAACTTCATACTTTCTGTATATAGCAACTTCAATGAGGAACTTCCCAGGTTTAACATCTGATGGAGACAGGAGGGTTGTATCGATTTATCAGTATTATCCTCAACTCAATTTGAAAGGCTCAATTCATCATTTCAAAAGAGTGAATGATGCCTTCTTTGTTGTTTTCTTATGCCTCTTTGACCCCCAGTTGAAGTAGAAGAGAATTTTAGATGAAGCCTGGATAGTAGTGAATGGTTTTGGTTGCTTGTTTCTTCAGATCACAACTTTCACATATCTAAGAGTTGTCTATTTTTAGGGTTATCCCTACATGTTGCCAAAGTTCCCTTTTGAAAGAATTGTTCTGATGGAGTTGTGTTAGAAAATGATTGTCATTCATAACAAACAAAGGAGTTAAAAAAGCCCGGATTTAGGTTTCCTGTTGAGATACTCTATTGCAACTGTTGCTAAAGCAAGGGCAATCGAAATTGAAATGTAGATGGTTACTGTGTATGAGAAAAATCAATATGTTGAATGATAAAATCAAAAACTATGATAATAACCAAATCAATAACCCATAACATAAAGAGATCTATCTAAATAAAAAGCCATGATCAATGAATACATCAAATAAAACAAGAAAGCTTTTACCAGATTGTATTGTTCTCTTTTGTCGAATGTGGATTGCTTAATAACGTTGCGAAACGATGTTTGCAACAAGCAAGTATAGGTGCTCAAAGTGCTCAAAAGATCGATGTCAAAAGATCGTAAGGTGCTCAAAGATGCGATGTATGCTCAAAGCGCTATAAAGGATGCCTAAGAATAAGTGATCAAAGAGGATTTGTGAAGGAGATGAGGGGGATTTATATAGGTTTCAAACATGATCGATCAATGGATGAAATAAATCTATAGAATGAATGATTGAGATAAATCAAATAACTCATGTTGAATGTGCACATGACATGTGTCACTCCATAAGGATATTTTTATTAAGATATGATAAAAAAAAGATTGATTGAATAGATTAACTCAACTTGTAACTTTTTCTTTTTTTGGAGTTCTAAAAATAAGACTGATTGTGCACATGAGTTAAACTCATGATATTTTTAGAGGAATTGGAAAGATAATTGAAATTAAATAAATAAATTTATTTAATTGTTTGTGCATGATAGAGGAATATGAAGATTCAAATAAATTAAACAAATAAATTGATTTAACTTTATTTTGCATGATGAAGGATAAATAAAATATGTGATTATATTTTATTTTTAGAAGATTTATTTTTAGAGAAAAAAAACAAATAAAATAAATAAATTTATTTAATTGTTTGTGTATGAAAGAGGAATATAAAGATTATAAATAAAATACTTGATTTTATTTATTTTTAGAGGATTGAAATAATTTAAATAAATTTGCATGATTTATTTAAATTTAGAAGAATAATTGATTTAATTAATTAATGTAAATTATTTAATTGTAGATAAGAGGATTTGTGATGAATTAATTAAATAATGGGATTTATTTATTTAATGTAGACTTGAAATTTTAAAAAGGATAATGATTTAATTAAATAATAAACATTATTTAATTTTGGAAGAATAAGGTTGATTTTGCTTAAATTAATTAAATAAATACAATTTATTCAATTAATGTTGAATTTTGGAATTTTGGAAGAATTTGATGAAATTAATTAAATAATTAGATTATTTAATTAACGTTGAAATGCAGGTGATTAGACAGATTTGAAAGTGATGCGAAGACATGGTCATTTTTGGGTGTCTACATTTTGTCCCTCTTTGATGCAATGCAGTTTACAGCGTTGATTCAAAGAAAATGATTGTTGAAGACATGATACAAAGTTTGATGCCCCAATGTAGCTAGCTGACCCAGTGTATGCCCCCTCGAGAGGAAAGACAGGGAAACGACAGAAGGACTGGGTTGACGCTCGACTAGAAGATTGAGTTGGAAAAACATGATAGAAGAAAGTGGAGATAGAATAGAATGATAGAAAGACTATTGATCGATCATTGCGGGAAAAGTATATAAGGCCATGGGTAAATGGATGAGTAAATGAATGAGTTTGTTGTATTGGTTTCACAATTATTTATAAAGAGCAATCCTTATTTTTGATATAGCACATGGATAGTTTTCTACCAAGGTATAAAAGACCAAAGTGTTGTGATATCCAAGTGCATGGACGTTGACTTTGCAAGCAAGCGGTTTGATCTTAGATCCCTTAGACATAATATGACCTTGTTGTACATGTGAATGAGCCATAGTCTTGAACATAAAAATAAACTTCAATACATAAGTGCAAGAAGAATATTAATATGTAAGATGCTAGGTCCTAACACACACAAGATACATATACTGCTAAGAAAGATACTAAAGATCATTCCTCAAACATGGCACACAAATGTTGCAACTATGGACCTAACTAGTGTTGTCATTGATGTCAACATACTCCTGTTGCATTGATGTCAAGGATTGGATGAGTTATATGCTGAGGATATTGAGAAAATTAGTCTTATCAGGAATAGAGAAGAACAGTGAAGACAATAAGGTAAAGATATCAGCTGAGATGGAGATAAGAGGATGCACTTCAAAGGGTTTGTAGATATGTGTCTTAAGATGATCTAGTAAAGTTTTTAGAGGTTCGCATGAAGATCTGAAGAAGTGATGGCCACTGGAGTAAAATAGGTTCTGGCAGTTGTTTAGAGGTGACAGAGTGACACAAATAGATCTGGTGAGCTCCAAAAATGCAATATCTTGTCCTGCAGATTTGGTGGAGTGTTTAGGAAGTCAATGTGAATTGACAACTCAATTGGTTCATGGTTTGGAGGTCTACAAGCATCTATTCCAATATGACAGTGATGACAGACTGTATTTCTTGAGGTTTCAGATGAAGGAGAGAAAGATTTCAATAAGTAGAAGTAGTGTGGATGTTCTTGGTGATTTAGGAAAGCTTGTGGAGATCTTTGGATTGTGTCTAGTTCATGTTTGTTGTCCGCATTGAAGATTGAGCTAGTAATTGAAGAATTACTTCCGGATGATGTTGTTCTTCCTAAGTTTGGCCAACCGGATGAGTTAGACATCCTGCAGATGATCTTGAAGATGTTTTGTGAAGTATGGCGTGTTCCTAAAAGAAGATTGAAGTCTCAAATTTGTGTAGCTGATAGTGTGTTGATCCGCATGAAGTCTTTTGTAATAAGTCAAGTTGTATTTGCTCGGTAATGTATGCTGACTTGGATGATTATCCCAAAGTCAAATGTCCTGTATAAATAAGAAGTTCTGAAGTCATTGCAAAGGTGTATGACGGAGATGAGAGAGTGGTAGAGAGAAGAAGCATGAAAAGTAGAGTAGAAGTATTGGGCTTAAATGAGACTGACTCAAGCATGGTGAAGATGCTATTCTTCAGTTCAAGTATGTAATATTTATTTTTCTATAGACAGTGTGTCTCTTGTAGGTAGTGGGCCTCTTGTGAGCAGTGTGCTTGGGCAGTGAGCCCTAATTGGCATGTGCCATTTTGTTCTTCTTATTCTTTTAACAGAGAATACAATCTTGGGTTAGTCACCTCGTGGTTTTTCCCTTAACCGGGTTTTCCACATTAAAATCTTGGTGTCACATGTTAATGTGTTTCTATTCTTGAATTGTTGCATTATGTTTTCATGATTGATTTATTATTCTGTTGATTTACAAAGAGGATTTAAGTGATTGATTAGAAGAAAGTATTAGACAACTGATTCACCCCCTCTCAGTTGTCTGTCTTGAATCTAACAATTGGTATCAGAGCTAAGTTCCTCTAAAAAAATCTTAACCACTTGATGAGATCTAGGATGTCTTCCTACAAGAAGGATAGTCTGAGGTTTGATGGAACCAATTTCACTCTTTGGAAAAGCCGCATGGAATTTCACTTGCAATGTATGGGAATGCAATAATGGATCATGGTTTCAAAGAAATATGTCCCTCCCCAGAATGGTCTGAGAATTGTAGATGAAATTAGAGATGTTGAAAACAATCTTTGGGCTAAAGAAGCTCTACTAAGTGCCTTATCTGATTCATAGCTGACGAATGTTATAGATCTAAAAACTACATATGATATTTGGGAAAAACTAGAACTTCTGCATGAAGGAGACAAGTATGTTAAATGTGCCAAGCTATAGAGTCTGAAAGGAAATTTTGAAAACATGAAGATGAGTGAAGATGATAATATCACCTCTTACATGACAAAAGTAAATGAGCTTGTCTATGGCATCAGATGTGCTGGTGGAGTTCTGGATGAAGATGAAATTGTTGCTAAGGTTCTTAGATCCTTACCTCCTGCTTATAAGCACAAAGTTGTTGCTATTGAGGAAATCAAGTCCTTAACAACTATCACAAGGGATCAATTGGTTGGTAAGATATCTATATTCGAGTTAGCTAAGTTTGGTGATGCACTTCCCAAGACTGAATCAACGTTCAAAGCTAGTGCCTCTACAAAAGGCAAACAAAGATATGATCCAGGTGAAAGTTCCTCAAGAAAATCTTCTTGGCATGAGAAAGCAAGAAAGGATCTGGAAGAGGATGAATTAGAAATTGAACAACTTGAGGCTCTCATTGCAAAAAGACTGCCAACAGGATCTAGTAAGTATGAAGGAAAATTTCCTTTCAAATGTTTTAACTGCACTAAGATTGGTCATTTTGCCTCAAGGTGTCCGGAAAGATTTTTTAGGCCAAACCCTAATAGATCAAGATTTCAAAAAGGGTGTTACTATGTTCATGAAGATGATGATGAAGGAGTAACAGATGATGAATCAGAGACAGGAAACAAATCCAGAAGTGACTGGGTGTTTATTGCCATCAAGGAAGGAGATCCAATGCCCTCTGAATCTACCAATCATAAATTGGTAGAAAAAGCTCTGACTGTCCAAGTTGAAGAAAAGGATGATTGGGTCATTGATAGTGGATGCTCCCACCATATGACACATGACAAAAATAAGTTTATAGATTTGGAAAGATATGAAGGTGGAGTTGTAAAATTTGGTGATAATTTTGCTAGTAAGATCAGAGGTAGAGGGACTATTTCTTTTGATGGAAAGAACAAAACCAGTAATGTATTGTATGTTGAAGGTCTGAAGCACAATCTTCTCAGTGTTGGACAGTTGGTGGACAAAGGCTATGATCTCTGATTCAAGAATGGAAAATGTAAGATCTTTGAAAGTTTTGCAATAGAGATTGCATCCGGTATTCAAATAAAAGGTAATATCTTCCACTTGGTTGGTACTAGTAAAAGTTGTTTATTTGTTCAAATTGATCAGAGTTGGTTGTGGCATAGAAGAATGTGTCATGTGAATTTTGATAATATCATCAAGATAAGCAACACTTAGGTTGTAAGAGATCTTCCAAGACTAGTGAAACCTACTAATAGTTTGTGCAAAGAATGTCAGTTGGGTAAGCAAAGCAGAGTCACATTCAAAAGTAAGGAACAGTCTTCTACCAGATTAGTGGACTTAGTTCATGCTAATCTATGTGGTCTGGCAAGAATCAGGAGTTTGCAAGGTGATAGATACTTCATGTTATTAATTGATGACCACTCCCGAATGATGTGGGTGACTTTTCTGAAAGAAAAATTTAAGGCTCTTGAGAAATTCAAAATATTGAAAGCCATGGTAGAAAATGAAACCAGATTAAACATAAAATGTCTGAGGTCTGATAGAGGTGGAGAATTCACATCCGGTGAGTTCATAGAATTCTGTGAGAAACATGGGATAAAAGGATAGTTGTCTGCTCCAAGGACTCCACAGTAGAATGGAGTAGTGGAAAGAAAGAATCGGACCATCCAAGAAGCATCTAGAACCATGATGATGGAAGCCAATATTCCTCAGATCTACTAGAGAGAAGCTGTAAGCACTACTGTCTATACTCTTAATCGAGTACAAATCAGAAGCAATACTGGTAAGACCCCTTATGAACTCTAGTTTGGCATCACTCCCACTGTGAAATATTTCAGAGTCTTTGGTAACAAATGTTATATTAAAAGAGATGAAGACCTTGGCAAATTTGATGCTAGAAGTGATGAAGGAATATACTTGGGTTATTCCACTCAAAGTAAAGCATATCGGTGTTATAACAAGAGATTGAGAAAGATGATAGAAAGTACAAATGTGAAGGTTGATGAAAGTGTTGAAAAACCCTCAAGGTTTTATGAATATGATGAAGATGATCAGAATGATGTTTTGGTCCAAACCCCTTCTAAAATTTAGATTCAGACTGATCCAGAGAATCAAGAAGAAGAGATAAGTCTGGATGAACCTGTTCAAGAAATAGAAGTGTAAGAAACTCCCAAAATTCCTAGGTATGTAAGACTAAATCACTCTAAAGATCAGATCATAGGTGATAAAAGAAAAGGTGTTCAAACAAGAAGAAAGATTGCTCAAGACTAAGAAAATTATTGTCTGATTTCAAAGATTGAACCAAAGATAGTGAATGAAGCATGCAATGATGAAAGATGGACTAAAGCAATGGAGGAAGAGCTGATGCAAATTGAGAAAAATCACACTTGGGATCTTGTTCCCAAACCTAGAAACAAGAATGTGATTGGAACCAAATGGGTCTTCTGGAATAAACTGAATGAAGATGGTGAAGTAGTCAGAAACAAATCTAGATTGGTCTACAAGGGTTACTCTCAAGTAGAAGGAGTTGATTTTGAAGAAACTTTTGTTCCGGTGGCAAGAATTGAAGTAGTCAGATTATTTCTTGCCTTTGTTGACTTTAAGGACTTCAAATTATAGTAGATGGATGTCAAGTCTGCCTTCTTGAATGGTGACATGGAAGAAGAAGTATACATTGAGCAACCGGATGGATTTCAATTATCTGATCATAGTGATATGGTCTGCAAGTTGAAGAAAGCACTATATGGACTCAAACAAGGCCCAAGAGCCTAGTATGAAAGATTGGATAAGCATCTTTTGAAGATTGGTTTCAACAAAGGTACTGCTGATAGTAACTTGTACTTCAAAATTAGACATGAAAATATTTTGATTGTTGAAGTATTTGTTGATGATATCATTTTTGGAGGAAGAGATAGTATGTGCAAGACTTTTGCAAATCAAATGAAAAGTGAATTTGAGATGTCTATGTTTGGGGAAATGAATTTATTCTTGGGTCTACAAATCACTCAAACAAAGAAAGGAATTTTCATATCACAGACCAAGTATGTGAAAGAATTGTTGAATAAGTTTGGGATGGAAGACTCAAAACCAATGAGTACTCCCATGGCAACTAGATGTAAATTGAGCAAAGAGGATGACTCTCCTAAGGCTGATCAGAAAAAGTACAGGTCAATGATTGGAGGACTATTGTATCTTACTCAAACTAGACCTGGCATTATGAATGTTGTTGGTCTTGTTGCTAGACTCCAAGCCAATCCTACAGAATCTCATGTCATGGCAATAAAGAGGATTCTCAGATATCTAAAAGGGACAGTTGAGTATGGTTTATGGTAGCCTAGAGATCATAATTTCTCACTTCATGCATATATAGATGCGGATTGGGCAGGAGATGTGGATGACCGAAAGAGTACCAGTGGTGGAGCATTCTTTTTAGGGAAAATATTGGTTTCTTGGCTGAGCAATAAATAAGAGGCAATATCTCTATCCACTGCAGAAGCAGAATATATTGCAGCAATAGATAGTTGCACTCAAATATTGTGGATGAAGCAAATGTTAAGGGACATAAGAGTGGAGTATGAGGAACCTATCACAATCTTCTGTGATAATTCAAGTGCAATAAATATATCAAAAAATCTGGTGTTGCATTCAAAGACAAAACATATATCCATCAAGTTTCACTTTTTGAGAGAGAAAGTGAACAAGAATGAAGTTAGATTGGAGTTTGTGCCCTCCAAGGATCAGATTACAAACATTTTTACTAAACCTCTACCTAAGGACTCTTTTGAGTATCTCAGGGAGAAGTTAGGGGTTATTACCCCTCCGGTTCTGAATTAAGGTACACTGATGTACATCAGTCTGGTGGATCTCATAGTCATATCTTGTGGTCCAGATTGATGATGGGAAGTTGCTACTCAAGAGGAGCAACTAGTATGATTCTGAAGTGATGCAAGTATGTGCCCTTTACCATTGATGTCAAAGGGGGAGAGAAGACATGTGAAAAACAAAAGTGGTTACTGATCAAAGGGGGAGCAGTAAAGGAAGAGAAGACATGTCAATGGTTGTTATTAATAGAGGGAGTTATGTTAGAGAGAAGTTCGTCTTAATGGTTAAAATAGTTTTTCACATCATATGTTGCCATCAATGACAAAGGGAGAGATTGCTGCAAGTATGGGCCTAACCGGTGTTGTCATTGATGTCAACACACTCCTGTTGCATTGATGTCAAGGATTGGATGAGTTATATGCTGAGGATATTGAGAAAATTAGTCTTATCAGGAACAGAGAAGAACAATGAAGATAGTAAGGTAAAGATATCAGCTGAGATGAAGATAAGAGGATACGCTTCAAAGAGTTTGTAGATATGTGTCTTAAGATGATCCAGTAATGTTTTTAGAGGTCCGCATGAAGATCTGAAGAAGTGATGGCCACTTGAGTAAAAATAGGTTCTGGCAGTTGTTCAGAGGTGACAGAGTGACACAAATAGATCTAGTGAGCTCCAAAAATGCAATATCTTGTTCTGCAGATTTGGTGGAGTGTTTAGGAAGTCAATGTGAATTGACAACTCAATTGGTTCATAGTCTAGAGGTCCGCAAGCATCTATTCCAATATGACAGTGATGACATACTGTGTTCTTGAGGTTCCGAATGAAGGAGAGAAAGATTTCAGTAAGCAGAAGTAGTGTGGATGTTCTTGGTGATTTAGGAAAGCTTGTGGAGGTCTTTAGATTGTGTCTAGTTCATGTTTGTGGTCTGCATTGAAGATTGAGCTCGTAATTGAAGAATTACTTCTGGATGATGTTGTTCTTCCTAAGTCTAGCCGACCGGATGAGTTACACATCCTACAGATGATCTTGAAGATGTTCTCTGAAATATGGTGTGTTCCTAAAAGAAGATTGAAGTCTCAGATCTATGTAGTTGACAGTGTGTTGATCCACATGAAGTCTTTCATAATAAGTCAAGTTGTATTTTCTCAGTAATGTATGCCGACTTGGATGATTATACCAAAGTCAAATGTCCTGTATAAATAAGAAGTAGTGAAGTCATTGCAAAGGTGTAGGATGGAGATGAGAGAGTGGTAGAGAGAAGAAGTATGAAAAGTAGCGCAGAAGTATTGGGCTTAAATGGAACTGACTCAAGCATGGTGAAGATGATATTCTTCAATTCAAGTATGTAATATTTATTTTTCTGTAGACAGTGTGTCTCCTATAGGCAGTGGCCCTCTTGTGAGCAGTGTGCTTGAGCAGTGAGCCCTAATTGGCATGTGACATTTTGTTCTTCTTATTCTTTTAACAGAGAATACAATCTTGGGTTAGTCACCCCATGGTTTCTCCCTTAACATGGTTTTCCATGTTAAAATCTTGGTGTCACATGTGTTAATGTGTTTCTGCTCTTGAATTGTTGCATTATGTTTTCATGATTGATATATTATTTTACTTAATTACAAAGAGGATTTAAGTGATTAATTAGAAGAAAGTCTTGGACAACTGATTCACCCACCCCCCTCTCAGTTGTCTGTCCTAAATCTAACAACAAAAGCAATGACTATGCCCCCAATCTGTACTACATCGCAACATACCAAGATTATAGATAAATAAAGGTAGCCTTGAATAGGTAATGGACAAAGGAGCAAAAGATAAACCATAAAGCAAATTGACTAACTTACAAAGTAAACATATAGGCAACATATTCTCTTGCCAAAGAGGTTGCTCAGGATAGATTGGATAGGAAAGACAACAGCCTTATCGTAGGAGCTATGTGTCCGTTAAAGGGTGTTATCTTGTTTGAAATGATAATGTCTATTTTTAGGAAATACCACATGTCACATAAGACCCGTGTGTTGGTCTCGATCATGGAACATTCTGTATAAGACAAGTTTGTTGATCTGTTGCTTAGTTGAGATTGATTTAGCTAATGTTGGCAATCGATATGTAGGATAGTATATGGCTCTGTAAGTAAGCATCTTTTCTTAAGGTTTGTTAAGAACTTCTACTTTGAAAGGATGTGTTTGTTTGTTGTTTTGATGCTTGAGTTAGTCAAGTTGAGGTGAATGGATTTTGATAAATGGAAGACTAGAAAGATGCCATGTCAATGGATTGAAATGGGTAAAGAATAATGAATCGTATGTGCCTGAGTACTAGATACATCCTTCATATTGTAGACTTCCTACATACCCTATATCCACAAGATCAAGGCACATTACGATGAAAGATGAAAAATAATAATATGTAGTTTTGGGTAGAGTAATGAGATGGGTCAAGGTGTTATGAAGAGATCTTATGTACCTGAGTATTGGATACTTCCTTCATAATCCAGATTGCCTACATACTCATGTCCATGGGATCAAGGTACCTTAAGATGGAAATGTGATGTAGATGCAAATTAGATGGGAAAGGATAGACAAACTAGACAAGGTTCTACTTCACCTACAAGCCCAAAAACAAAGATCTTTAGACAAAAGTGGGAACAATAGAAAGAAACTCTAGGATCATCATGGAAATGTTGGTTTGGGATGTTAGGGGACCTATTCCATCCATTGGCCAAGGTAGATTAGACTCAAGGTTGGTACTTCCTTCACAAACCCTCCAAAATGGCTTGTAGCCCTTCAAAATGACAACAATCCAAATAACTTTTGACTCAAACCTCCAAACCCAGATCTTAGATAATCAGTAGATACCCATTATGGCCCTCTATCATGTATCCCAAACTTAGCATAGATTGTTTTGGACAGAATGTCTCAACCAATAACCCCTGTCAGTGACCTAAAGCCCCAATTAAGCCAAAATTACAAAGAGACTACCAAAGAATGCAAGCCCAAAAGTTAACCAAGGGTTTGGACACTTAGAATTCATTCTAAAACAAAGGTTTTTGTGGGTTTTAGGCTTCTACTCTCTGTTGTTCCCAAAAATGCACCTTTGGTTCCTTCAATGTGCCTTGAAACATCACCTAACACATGGTCCTTCAATGAAACAATAACAAATCACCTTCTCTGCCCAAACTCTTAATGAAATGCATTGAAACAACATTGCAACAATCCATTCCACTGATCTATTAGGTCTTACATCAGTGGAATGGAAGAGAACTCATGGATTGCAACCAAAATCCTTGTTTAGATGTGAAATGGACTGTTTTAAAACAAAACCTTATATCTCCCCTATAATGTGGTTTCAAGACACCAAACTTCCTTTGAATGCAAGATAACTCTATATACTACTTAATAAAAACATGATGAGATTATGACAAATCTGTACCTTTCCAATTTACGGCCTGTAGGGGCAAATTTTCCAAAAAATTCAGAACTGTTGTAAAGAACAGTCCAAAAACAATGAGTTGTAGATTGCTTTATCTTAAATGTCAAAATCCCAAACCAATCTTAATTGATAGTCACTTCATCATATTACATTACCACCCAACCCAAGTTTCATGACAATGTCGTACAATGTAATGGTATGGACTGTTGCAACACTTTTCTTCAATGAAAACAGAAAATTTAGAAAATAGTCTCAAGGAAAATGTATACCAATTGTCTTCTATGCAAATTCATGGCCTCAAATCACCTTTGAATGAAAGGTAAGTCAATACACTTCAACTTCCAACAATTTGGAATGCATGCCAAGGCTGTACTACAGAGGTGTACAGACTGTTTCTACAGGAAACATAGAAAATTTAGAAAATAACAAATGGACATCAGATAATGGTGTTTTTATTGCTTCTAACTTCTCCTTATGCCTACAATGATCATTTCCAAGGGTATATATACTTTCCTACCTCTTGGCAACTTCCTTGAAGCAGTTTTGGTCGATCTTAGGAGCCATAACTACTTCGAATTCGTTTGGCAGTTTTTGAACAGTTTGCAATCTTCAACTACTTGCAACTATTAACTAGTTTTGTCTTCATATGTTTAGGACTATTTTAGTCTTTACAAGTGCCCTCAAACAAGTGGAAAAGATATTAAGACTTTGACATCCTTCCTAGCATTTTGACATGCCTTTACAAGGCTTACAACATGAGGACTTACATAACTGCCTTTTATGGCTTTATGACAACAATTTATAGACATTTGGACATAGTCCTTTACAACATGGCATCATAACCTTATTACATCATGAGAATGGTCTCTAGGACCTTATGAAACCAACAAAACAAAATGGACATAAAAAACAAGACATAAATCTCTCAGTGCTCATGTACCATACTCCCCGGGTGGAAAGAGAACTCAAGTCTCTTGAGGAAGTAGATCAGCAATTGTGACACCATGCTTCAAGATGTCTTCTTCACTCATCCAAGTGGCATCTTCAATAGGCAAGCCACTCCATTTGACAAGAAACTGCTTGTATGTCTTCTTCCTTGTCTTCTTCAAGATCTTGGTGTTAAGAATGTATTCCAACTTCAATGGCTGATTGGGTGGAAGACCTTTGACCCAATCTTCATCTCCTGCTGATGTCATATCTACCTTTGAATCTACCTTAGAATCAGCTTTGAAAGGGAACAAATCTGAAACATTGAAGATAGGAGATATGGCCAAGCCTTGAGGTAGTTCAATCTCATAGGGATTGGGCCCAAACTTGTGCACAATCTAGCATGGTCCTATCTTCTTCATGAGGATTTTGGTTGGTTGCCCCTTAGGAAGTCTTTCCTTCTTCAAATGTGCCATGACCAAATCCCCAACCTTGTATTGTACATCTCTCCTTCTTTCATTGGCTTTCTCCTTGTACTTGTCATTGTTCTTTTGAAGAGTTTCCTTGACATTATCATGAATGTCCTTCATGGCTAATGCAAAGTCTTCCCTTAAGCACTTTTCCTTTCCAATCCATGGAGGTCTCTCAATTCAAGAAAACCTCTTGGATGAAGGCCATAAACAATCTCAAATGGACCCCTTCCAGTGCTCCTATTGGTGGAATCATTATAGGCAAACTCTACTTGACGGATGATCATATCCCATGCCTCTCCATGCTACTTGGTAAGACACCTAAGAAGGTTTCCCAAGAACCTATTCACCACCTCAGTTTGGCCATCAGTCTGAGGGTGATAGGCTAAAGTAAAGGACAATTGAGTGCCCAACTTCTTCCACAAAGTGCACCAAAAATGGCCTACAAACTTTAGATCCTTGTCAGTCACAATGTTAAGAGGCAAACCATGGATTCTAACAATTTCTTTGAAGGACAAACTAGCAATGTGAGAAGCATCATTAGTACATTTACATGGCAAGAAATGAGCCTTCATATTGAATCTATCCACCACAACAAATATACTATCAAAGCCTCTTTAAGTCCTAGGAAGACCCAACACAAAATCCATGCTAATACTTTCCCATGGCCTATTAGGAATAGAAGTGGCTGATATAGACCAGCATTAGATGAAGTACCCTTTTCCCTTTGACAAATACTACAGCATTCAACAAATTTTCTGATATCTGATTGCATTTTAGGCCAAAAATAAAACCTCTTCACCTGATCCAATGTTTTATCCAATCCAAAGTGACCTCCTAGTCCCCCACAATGTTTTTCCTTTATGATGTTCTCCCTCATGGAACACCTAGGTACACATAGTTGGCTGCCTTTGAACAACAACCCCTGCTGCAACAAAAAATTAGAAAAATTAGAATGATAAGAGTCTAAAAATTGTGAACAAACTTCATATACCTCCTTGAAATCTTCATCATCCTGATACATATGCTTGAGAGCATCAACCCCTACACTTTGCAACTGAATTTCTTGAACCATACACACCCTTCTACTTAATGTATCTGCCACTTTGTTAGCCTACCCCTTCTTGTGTTTGATTGAAAAAGTATAGGCTTGGAGTTGCTCAACCCATTTCATATGCCTATGATTGAGTTTCTCCTATGAATTTAGAAAACTAAGTGCATGGTTGTCAGTATAAACAATAAATTCTTTTGGCAAAAGATAATGCCTCCTTTTTTTCAAAGCTTGCACCATTGCATACAATTCCAAATCATAAGTAAAGTACTTTCTCTTAGCATCATTCAATTTTTCACTAAAGAAAGCAACACGCCTGCCCTCTTGACTTAGGACAACCCCTATAGCAAGATTTCTATCATCACATTCCACCACAAACAACTTATTAAAGTCAGGCAAAACAAGTATGGGCTGTTGTGCTACCTTTTGTTTCAAAATTTCAAAAGAACCATTAGCTTCCTTTGTCCACAAAAACTTACATTTCTTCCCCCCTTTGATGGTATCCAAAATTGGTGCACAAATATGACTAAAACCCCTTATAAATTTCCTATAAAATGTTGCCAAACCATGAAAACTTTTCACATCACCTGCTATTTTTGGAGTTGGCCATGACAAAATGGCTTCTACCTTTGTTGGATCCATCTTCAAACTACACTGTGAAATCACAAAACCAATATAGGTGAGTTCTTCCTTCATGAAGACACTCTTTTCCATGTTGATCATCAATTTTTCATCATGCAACTTCTTCAAAACCTGATCCAAATGTTGCAAATGCTCCTCCTTAATCCTGATGAAAACAATAATGTCATCCAAATACACCACAACAAATTTGCCAATGAAATCCTTCAACACTTCATTCATGAGATGCATAAAAGTACTTGGAGCATTAGATAGACCAAATGCCATTACCAACCACTCATAAAGACCCTCATTTGTTTTGAATGTTGTCTTCCATTCATCCACTTGTTTGATTCTAATTTGATCATACCCACACTTAAGGTCTATCTTGGAAAAGTATCTAGCCCCTCCCAAATGGTCCATTATGTCCTCAATTCTTGGCATAGGGAACCTATTTCTTATGGTAATCATGTTAATGGCTCTAGAATCCATGCACAACCTCCATTTACCATCCTTTTTAGGGGCTAGGACTGTTGGGACAGCACATAGGCTAAGACTCTTTCTCACCAATCCCTTATCCAACAATTCTTGCACTTGCTTGGCAATCTCTTCATTTTGTGAAGGTGTCATCTTGTAGGCTACTTTGTTTGGCAACGTAGATCCCGGTATGAAGTCAATTTGATGGATTATGTACATAATAGGTGGCAACTCATTAGGCATCTCTTGTACCATAATCCCCTTATACTTCTCTAACAATTGTTGCACCTCATTAGGAACTTTTCCTTACTAGGATCATGTAAACTAGGACTGTTTTTAGGCTTCAAAATCAAAGCATACCCTTGGGTTCCTTCCTCCTTAAGGGAATCTAGAAACTCTTTACCATTCACAATCATGAAACTTGACCCAACATTCTTTTCTACATGCTCATCAGGCAATGGATCCATTCTATACTTTCTACCATTCTTAGTTATGATGAAAGAATTAGTGTTACAATCATGTTGTGATTGAACATCATATAGCCATGGATGTCCTAACAACAAATGACAAGCATCCATAGGAATTACATCACACAAAATTTTGTCCTTATATTCTCCTATCTCAAATTCAACCCATGATTGTTCATCTACCAAAACTTGTTGCCCTTTATTCAACCATGATACTTTATAAGGACTAACATGAAGAAGACTTTTCAATTTCAATTTTCTACCATTTCAATGGAAACCAAATTTTCAGTTGAGCCTGAATCAACAATTACCTTGCAAATCTTACCATAGGCTTTGCATGTTGTCCTAAACAATGTCTTCCTTTGAGGTGATTCTTGTGTTTGAGGCACCTTCAACATGGTTCTTCTCATCATCAAGCTTTCTCCTTCATGGACTGGGGCTGCACTTCCAATTGGAGAGTTGACACTTTGGCAATATTCCTCTTGGATCAATTGGTTCCTTCTCTCTCCTCCATGAGAGTTTGAGGCTTGCTTTTCAGGACACTTGAAGGTGGGATGTCCCACTTGGTTGCAATTGTAGCACCTTCCCGTGAAGACATTAGGACCTCTCCCTGGTCCAACAAATCTACCTCTCCCATTAGGCCTTCTTCCCCTAAAGCCTCCTCTAGAACCAAATTCTCCACTTTGCTCTTGGGAACTAGATTCCCCTTAGCTTCTTTGGGACTAATTTCTGCCCCCAAAACTGCCCCTACCTTTGAAATTTCTGCCACCTCTTCCTCTACTTTGCTGCTCACCCTTCCTCTTCAACTTCTCTTCAGCCCTTAACGCTACTTGAAAGCATTTCTCCATTGTTTTAGGGGTTAATAAACTAATTTCATCTTGGATATTGAACCTCAAACCATTTAGATACCTTGCCACCTTAGCTTTTTCATCCTCCATGTACCCACAACGAAGAGTGTATTTGTGAAACTCTTCGGTGTAAGTAGCCACATCCAAATCTCTTTGATTGAGATTTTGCATCCTCTTGTAGATATGCACCTCATAGTCTGATGGAAGTAATTGGGACTTGATCATCTCCAACATTCTACTCCATGAAGAGATCATACTCTTCCCATTCTTTACCCTCTCTCCTTGGGTGTAATTCCACCATGTAAGGGCAGGACCTTTGAGTTTAGTTTTTGCAAACTTAACCCTCTTACTTTTAGGAAATTCTTTGTATTCAAAGTAGTTGTTTAGAGCCTCAATCTACTCCATGACTTCATTAGCATTCATCTTCCCACTAAACATGGGAATCTCCATCCGAGCCTCTAAAGAATCCTTGCCAATTGCCTTGATGGCTTCAAGGAAATGCCTTTGATTAGTTTGTATCTCTTCCTCTTCTTGCTCTTCTTCTTCTTCCTCTTTCTCTTCCTCTTCATCTAAACCTTCATCTATCCTCTTCCCTATCCTCAATGCCTTCAACTCTGCTTGGAGTGCTTCCTTGACTCCTCTTTTGATCTTCTCTTCCATCTCCTTGAACTTCTTGACCACTTCGGTGATCATCCCCTTTGGAGGTATATTGCTAGCCTCTCCTTCACTCTCCTCTGCTGATATATACCAGGCCAACAACAGAACCTTTTATGGCTCTAATACCACTATGATGTAGAGACAAATTGGATGGGAAAGGATAGACAAACTAGACAAGGTTCTACTTCACCTACAAGCCCAAAAACAAAGATCTTTACACAAAAGTGGGAACAATAGAAAGAAACTCTAGGATCATCATGGAAATGTTGGTTTGGGATGTTAGGGGACCCATTCCATCTATTGGCCAAGGTAGATTAGACTCAAGGTTGGTACTTCACAAACCCTCCAAAATGGCTTGTAGCCGTTCAAAATGACAACAGTCCAAATAAATTTTGACTCAGACCTCCAAACTTAGATCTTAGACAATCCATAGATACCCATTATGGCCCTCTATCACACATCCCAAACTTAGCATAGGTTTTTTTGGATGGAATATCTCAACCAATAACCCCTGTCAGTGACCTAAAGCCCCAATTAGGCCAAAATTACAAAGAGACTACCAAAGAATGCAAGCCCAAAACTTAACCAAGGGTTTGGGCACTTAGAATGCATGCTAAAACAAAGGTTTTTGTGGGTTTTAGGCTTCTACTCTTTGCTATTCCCAAAAATGCACATTTGGTTCCTTCAATGTGCCTTGAAACATCACCTAACACATGGTCTTGTTAGGTCCTTCAATGAAACAATAACAAATCACCTTCTCTACCCAAAATCTTAATGAAATGCATTGAAACAACACTGCAACAATCCATTCCACTAATCTATGAGGTGTTACATCAGTGGAATGGAAGAGAACTCATGGATTGCAACCAAAATCCTTCTTTAGATGTGAAATGGACTATTTTAAAACAAAACCTTATATCTCCCCTATAATGTGGTTTCAAGACACCAAAATACCTTTTAATGGAAGATAACTCTATATACTACTTAATAGAAACATGATGAGATTATGACAATCTGTACCTTTCCAATGTATGGCTTGTAGGGGTGAATTTTCTAGAAAATTTAGAATTCTTGTAAAGAACAGTCCAAAAACAATGATTTGTAGATTGCTTTATCTTCAATGTCAAAAGCCCAAACCAATCTTAATTGATAGTCACTTCATCATACTACATTACCACCCAACCCAAGTTTCATGACAATGTTGTACAATGTAATGGTACGAACTGTTGCAGCACTTTTCTTCAATGAAAATAGAAAATTTAGAAAATAGTCTCAAGGAAAATATATACCAATTGTATTCTATGCAAATTCATGGCCTCCAATCACCTTTGAATGAAAGGTAAGTCAATAGACTTCAACTTCCAACAATTTGGAACTCATGCCAAGGCTGTACTACAAAGGTGTACGGACTGTTTCTATAGAAAACATAGAAAATTCAGAAAATAACAAATGGACAGTAGATAATGGTATTTTTATTGCTTCTAACTTCTCCTTGTGCCTACAATGATCATGTCCAAGGGTATATATACTTGCCTACCTCTTGGAAACTTCCTTGAAGCATTTTTGGTCGATCTTAGGAGTCATAACTACTTCAAATTCCTTTGGCAATTTTTGAACAGTTTGCAATCTTCAACTACTTGCAACTATTAACTAGTTTTGTATTCATATGTTTAGGATTGTTTTAGTCTTTACAAGTGCCTTCAAACAAGTGGAAAATATATTAAGACTTTGAAATCCTTCCTAGCATTTTGACATGCCTTTACAAGGCTTACAACATGAGGACTTACATAATCGCCTTTTATGGCTTTATGATAGCAGTTTATAGACATTTGGACAAAGTCCTTTACAACATGGAATCATAGCCTTATTACATCATGAGAATGGTCTCTAGGACCTTATGAAACCAAAAAAACAAAATGGAGATCAAAAACAATACATAAATCTCTTGGTGCTCCTGCACCAAAATGAAATGATATGTAGTTTTGGTTTGTGTGATGATGTAGGAAAAGTGTTGGGTCAAGGTGTTATAATGAAATCTTATGTTCCTAAGTATTGGAAACTTCCTTCGTATTCCAGACTACCTACATACCCATATCCATGGGATCAAGGTACTTTAAGATTGAGAAGAGATGATATGTAGTTCTGGTTGGTGTGATGATGTAGGAAAAGTGTTGGGAAGATAACAGGCTTATCGTAGGAGTGATGTGTCCGTTAAAGGGTGTTATCTGTAGAAAGGAGAACACGAACAAGGATCCATTCCTAGACCTAGGTTAAGGAAAGAGTTGCCCCCATTTTGGTAGAGGTATTTTCATGGGTGACCGATGGAGAGACATAGAAAGCTTTGGCCTAGGACAAGACAGTGATAACTGTTGACATAGATCAAGACGTGGGATGACGACGATGGACATTGACAAATTTCCAAGCTACTCTAGATAGGGAGATGGAAATGCAAATAAGGTCAATGGTTTTATTATGGATGGATGGATGAAGTTTGTTGTGAAATGGTCATGGAATGAATAGGACTCGATAGATGATGGATGTTGACTCTACACATAGCACCTGTTTGCCAGGTTTTCACTATGGTACTTATCCAAGGTGCCTATTTGCTAGGTTTTCACCAAAGGACAGATTATTTTGCTTCTTTTTTTTTTGAATATTTTTTTTTTAATTTTTTAATTTTTTTATTTTTTTATTTTTTTTGGAGATACTATGAGGATCAGGCATAGAACTTCTCAAGATGAACATTGTTGAGTGGCTCATCTAGAGGAATGCCATCAGGTGCAGCTAAAGTATAAGCTCCTGATCCATATACTGCTATGACAATAAAGGGTCCTAACCAATTAGGCTCAAACTTGCCCTTCTTTTCTCGATCTACTTGATTTCTCTGATTTTCTTTTAAGACAAGATCACTAACTTAAAACCATATTTCTTTGATCTTTTTGTTGTAATTATGCTGGAGGCAGTTTTTATAAACATGGAGATGATTAAGCGCGGCAAGGTACCTCTCATCTAGTAATTCAAGCTCAGTTAATCTGGAAGTACAATACTCCTCTCCATCTATCAGGTTCTGCATGGATACTCTGAGGGATGGGATCTCGACCTTTATAGGTAGGATGGCTTCAGAGCCATAGACCAAGGCATAGGGTGTGGTACCAGTTGGTGTTCTGATACTAGTGCGATAGACCCATAAGGCAAGATTGAGTTGTAGGTGCCAATCACGACCAGCTTCATTGACTGTTTTCTTGAGGATTTTGAGAATGGTTTTGTTGAAGCCTCATCTTGGCTGTTACTTTGTAAATAGTAGGGAGTTGAAAAGCAATGTTGGATATTGTATTGTGTGCATAAGGCATGGACATCTTGATTTTTGAATGGTCTCCCATTATCAGTGACAATGGCTTGGGGAATACCATACTAGCAAGTGAGGTAGTTAAGGATAAACTTGGCTATTTGCTTACTGATGATATAGGTCATGGGAATGGCTTCAACCCACTTCGTGAAGTACTCAGTGGCGGTAATGATGAATTTGTGACCATTAGATTAGGATGGGTGGATTTGTCCTACAAGGTTGAGACCCCATTAAAAAAAAGGCCATGGAGTAGTCACAGGTTGTAGTTCATGAGCTGGTGCGTGAATCAAATCTCTATGCTGCTGACATTGTAGACACTTCTTAGCAAACTGTAAAGCATCTTGCTCTATTGTAGGCTAGTAGTAACCTATTCGAAGTATCTTCTTAGCGAGATTAGGACAAGTAGAATATGCACCACAAACACCTTCATGTATGTCTCATAAGGTAGCTTCAGTTTCTTCTGTGTTAAGACATTGCAAGAGGATACCATCGAGACTCCGATGATAAAGTTTATCACCCAGAATGGTGTAACGGGAGGATTGACAGATAAAGGTTTTGTGTTGGGTTGATGATAGTTAAAAGGGAAAGGTACTATGTTTAAGGTATTCATAGATATCTTCGTACCATGGGGAATTGGGACCAACAAGTTCGCAGATGATTTCAGTAATTGGAACATCAACGGCTGGTATCAACAATTGCTTGATCAAGAATTCACATTTCTATGTGTTTGCTGGCATGTCTATAAGTGACCCCACAGAAGCCATAGAATCTATAGATTTGTTATGCTCTCTTGGAATTTGCTCAAATGTGATGCTAGAAAAGTGTGGTTTGTAGGCATCCACTAGTTGCTTGTAGGGGACCAACTTTTCATCTTTTGTTTGGTACTCATTTGTGACTTGTCAAATGACCAGTTGTGAGTCTCCATATACCTATAATTCTGTGATGTCCCATTGAACTGTTGTGTTGAGACCTATGAGGAGTGTTTCATACTCAGCTATGTTGTTGGTGCAAGGAAAGACAAGTCAATATGACTTTGGAATATAGTCATTTTGAGGTGTGATGAATAAGATGCCAGCCCTTGATCCATGTTGTGTGTAGGAACCATCAAAGTATAATTTCCACATTATTGAGGTAGAAAGAGTAAAGAGATTCTCATCTAGAAAGTTAGATACCATAGGATGTACATCTGTCATAGGTGTTGCTGCTAGTTGATCCACTAGGGCTTGTCCCTTGATTGCCTTACGATCCACATACTCAATGTCAAACTCACTAAGGATCATGACCCATTTAGCTAGTCTGCCTATGAGAGAGCTGCTTTTGCTAGTAGATACTTCAATGGATCAATTTTTGCTATGAGATTAGTGTGTTGGTTTAGCATGTAATGCCACAACTTTTGAGAAGTGAACACTACTGCTAAACAAGATCTTTCCATAGGTGAATAACTGAGTTCATATCCCACTAAGGTTTGACTGATATAATAGATTGCATGCTCTTTTCCTGACTCATCATGTTGTGCTAGAAGAGCCCCTAGGGCTGCAGGTGTAGTTGAGATGTACAAGATCAATGGTCTATTGGTAACTAGTGGTACCAAGAGAGGTGTAGCTAGATATTCCTTGAGGTGATCAAATGTTGCTTGACATTTATCATCCTAGTGAAATGAGACATCCTTTCAAAGAAAGTGTTGAAATGGTTGACATTTATCTGCTACCTGTGAGATGAAATGCCTAATAGACTGTAACCTTCCTTGAAGACTCCTTAATGCTTTTAGATTATTTGGTAGAGGCATTTCCACTATAGCCTTGACTTTTGCTAGATCTACTTCGATGCCTCTACGAGATACTATGTATCCCAGTAGTTTTCCTAATGTTATCCTGAAGACACACTTCTTTGGATTGAGTCTTACTTGGTATTTCTCAAGCCTATGAAAAATCTATCCTAGAACTTGTATGTGATCTGCCCTAGAAGATTTTGCTAGTGTATCATCCACATAGTCCTCCATGATGTGATGAAAGAGATCATGGAATATCACTGTCATTGCTCTTTGATAGGTTGCCCCTGCATTCTTTAGACCAAATGGCATGACACACGAATAATAGTTACCCCAAGGACAAATGAAAGTTGTTTTATGTTGATCTTCTTCTGCTATCATTATTTGATTGTAGCCAAAGAATCCATCCATGAGAGAAAGCATTTCATGACCTGCAATCAAGTCTACTATAAGATCAATGTTGGGCAATGGGAAGTCATCTTTGGGGCACGCCCTGTTAAGATCTCTAAAATCATTACACATATAGATGCCCCCATTGGGTTTAGCCACAGGTACTATGTTTGAGACCCATATAGGATAATCAATAGGCTTGATGAATTTGGCATATAGCAACTTCTCTATTTCCACTTTCACCAAAAGAGCTATCTGTGGATGCATCTTCGTTAGCTTTTGCTTGACTGGTTTAACTGTTGGATCAACTATGAGATAGTGAACTACTAGCTTAGGGTCTAACCCTGGCTTATTAGTATAGGTCCATGTAAAGTTGATGGTTCTTTTTAAGAAGAAGTTGTTAAGATTCTTGTACTCTGTTTCTAATAATGATGCTGCAAGGAATGTGGTACTAGGATTTTGCTCTGTGCCAAGGTTTATCTCTGTAGAATCTTCCACTAGGAGAGCTAATTTTTCTTGATACTTAGATGGTAGGGGAAGGTCAAATCCTGCATCCTTAGGTGCCACAGTTGGGTTTTCACCTTTGGATACGTCCTTTGTTTTTACTATTTTGTGATTAGGAGGTGCCACAGTGTGGTTTTCACCTAGAGATCTTTCTTTATTTTTACTTTTACGATTGGAGGATTTGGCATTCTCACCAAAATAAGTAGTTGGTTCTTATTCCATTACAAAACTAGCTTTGAGATTGCCAAGAGGGATACTGTCTCGGAGTCCCATGAACTCAGCAATAGCTTCATCATTCTAAAAAACATCTAGTACAGGGGCCCCTTGTTGGTCCCAATCGATAAGTTCAAGGTACACAAGTGTTACTTTCAGGGTGTTTGTGGTGGATGTTAAGGATACAAATGATAGCATGAACATGAAGGATTCTGTAAATAGGTTAGTCATATGGAGGGAAGGTCATCGATGATATCCTCATTAGATGTTGAATCAGCAAGAAAAGTCTCTGCCACCTTGTCGAGGATACCCTTGATGTCCAAGGCGCACGTGCTACCTTCTTACCAAATCCTAACCCCTTCTTGTCTAGTTTCTTCATCACAATAATGGGTTCCATTATTCCTTGATTTTGTTTTCCAAGGCCACCTTTACCTTTATAGCCCATGTTTTTGACAAACATTAAGCCATTGCCATATTGCTTGACTGGTATTGTGACTGGTTCTTTCTCCTTGTAGAGCCAAGAAGAGATGTCTTCAATAGTTTCCTCGGCCAATAATTTTCCCTCTTGGAATTTGGTTAGAGATGTTGGGGAAGGAATTGTTTCTTTCTTAGTTGCTTTGGCAATGGGTGGTGTTGGTGCCTGAATTCACTGTCGGTTATTTTAGCAATTTTCATGCAGGCACCTTCCCAAAAAATCCAAAAAAGTTCTAAGTCTTTGGGCCTCCTCAGCATGTTTTAACATCAGCATCATATTTTCTTTGGAGGAGGTCATCATCATCATGTTTCCAGACATCACCCTGATGTTGCTTACGAGGGTCATCATATTTTCTGTCAGCATGATCTTTCGCTAGGGTGATATTCTAACATCGGGTGATCTTACTTAAGATCATCCTGATGATGTTGCTGCAAAGTCCTAAGTATGATCCGATCTTCATCGGGGTCATCATATTTGAACATCGGGTGATCTTAGTCAAGATCATCCTGATGTTGTTTTATCACTTCATGTTCGTTGTTTTATCACCCTGATGATGCTGACGTCATTCTTATGTCAGGGTGATATCCGTTTTTCTACCTGTCTGCATCATGATATTTCCGAAGGGAGATATTCGCCTATCGGCTTCATGCATTGTCCAATGGGGGTGATCATTTCAAATATCAGTCACATATTCATATATCACCCCGATCTTATAGTGGAGCTACAGTGCAGCATGATATGTGTGCATCAGGATGATATTTCCAAATATCTGGTTATCTTCCGAATATCATCCTGATGCCGATGTATGGTGACGTCATCAAGGTCCGGGGGGGTCATATTTCTAACACTAATCATCTTGTGGAGATCCCCCGATATTTGCAAACATGACGATGACGTCATCCAGATATGAGGAGGTGCGCGATAGGCAGATATGCTGATGACGTCAGCAGGATATGACGGTGACGTCATCAGGATGTTCATCAGCCAGACATTTGGTATCGGCTAAGTAGGAGGATCTTCCTCTGATGCATCAGGTTGTGCCGATGAAGGCGATTATCATGTAGGTGATATTGCGATGATGATGCTGACGTCAGGGTGATATTTCAAGCAACAGGATATCATGCTGCTGGAGGATGAGGATGATGAAGGTCTTATACTAGTGTCGTCGGGAGCAAAAGCACCGACATCATATATGCTCGTGACCTAGTATATAAAGTGTTGAAATGGTTGCTACGGGGTGCATGTGGGATAATTTGATCCTGCATATTTTCAAATATCATGATGATGTATCTTGGCGGGAAACGGTTGTGACGCACAGTTTTCTGCATTTCCCAAGGCCGCGGGTTGGTGCGCCATTAATGGCGATTGTTGCAGAGGTATGGGTGATGGCGTGGATGGATCCAGTACCTGACTGAAGTTGTACATCCATGGCTGGCGGCTCATGGCTCAAGATCCTCTTCTGTCCCCTCTTCTGCCTGCCGCATTCAATGTGTTGAGCGCCGTTTTTCTGATACTGTGTATCTGGAGGGATTTTTGGTCAACCATGTAATTAATTGCTGTGGTACACTTTCTGGCTGATATAAGCAGACTGTGTTACCATTTTTCAGGTTGTTGAAAACTGGACATTTTGGCTCTGTAATAAGATACAACTAGTTTTGGTTGCTCTGTGCAGCAAAACTTGTGAGTTTATGTATCTCCTGTTGTACGTTTTGGCATGAATCCACTGATTTCATGGTTAATCTTATATGAATAATGCTATGTTTGCATGTGTTATGCTGATTCTGTCTCTAGTTTTGCATGTATCTTTCTTCCTGCAATAGGGATGCCATAAGTATCGATAGCTTAACACTCTATATTGGGAGATATCTGTAAGGCAGGTATCATGTGTATCCCCCTGAAATCCAGTTTTAGCTATTCATGCTGATCATTCACAGGTGTATGTCTACCGACTCCAAGCCCTGGATAGGCACCAATCTAGCTCTGTGTTGAGGTTATACACCATGTCCAGCTTTGCATCCAAACACCATTTCAAACCATCTCTTCCTTCCACCTGTTAGTTGTATGATTAGAAGTAGGAACCCCTGCATGCTCTCATAACTAACCAGACATATATGTCTAAGAACGTTGCCCACCTTGTGATCTATCATACAGATCTTGGTCCATACATGAGAGTATTCTGCCTGTTGTTGTCAAGTTAGATCTTTCTATCTTTGAGCTAGTCAAGGTTACATCTTGAGTTATAGGGATACCCCCCTTGGTGCGGCAGAACCAGAAGTGAAGGGGAGGAGCTCACGCAACCTCCTGTATTAGTTGGCTGAATCTGCCTATGCATTAGAAGTGGCAAACCCTAATTCTGATTCAGAAGAAAAAACCAACAGGTGGTTGGCCATAGGATTTAGGAGATAGAGGCATCCGCCCTACACAACAAGATTTTGAGATATCATATTCTCCAAAGCCAATATCACAGATGTGAGCTTTGATTTTAGGAATAGGATGAGGATTAGGTTCACTTGTAGAGGCTTTTGTCAAATTTTTAGGGTTGACATATAGTGGAGATTCAAGGGATTTGTCATTATTGGGCACTTGGTTGCAATTCTTATAACTTCCTTACAAGATACGGTAGAATTCAAAAGGATTAGGGTCACCTGGGATAGTTATATCCGTACCATTGAATGGGAACTTGAGAGACTGATGGTATGTTGAGGGAACAGTTTTCATGTCATGGATCCATGGGCATCCTAGGATAATGTTGTAAGGTAACTCAATGTCAAGGACTTGGCACCTAGTTTCAAGCATGACAAGGCCTACTTGTATAGGAAAATGGATAACACCTTCTGACCAACATTCAGCATCATCATACCCCTTGATTGTAATACTTTGATCAAAGTTGACTTGATCCTCAGAGTATCCCAATTGTTTAAGTAACTTTAGAGAAAAGATATTGAGACCAGCACCATCATCTATAAGTATGTGTTTGATCTTGCGTTTATGGATGAGACCAGCACCATCATCTATAAGTATGTGTTTGATCTTGCGTTTATGGATGAGAACCTCAATGTGAAGTGCATCATTGTGACATGGATCATGGGATGGGAGGTCCTTTTCAAAAAAGACCACATTGTAGGGTGAGGCATGTACAACCATTCTCCCTTGTGAACTTTGTTGTGTAAGGGTGTGGTCATAGTTGACATGGTTTGGACCACCGTTATAGTGTCTTAGGTGTTGTTAGGCTCGCTAAGATTTGATAGATGAAAACCTTTAAGTAATTTGGCTCCTTGCTCTGCTAGCAAGCAAAATAAATGATCTTGGTTCTCACTAAGGATTTTGTCAAAGGTAACCATGGCTCTAGGATCTTGTATGATTTCATCAAGGTCTTGTCTATCTTCTTGAGAGGATTGACCTATTTCAAAGTGTCACTCTTCTTGTGATGGGACTTGACCTATGGTATAACTGGGTGTAGCAAAATCATGGGGCATGTCAGTAGTGAATTGAGTTACATCAATCAAAGGGACATTACCTTCTTGAGGATTGTTTGGTTGGTCCTGTTGTGGCATGTTTTGAGAGTTGGTTGATTTTTCCATTGGTGTCTTTGGAGTAACCTTGGGAGTCATGTTGGATTGGCTTGGTTGAGGTGTACGAGGAGGTGATTTGCACTTCCTTGGGGTGACTTGCTTAGCCTTCATAGTTTGCTAGAGTCTAGTGGTTACCATGGAAGACACTAGGTCAATAAGCTTTGCTTTGCTGTGGTTTTGCTTGTGTTTTTGGGAATGACAATTTTGATGCACAGTTTACTGGACCAAAGGCGTTGTACTATTTGACCAAAGGTGCAGGATTGTGTTACCAAAAGTGAGCTATTGTGTTACCAAAGGCATTGGACTGAGCTGCCAAAGGTGAGGTACTGCTATACCAAAGGCGAGCTATTATTAGACCAAAAGTGAGCTACTATTATACCGAGGGCACTGAAGTAGGTTTGCTAGAGGCGAGGTACTGTTATACCAAAGGCAAGCTGCTATTATACAAGAGGCACTAAAGTAGTGTCAGTGTTGTTTATAAGGAAAATTTTGATAGTTTTAGATTTGATTTTGATTGGATTTACTTTGGCAAGAGAAAACATAGAAAACAAAGTGGCAAAAAAAGGACTGACACAACAGACAGTGTATGTTCAAGGCTAAAAAAAAAGCCTAATGTTTCCATGGGTATAAGACAATTGTATCTTTGCGAGAGACAATAGGTAGGGATATCTCACCCTCCCCTTGGAAAGCTCAAGTAGGTCACAAGAGCTTTATGGCTAAGGGAATACTATCTCTTCTCAAGGGAGCCAATGGTGAGTATCTTAAGGGCTTAAATCAATTCCCCTTGCATTGATGATTACCGCAACATTCAGAGGTGGATCGGGTAGTCACTATCTAGATTGGTTCGTAGTAACTTTAAGGGACCAACGTCTTATGAGCAATGTGACAAGATACTAAAAGCTTTAACCAATCCTACTAAGAGTATCAAACACTTTGCTCAATGTGAAAATCATTTCCACAAAGAGCTAGTACCTCTTTTTAGTTTGGCACCACAAGGTAAGGCTAATGTTGGTTAGGACTTGGCTTTTGCCTTATCCCTCTTATATAGCAATTTAAAGGAAAACTCCGCTTAGGGTCATCCTAATTGGATGAAGCACAATCCAAAAGTAGGCCCTTCTAAAGGAAAAACTAAAATGTAAGATCAAGCACGTCAAAAAAAGGTCCCATTATAAGAAAAATAAGGTGCAACTAGATTAGGCACACACACGGTTGTAGTTGTCAACTGTCCCTTATGAAATTGAAGTGTTTGGCATTCATGTCCATTGTCCCTTAGAAAATTAAAATGTTTTTGCATTCATGTCTATTGTCCCTTAAGAAAGCAATATGTTTCTAAAACTTAGTGCAATAGATTGAGATTCTTTAATGCTCATCTTACATGAACATGTTAGGGAAACTCATTTTCTCTATTTGAGTGATAAAAAGTTGTAACAAGTCAATTAGTTCCACACAAACTCAAAAGTTAGCAAAAATAAATCAATTTGACCAAAAGTGCTTGACTGTATTACCAAAGGCGACTTACTGTATTGCCAAAAGCGCTGCACTGTGTTACCGAAGGCGAGGCACTATTATACCAAAGGTGTAGTACTATTATACCAAATGTGCAGTACTATACTACCAGATGTGCGGTACTGTTATACCAAAAGTGAGCTACTGTACTACCAAACGTGTAGTGTAATAACAGGACTGCAAAAAATAATATTTCATCAAGAAATCTCAATCGAAGGATGATTGAATGATTGGGTGATGATCCAAGATGTTGATAAGTGATAAGACACTACACCAAGCGATATTAGTTCCAAAGAAAACAACAAGATGTGAGAAATCAAGTCAAAACCCTAATAATAAGTTAGAAACCCTAGAAAACCAAAGTGAAATCCAAAAAATTGGTGGCAATTATGATGAGATAAAAAAGATTAAATATCACCAATAGAGTCCTTACGATTTTTTAATGCAATTTTTTAAAAAAAGCATCAAATTTCATTAAGTTTTGAGAAAGTTATGGGGTTTTGAAGTTTGAGAGCCTGTTATCCCAACCAAAAGCGCTTTACTGTTATGCCAAAAGTGCTTTACTATTATACCAAGTACACTTTACTATTATACCAAGTGCGCTTTGTTATTTTACCATATGCGCTTTACTGTAACACCAAAAGCGTGGTTTTGTGCTACCAAAGGCGTTGTAGAATGGCCCAAAAGCATTGTACTGCTCTACCAAAGGTACTTTTCTATGTTGATTTGTGTTGTTTCGTATCGTACTTAAAAAAAATTAATTTCTCAAAGAAAAAGAGCGATTAGTGGGTCCCACTAGACGTGCCAGAATGTGTATGAGCAAAATTGATATGTTGAATGATAAAATAAAAAACTATGATAATAACCAAATAAATAACCCATAACATAAAGAGATCTATCTAAATAAAAAGCCATGATCAATGAATACATCAAATAAAACAAGAAAACATTTACCAGATTGTATTGTTCTCTTTTGTCGAATGTGGATTGCTCAATAACACTGTGAAACCATGTTTGCAATAAGGAAGTATAGGTGCTCAAAGTGCTCAAAAGATCGATGTCAAAAGATCATAAGGTGCTCAATGATGCGATGTATGCTCAAAGTGCTATAAAGGATGCTTGAGAATAAGTGATCGAAGAGGATTTGTGAATGAGATGTGGGGGGTTTATATAGGTTTCAAACATGATCGATCAACAGATGAAATAAATCTATAGAATGAATGGTTGAGATAAATCAAATAACTCATGTTGAAGGTGCACATGACATGTGTCACTCCATAAGGATATTTTTATTAAGATATGATAAAAAAAAATTGATTGAATAAATTAACTCAACTTGTAACTTTGTCTTTTCTTAGAGTTCTAAAAATAAGAGTGATTGTGCACGAGTTATCATGATATTTTTAGAGCAATTAGAAAGATAATTGAAATTAAATAAATAAATTTATTTAATTGTTTGTGCATGATAGAGGAATATGAAGATTTAAATAAATTAAACAAATAAATTGATTTAATTTATTTTGCATGATGAAGGATAAATAAAATATGTGATTATATTTTATTTTTAGAAGATTTATTTTTAGAGAAAAAAATAAATTAAACAAAATAATTTATTTAATTGTTTGTGCATGATAGAGGATAATGAAGATTATAAATAAAATACTTGATCTTATTTATTTTTAGAGGATTGTGATAATTTAAATAAATTTGCATAATTTATTTAAATTTAGAAGAATAATTGATTTAATTAAATAATGTAAATTATTTAATTGTAGATAAGAGGATTTGTGATGAATTCATTAAATAATGGGATTTATTTAATTAATGTAGACTTAAAATTTGAAAAAGGATAATGATTTAATTAAATAATAAACATTATTTAGTTTTTGAAGAATAAGGTTGATTTTGCTGAAATTAATTAAATAAATACAATTTATTTAATTAATGTTGAATTTTGGAGTTTTGGAAGAATTTGATGAAATTAATTAAATAATTAGATTATTTAATTAACGTTGAAATGTATGTGATTAGACAGATTTGAAAGTGATGCGAAGACATGGTCATTTTTGGGTGTCTACATTTACTATGAAACAGTTCAAAAGGAGACCCAAATTTGATTATAAGGGAGTCAAGGATAAGATCAGGACAAAGACTCAGTTTAATGAGCTGATGGTAGAGGATATATGGGCTGACTTGAGAATAAAAGAGGAGATCAAAAAGTTAGACTACAGCAGGTTAACTCTGAATCAAATTGAATATTTGGGTTTGGTTGATATTCCAGAAGGTATGGTGGATAACGAAGATGTTGTTAGTCCTAGATATGTCAATGAATAAATTGCTTCTTCTCCCTTGCCCACTATGCAGTGGTCAAAAAAGGAGTTATCTTCTTTGAGAAAGAGGTTTGAACCTATTCTAGCTAATACCAATCTATGGTTGCAAAGCAAGGGTATACCTTTGAAGGACTTCATAACTGGTTCTAAAGAGGAGGCCTTAGAACAAAAAGGAAAAAAAGGTTGAGTTGAGAACTAAGAATAGAAGTGATGTTCCTAGTACATCCAAGGCTCCCAAGCCTAAGATTAAGTTTGTATCAAAGGGAATAAGGCCAAAGTGACAGAGGATGAATTTGCTACTAGAGAAATGGAAGTTGAAGAGCAGGGTGTTGAAGAACCAGCTATGGAGGAAATTGATATTGAGGATAAGTCTTCAGCAGAGAAAGAGAATGAACAGAAGAAAGAAGGAGATGGTTAAGAGAATCTATAAGATACAACTATGTCTCCGCAAAGAAATATCTCACAAGTAACTGAAGTCTTTTCTCCTCCACCTAATATATCTATTTTAGTTTCTTTGCTTGTTCCTCCTACAACCCCAATTTTACCCATTGATATTCAGTCATCCAAGTCCCTGTCATCCTCAAGAATAATTTTAGATAATCCTAATGTCACCTTTGATAATGTTCTTCATTCTTCAGGACAATTCCTAGTTTGTCTTCGACCTCTTATGACATAGGTGACTCCACAATTTTTGAACAATTTGTTTTGGGTACTAAGCAAGTTGCTAATGTGGATGTACCAGGTGTAGTGTTTACAAATACTCCTCCCATCATTACTACCACTAGTGTCAGCACATTTCCTTCTGCACCAACAATGGGGTCTGACCCGAATGTTAGTACATCAATGCTTCCTCCGTGGCTTTCTGCATATACACCTAAAAGGAAGAAGCAAGCCATCTCCCAAGATGACTTTGACTTTGGGAAGTTATTGCCAGTAAAATCAAAGACACAAAAGAAACCCAAGACTCTTTCTCAGCTTCTAGAGGACAAGGGTCATAAATATGTGGAAATTGCACACCCGCCATGAGATGCAACTATGGAAATTTTTAGCATGAATGACTATTCTGTTTCTAGGATCAAACTTGGGAAGATTACTCATGAAAGTGCTAAAGCAGATGTCTAGTCTACACTCAATTCCTTACTTGTGAAATTTGATCATGAGAGGGAAATGAAAGAGCAATATAAAGCAATGACAGAACAATTGGCAGCAATGGTGAGAAAATTACTCTGACATTTGAGTCAATCACTCTAGAGGCAATAAAAGTGGAAGATCATATGGTTCAGAGGGTAGAGAAGACTCATGTGAAAGGGAGAGCTATTAAAGAATACCTTGATAAAATGCAGGAACAAGGATTGTCTCTTCTTACCAGTACAACTAAGAAGACAAGCAGGATGAAAAAATTAGAGTTGAGTTGGATGACTTGGTGGATACTATTTCTCAGGACATTGAGTATCTAGATGAAATCCTGGAGAAGTGGACTGAGATGAAGAAGCTGAAAATAAGAACTCTAATATCACTCGGCATTGTTTCAAATTATGAGTCTTATGTGGAAACTAAAGAGTCATTAATTCATCGGAGTAGTGTTCTGAAAGAGCTAATCAAGGACTTGGAGAGTGCTAAGGAAATCAGCAAAGAAAGTGATCTTAATATTTTGTACAAGCTAGAGGAGCTCCCATGCAAGCTGACATCTGAAGATGATCATTTTCTCCCCAGTGATGAGATGATTCAAGATTTCAATAATATGTTTCAAAGGGAGTTTGAAGACAAATTCTTCTTGGCTGCCTCTTTAGACAATATTTTGGATTATCAGTTAACACTAGATAATTTCAAATCAAAGTTGACTAGTCATGACAAGGTAACCACCAAAGTCAAAGATGCAGTGATCAGAGCTTGAGTAATCTTCAGGAACACTGTTAGTCCTGATAGCTGTGGGTTGCAAGCAGCATTCACTATGTATGATGCTCATCTGAAGAGGAATGGAGATGCAAGTTGATGCAAAGTGTCATGACTTAGTTTATTTTCTGTATTTTCATATGTACTTTTCATTTAGTTTTGGACACTTTTACATGTACTTTTCTCATATGCAATTACATGTAAAAACATAGGAAGTCCCAACTCAATAAGGATTCCTATTTTTGAAGAAGTCAAAGAAGTTAGGTTTTTCCTAAATATTCTCAAGGCCTCTCCCTATAAATAAAGAGGGCCTCTATTGTAATGAGTATCTTTTGTCTATTGAAGCAAAGCGCTGCCATTTTGAAGAGCAATTTGAAACTTTGATCTTATTTTGTACATCAATTTTCAAGCAATATAAAGAAGCAAGTTGGCATCCAATATTTGTCTTGGAGAAAGTTTGTAATGTTATAGAATTGTTCTTATGTCCTTTCTATTACATTATCTTGTATGAATGTTTCAATTGTGAGCGTGAAAATCAAGTGTTCGAAAGGTGATTCAAATCTAATTTTGTAGACTTTGTGTTAGTATATAATATTTGGAATTTGCATTTAAGTTTGTGAATGAGAAGTAACTTGAAGACTTTGAGCTGCAAGTTATTGTTTGTGATCGCGTTATCTTACATCAAAATATAGTGAAGACTTTGGGGGGCACTCTATTCTGAAATATTTTGTTAATAATTGGTATTAGGAGCAATGAGAAACTTTGTGTTTTAGTGGGTTTCTTCATGATTTAAGTACACTGGTATTATTTTAATTATCCTTTTGTGTTGAATTTCATATTGAGAATTGTAAACATCATTTCTAAAAAAAGAGAAATGGATGATATAGAATCACCTCGAAGTTAGTATTTAGTGTAAATAAGTTTGTAATAGTTAAAAGGGAACCTCCCCTTGCTGAGAGGAGAGATTTATCTCATCACATTGTGGTTGATATAACCATTTTGTCTTTAGTTAGCTAAAAGAAAAAATATTCACACAACATTTCGCATAGATTCAATTAACCCTTAGACTGTTATGATGATTAAACATGAAAGAAAATAATAGAAACTGAGTCAAACCAACACCAAGCACAAGAGAACACTAGATTTACATATAAAACCCAAGAAGAGAAAAACCACAGTGAGGATTAACTCACAATATAAAGTAGTATCAACACTAAATTACAAAAGCCTCGCTACCAAAAGGCTCACTGCCAAGGCTCACCACTAGAACATAGAAGAAGATAGAGAAGAATGTTACAAGGAGAAAACTATCTCAATGCAACAAGGAATACCACTGCAATACCATCAACACCTTCATAGTCCTACTGAAGAATTGTAGACACCTTCTACTCATTGCATCCAATAATCTAACACATGAAAGCTTGTACCGCACCACACATTCAACCACACTGTTACTCACATCATATCCATCACACACACACATGCAATCTTGATCCCTTAACACGCATTTATACTATCTTCAACATTCAGAGAATTACCTAGAAAATTCAAATTAGGTCTGGACCTAAAAATTCCTACGGTGTTAATGAATTAAGGTGGACAAAAACACATCTTAACTCAAACCTAAATTCATCCAAGTACACCACTTCACGCGTCCACAATAACCGAAGCACCTTCGCAATTAGTGTAAACACCCAAGGTCAACCAAACCTGTGTTAACACAATGACTTTTAAGTAAACACTTCCTCAAGACAAAATACAACTTTATAGACCACAAACCAAGCTTTAACATGATCTAGAGTATTCCACAAACATCCTAAAACATCCTGAAATCCAAAAAATTCCTCCACAACAACTTTCACCTGCCGCACAACCTTATCCTATTTATCCAGTATGCTTAACTATCTTTGTCATACATTGTATCTCTAAAATCATCTTCCAAAGCACCAAACCACAAACAACTTCAATAGAAGAAAGATATAAACCTTATAAGCATAATTCCAAAACTGTAAGACCTAAAACTTCTTTACGGAGAAATGCAGAGCAAAGACATTTCTCCCAGACACATCTGCAACACTCAGAACGCAGTCCACACACTGGTGAACACAACTTCCTCTGCACAATGAACTAGAGCACCAAATTTGGAATATAACATCTCTCAATATCTGTAAACAACATATCTGAACCGTAAAGATAGATCTTCAACATAGAGTAAATGTGGAGAAAAACCAGAACACTACTCTGTAAAGAAAAATGCCACTTCAACACACTATTTCCTTAATTAATCAAATTTTCTCAAAAGTACTTGGAAACCAACGAATAGAAACATATTCTCAACATCTTCAGCACCTCTACAAATCAACCAAATCATCTTCAGGAAAGCATCTCAACCAAACAACTCATATTATTGCAACAACCTCATCTCTATGAACAACCAATCCTCATCATCAGGGATAGTATCCATTCAACACTAACTACTCATACTCTTGCACCACCAGCTACTTATACTCTTGCACAATTTATTACTTCACACAGTTGACACCAATGACAACACAAGCTTATTGACATCAATGACAATACCGATTACACATACTTATGCCATTTTTAATTTAGTTTTGTGTTTATTTTAAGGAAATGTCTTGATGTATGTATATATTGATAAATGACATAATTTTGTGTAAAGTTGGATTCATTTTTCTATCCTTTACCCATCCATATACATGTATATCCTTAAACATTTAGCCCTCACATTATTCTTATACATATATATTACTATGCATTTGTGTTATCCTCCATTTATCACATTCACCTATACACCTACCTCCATTAGTTACCTGGATATGACGAATGGGACAGCCTCTCTGAGATGTCTTGTGATGAAAAAGATATCGACGTTGTCCATGAGTACAACCTGACCCATACCAATTAGAGACAAGGTCCAAGGGCTAGACTGCTAGAGTCTGACCCGCATAGCAACAATAGCAAAAATCGTGAGGAAGGAATGATTCCCCCCTTGATGGATCCACTAATAGAGAGTACCATCACAGACTTTGTCCATGCTTTCAATAACTCTATCTTAACCATCAACGTCATCAAACCAGACCAACCTAATGATCCCTTACCTTTGGTACACCCTAAACTTATTGACTGGGACCTAGAAGGCACCGCCCCTAAGCTAGACACCTTTGAAAATGACGAAGCCATCATAGATTATCTTGAGCTTAGAGATCATACACCTGCAAGGGACCATAGAGCTGGCTATGCTATTGAAATCAACAAGAAGGCCTATTTTGGAGAGAGTGCCAAGCCTTTCAGTCATAAAAATATCAAAATAAAAGAATGATCTAATGGTGAAAACCACTCCGCGGTAGTGTTAGATCATCAAAATAGTAAAAATAAAGATGTATCCAATGGTGAAAACCTCTCTGAGGCACCGAAGGATGGAAGGCTTGACCCTCTACCCAATCTTACACATCAGGAGAGATTGTCGATCTTGATAGAACCAGCAGAACCAATCAATATCAGCACAGGGGATGAGCCTAGAATGATCCACATGGCAAAAGCTCTAATAGAACACGAAAAACTAGCATTTACAGATTTCTTCAAGAGAAAACAAATCAACTTTGCTTGGACATATGCTGACATGCTAGGGCTAGATCCAAATCTTATCATGCATCATTTATCTTTAGCTCTAGGAGTTAAACTAGTCAAACAAAAACTCAGAAAGATGCATCCACATGTGGCCCTCATGGTAAAGGAAGAGCTAAAGAAACTGCTAGACGTCAGATATATCAGGCCTATAGACTACCCTGAATGGGTCTCAAACATAGTACCAGTTACTAAACCAGACGGCAGAGTCTGAATATGCAATGATTTTAGGGACCTAAACAAAGCTTGTCCAAAAGATGATTTCCCCTGCCAAACATAGACATGATTGTAGATCTCATGGCAGGGCACACTATGCTATCACTCATGGATGGTTTCTCAGGATATAACCAAATAAAGATCGCACCAGAAGACCAACACAAGACTACATTTACATGTCCTTGGGGCACCTAATGTTGATGTGTCATGCCATTTGGTTTGAAAAATGCTGGTGCAACATATCAGAGAGCCATGATGACAATCTTCCATGACATGATGCACACTATAATGGAAGACTACGTCGACGACATTCTGGTGAAATCACTTACAAGAGAAGGCCATCTAGCAGTACTAGACAAGATCTTCAACAGGTTGGAATAGTTTAATGTGTGTCTCAATCCAAAGAAGTGTGTGTTTGGGGTTACATCAGGCAAACTACTGAGATACATCATGTCTGCAAATGCTATCAAAGTCGACCCGGCTAAGGTGAAGGCCATCATGGAGATGCCACCTCCTAAGAATCTGACTCAACTAAGATCTCTACAGGAAAAATTGCAAACTATCAGAAGGTTCATCTCTCAATTGGCAGACAAGTGCCACCCATTTTCTCACCTTCTACACAAGAATGTCCCTTTCAAATGGAACGAGTCATGTGAACAAGCATTTCAGCAATTAAAGGAATATCTCATGAAACCACCAGTATTGATGCCACCAATTCAGGGCAAGCCTCTACTACTGTATATCTCAGCTACACCCATAGCTTTGGGAGCTCTCCTCCCACAACAAAACTATAATGGAAAGAACAGGCAATCTACTATATCAGTCGAACACTTGTTGGGTATGAACTGTAATACACACCAATCGAAAGAGCATGTCTAGCTGTTGTCTTCACCTCACAAAAATGGAGACATTACATGATTTCACACTCTATCAAACTGATAGCAAAGATTGATCCACTCAAATACTTACTCAACAAGGCAGCCCTAACAGGTAGATTATCTAAATGGGTCATGCTGCTTAGTGAGTTCGACATTGAATATGTAGATAGGAAAGCAATAAAGGGACAAGTACTAGCAGATCAACTAGTAGATGCACCCCTAATGGATCACAGCCCTTTGAGCATTGAATTTCTAGATGAATCTATCTTCCACATAAATACAACAGCCTAGAAAATGTACTTCGATGGCTCATACACTCAGCATGGATTGGGGGCAGGTATCTTATTAATCACACCTAGTGGCGACACTATCCCTAAATCATATAGACTACTCTTTCCCTGCACTAACAATGTGGTAGAGTATGAAGCCCTAGTCATTGGTATCAAGCTAGCAATTGAATGGAATATCAAAGAGCTTCAAGTGTATGGCGATTCACAACTAGTCATCAATCAAGTGAATGACAACTACCAAACAAAAGATGAGAAATTGATCCCTTACAAGAGAATGGTAGATGACTTCAAAGAATACTTCATCAAGATCTCTTTTGAACAGATACCAAGGATTGAAAACAAAGCTGTAGATGATATGGCCATGATCGCCTCTCTCCTTGACATTCCAGATAATCAATCACATTATGAGTTCTTGGTAGAGCCAGTGTCCTATCCTACATACGACATCCCGGAGTCCCATATCATTTGTCACATTGTTGGAGCTAATTCCCCCCTCTATGGAAAGATATTTGCCTATCTTAAAGAGAATACCCTCCCACCTGATCTCTCTAGTAACCAAAAATGAACCTTTATCCATCAGGCATCCTAGTATGCCATTGTCGCCAATACCCTATATCACAAAGGTCTCGATGGTACTCTCCTTAGGTGTCTCGATAGTGAGGAATATCAAACCGCCCTGAGTGAAATACACAACGGTATATGCAGGACCCACTCTAGTGGCCCTACCCTAGCCAAGAAACTCATACGCATGGGGTACTACTGGCCAACTATGGAACAAGATTCCTATCATTTTGTAAAGAAGTGCAAGAAGTGCCAAATCCATGGGAACCTGATACATGCACCAACATAGGAGCTGCAGCCATTAACAACTCCTTGGCCTTTCTATCAGTGGGGACTCGACTTAATGGGCAAGATTCACCCTCCTTCCTCAAGTGGCCATAAATTCATAATCACTACCACAGAGTACTTCACGAAGTGGATTGAAGCTGTGCCCTTAGCTAATATCATAGGCAAATAGATTGCCTCTTTTATCCTGAACTATATCATTTATCGTTATGGTGTCCCTTCATCCATTATCACGGATAACGGATGACCCTTCAAAAACCAAGATGTCAGGGAACTATGTGACAAATTCCATATCCAGCACCACTTTTCAACCCCCTATTACCCACAAGGCAATGGCCAGGCTGAGACATCAAATAAAACCATTCTGAAAATACTAAAGAAGACTGTCAATGATGCCATCTGTGATTAGCATGTCCAACTGAATCCCGTGTTGTGGGCCTACCACACAAGCATCCGCACACCCACAGGTGCAACACCATACTCCCTAGTTTATGGATCTGAAGCTATCTTGCCCATTGAAGTCAAGATCCCATCCTTGCGAGTCTCATTGAAAGGCCTCATATCAGATGAAGAATACAGATTGACCAGACTTCAAGAGTTAGAGTTCCTCAAAGAGAGAAGGCAATAGGCCTTTAACCACCTAAAAGCATATCAAAAGCGCATGTCCAGAAGTTACAATCACAGAGTAAAACTCTGAGTTTTCCAAGTTGGTGACCTAGTCCTACGAGAAAATCCCAGAAATCAGCAAGACAGAGAAAAGAAAGGAAAGTTCAAACCTAACTGGTTAGGTCCCTATGTCATCATCATAGCTTATGGATCAAGGGCATATTAATTGGCTACATCTGAAGGTGAACTATTTAATGATCCTATCAATAGCATGCACCTTTGCAAGTTCTATACCTAAAAACCCCAATGTAAGGGAGTCCTTAAAAAAAAAATTTAAAAAATTGAAAAAGTGATGAAAAAAATAGAACAAAACAATTAAAAAAATGGAAAAATAATAAAAAAAATCATCCTCTAGTGAAAACTTGGTAAACAAGCACTGTGGATAGCTACCATGATGAAAACTTGGCAAACAAGCATCATATGTACTTTTAGCTCTCGTGCAAATAAAAGCAAGTGGTGAAAACCTGGTAAACAGGCACTGTCTGTGACAAACCACTTCCTCCATCTGTTGTGACTTCGTATCTCTTGTATCCCTTATATCGTTCATCTTGAACCAAGTCCTTTGAACAGTTGTCAAACTACGTCACCTCTGAGTTATCACGTAGGCAAGGTCATTCTTAATACAGGCCCGAGGCTCCGCTCCTCTTCACTCCACTCCACTATCCCATCTATCCCCTATCTAGTCCTGTTATCTATCTGTGTCCACACCACTTTCTATCACCTAGGTCTTAGGTCTGCTAGGGTTTACCTCGAACTACGTTGCTTCTGCGTTGTCATGTAGGCAAGGCCATTTAGTAATGAGCCCCTAAGGCACTAGGTCAGTCCTTTAGGTCCCATCTCTCCATGTCTGTCTGTCGTCTCGCCCATAATAAGTCGATCTTTGTCTAAACTGGGGGCAACTCCTCGACCTAGTTGCGGATTTGGATTCTTGAATGCCACTTTTCTAAGAGGATACCAATAAGGATTGTGATACCTTTCACTAGACAAGCAAGCATAGTAAAAACAAGCTACCCAAACCAAAATTCTTGACACAAAAACATCAACCTATTCCAAAGCAGAGTATCATACCGAAACACTTCAAACAATTCTATATCAATTATGGAAAAATGACACATCTAATGCAAGAATGCTTTTGTGAGCAGGTTAACTTAATAAAGTCTTGGATTTTTGGTCATTATGTCTCCCTATGCTACTCAGGGATGCCAAAAGCTAGAGATTCTATGATGGGAGCATAATCTTTTCTTTGTCTACTGCTTGTGGATTAAACTTTAGTAATGAGACGACTTCTGTCTAATGACGTGATTAGCAAAAGATCATCGAGGACTTTCGAGGTCTGAACATGAATAGGGGCAATCCTTGTCTGTTGAAATGCAAGAAGTACTCAGGTCATCTAGATTCAAATTTGACTAGATGCTTGTATCAACTTGCTATATCAAAATCCATGCAAAGAATACTCAGGTCATCTCAGTCTAATTATACCTAGATGCTTGTATTTCCTTACAACATTTCAAAAAGTGAAAAATACCAAAAAGTGCCCAATAATGAAAGTAAAACCTTGCAATATGACAATCCATATCCATCCTATATCCAAAAATCCATATCATCCATGCAATAAGAAAATCCTGTAGCATATCAAGCGAAAAAACTCATTCCTTCATCTCTTTTCTTCTTCATATCTATATCATCTCTGTGTCGATTGAGTAGATTTGGACATATCAAAAACATAGCATAAGTAACATATCATATCACATGAAGTAGTCCTCCACATGGTTACATCATTTTACATACATAATAAAGGGCATTAGATCATCCACGTACATTTGCATCCACATATCATATCAAAAAAAAATCAAACACATAGACATATCCATATAGAGCTACATAATCATAACATTTCACATTTACATTTGCATATCAAATCATCCCAATTCCATCTAGCATGCATCACATATACAAATACATCATGAAATAGATTGCATACATAGCATATCCACATAAGGAAAAACATGAGCATAGAAAGCATCTATAAATGGCATCATCATATAATCATCAAAACATGTCCAAATGTATAATATATCAGACATCTATCCATCTCTCAGAGTCATATCATAAAATGTATACAAGGTACAACAAAAATGGTGATACATGTCTCGGGGCAAAAATGATACATATACAGGCTATCTCAACAATCAAAAATGTGTCCCTCAGATCCAAAATGGTACAAGTGTCCAAATCTAACTAGCCCTGCCGTCGTAGAGCACTGCTCCCTGCGTTGCCCTCTCCTCTATCTCCCTCTTATTGTTGAGGGCCCCTGACTAATCCCACAGATCGAGACCCACCTGCCCTCTGTGATGCCCCTGACTAGCTTTGGAAGCTAGGTGCATGTTGATCTGCAGCCAATGCTCCATGATATAACCCTCTGTAGTACTATGCCTGAGCCTGTGCTCGGCCAAGCTCACTCTGTACCTGTGCCATCTATGTCTGTGCCTGTTGCACCTGTGAAACCAAGAAGCTAGATGTACCATCTGTGTCCATCGCCATCACGACTGCATCTCTCTCTGCTCTCATCACCTGCATGCTAGCTAAGGCTGCATCTCTCTCTGGTCAACTCTGATAACCATCCCACATCTACATCCCTGCGAGACTCTGCTGCTCTCAGATGAGCCCTCAGCTACCTAATCTGCCCCCGTAGTGCAACCATCACTTGCTGCTGTAAATCAGGCTACGAAGCCTGCTCTCCCTATCCTGATGCCATCTGCTGTGCTGGCACCTGCCCCTGTACCTACTGTTGTGCCACCTGCTGAGGTGCTGACATCTACCTCTGTTGTCCCACCTGCAGTACTGAAACCTGTGCCTGCACCTGTCCTACAACCTGCGGCTGCACAACTACCTGCTGACCTAAAGGCCCCTCCCCAAACCTCCTCCTCCTCTGTCTCAGTTTGCCACCCCCTCCTCCCTCTCCTCCATCATCCCCTTGATCTCCTCTCCTCCTCCTTCGTCCTCCCCTCCTCCTGCCAGCTACACCCTCATCATTTGAATCCTCCTTGTCGATACGAGGAGCTAACTCTCCCAATCTTGAGTATCTAGGAAAGGGATGAGCAGCGAACCACTCCTCATAGTCTGGCGTCATGCCAGCATCCACTATCTCCCTCCTCATGGGCCACACTGCATATGGAATCTACTGGAAGTCAGCCAACGCCTCCTCGTAGGATGCCACAGGAGCCCATCTATACCTCTCTGCATGAGTCCTAGCAAAATGTGCCTGTCCCTGTGGTCTGCCCTGTACTCAGCCAGACTGCCTCTAGACCGTGCTAACAATCTATCTCTCTAGTATGTACCTGGTCCTCCTAATCAACCATCTAGTCTGAAAACAATAGGGAAGCTCATCTGCCTCATCATCCCATACCTCACAATCTAGGTATGGGCACCAGATGACTGCATCCATGCCATCAAAAGCATGTCTCCAATACTCCAGCTTCCCCAGCCTATGCTGGGAAATCACACCTGCATAGCCATAACTATAGGGCTCACCCCTCTACCTGTGAAATAAACATATTGGCCATGTGATAGCAATGTGCTCCCACAACCAAAACTGTAGAAGTGAAACACCAGCAGAAAAACTAGCCCCTCTATGGTACACCACCAGGTGCATGTCTCTGTACAAGTGTGCAAGCACGCACACGCCCCATGCATACTGAGTCCCATCGGTGAGCATACTCTCTAACACCTGTTCTCAGCCAATCGGGAAGCCATGTGACCTCCTATCAGGGCATACTACGCCACTGATCAGTCCTACCACTATGCCTAGGAAGTAGTCAGCCACGATATCACCTGCTCCACCAACTCTGGGTCATCGAATACATGCATGCACTCTGCCAAACCAGCATCCCACTGCGACTCATACTCGACCAGCTCTCCCTGAATAGGGAGGTGCAGAATCCTATACACATCCTTGACAGTGATCGCCATCGCAGTCAACATCACCTGGTTCACACGAACCTCAGGCATAAAGCAAATGTAATGAAGGCCCATAGCACCTAGAGCCTTTCAGTCTATCTCACTCAACATATGCCGCTGCAACAATGGCAACGGGAACTGCTCTCGTGACATAAGGACATCCTGAATATCCTCTTGCAACCAAGTGAAGCATAACGTCAACAACAATTCATATCCAAGCAAACTTGCTCAGAGCAACCAAACTATCCTATCATTGACTTAACATATCAAATTAATCAAAATAGGATATCATCTCTCGACTAGATTCCCATCAATCTCAGAGATTTCTTATCAATTGACGCATCGATCAAGATGCCAATTGGGTTAATTTCATTAAGTCAACTGATTTTCCTAGTGTAAATGCACCGATCTAGGTGGCAAATGTGCCAATCTAGGTGGCAAATGCACTGCTTCACCGTGAATACACCACCCTTTGACGTGTATGCGCCGTTCTGGCACATGCGCCGATTCTTATGTCACATGTGTCGTTTCCCCGCAGATGTGCCAATTCAGAGCTTAAATGCACTGAACTGTCAAATGCACCAATTCAGAGCTTAAATGCGCCATATCACAACAAATGCACCATTTCGGAGGTCATATGCACCGAAAGATGGTTCAGCGCATATGTTCTAGTTATTTTTCCTAGCCATTAATGAGCCTAAAATATTGACTTTTAGCAAGTTTTGACGAACTACATACTAGGGGTCTTGCCTCCGCTGGCCAATTGAACCGTCGGATCCACTCAAATTGATGCTCCTCGCGCGGAATATCCATCTCTCTAGCTTCCATGCTCTCCTAAGCTCTCAAGAGGACTAATCAACTATGGACAAGTGTACAAATGAATAGAACTTGTGGACCCAACTCCTATATATAGCAAGTGAACCATATCAAACCGTATGACAACTGTGGCTACTTCCCATGTCTGTTTCTTCCGAAACATATCCCATTTTTTCTCCATCCTAACCCATTTTTCACCTTCTTTTTCATGAGATTGTCCGTCTCACGCCTTCTGCCTTCTTCTCGTCCAATCTCCCGAGGGGGCATCCTGTCATTAAACTTGTACCAGGAGCAAACTGGGGCATGTATCACCATCAAAAATTCTTTTTCTTTGAAACAATGTGATAAAACACATTGCATCAAAGAGGGGCAAAATGTATACACCTAAAATTGGCATGAATCTACTTAAATAAATATTTTAAATATTTATTTCATCATTCACATTCTTCTATCAATAAATAAATAAATTTATTTATTTATCTGATTCATCTCCTCTCATTTAATTAAATAAATTACATTTTATTTAATTAATTAAATTCATTCACATCAACTTCATCCTTCCAAATAATTAAATAATTTTAATTATTTAATTAAAATCTTTTATTCTTCCAAATTTAAATAAAATGTAATTTTATTTAAATAAAATGTAATTTTATTTAAATAAAATCTTAAATATCCACTAAATAAAATATATTTTTATATTTTATTTTATTCTTCAAAAATCTACACAAAATAAAATATATTTCTATATTTTATTTTATTCCTCTCAATTATCTACAAAACAATTAAATAAATTCATTTATTTAATTATGCTTTCTTATCTTCAAAAATCATCCTTATCTTCTAAAAATGCTTTCCTCTTGTCATACAAAAGAAAAAGCAGTTTTAAAGCATCGCTAAAGCAAACTTTCTCTTAAATTAGAAAAATAAATTCTAATTTAAGAAAATCAAATCTCATCCTCATCAAGAGAGGAGTTAACTCAACAAAGCTACTTTTCGAATGACACATGTCTTTCTTCCATTTGTTGCACGTTCCTCAACAATCTTCCTCCATTGATCTTCCCTTTTCTTCTCAACCATTGATCTTCTTCCACATAACTCTATAAATATAGCCTTCCTCTTCTTCATTTCATATCTATCGTTTGAGCAAACTTATGCTGCAGAAACACAGGCGCACCTTTGGCACCCCCACTTTCTTAAGCATTTCATCTCATTCACTGTTAGTGTGTTGAATCTCATCTTCAATCACACAAAATATCTTAGCCATTCCATTCTTGTCACCTTCAAACAAGCAAGGGAGCAGTCACTTCTGAGGGCTTCATCATCAGCAAGGTCAAGAAGAGATACACGAATAATGGAAGATGCAAGGTAAAGGTGTGAGTATCATTTATTTGTTTGTTTAAATCTCCTTTTTCCTTCAGATTTCATTAGTGTATTGGGTTTCATTATTCTTAATTGATTAATCCATTTTCCCCTTCACACCAGTAATCATGGACTTCACTCTTTCTTTTCCAAAATTTAAAATTCAAAATCGATTGATTGACCACCTTTATTTCCCATCCTAAATTCACTAAAAACTCATTTTGAGAAATATGATGCTATATATTTGTATTTAAAGACATTTAATTGTATTTATTCTTTAATCTTAGATGTAGCTTACTCATCATTGATGAGCAATAGTTTTATTTTAATATATTTTAATTATACATTAAATTTCAACCATTAAAAAAGATAAGCCTTTAAAATATTTAAATATGCCAAAGATATTAATCTATTACTCTATGCACCTATTGTACTCAGCAACATTCTTTAATCTTAGATGTAGCTTATGCATCATTGATGAGCAATAGCTTATATAAAATAATAGCATAATGAAATGTCTTTTCAATAACATGAATCATAAAACTATTTTTTATAAGATTTAAAAAATATATTTATTAAATTAAATTTAATATTATTATATAAATAAAGAAAAATAATTTGGAAAATGGCTTGCACTTGAAAAGAGCGAAAACAATTCACGCATATTCCACAACATCCACCAAGTGATGATGACAAAAGGATTGGCAATCCAAACTATGGTAGATCTATCAATTAAATCGATGGGTGATATGGAGATGCTGGTGCATACCATGGCATTTGGAAGACTCTTTGGCTCAATATTATCCAGAGAAGAAATTGAAGATTGGTTGCGGAAGAATTGGCTTTGGCAATTTGTTACCAAGTTTCTGTCCAAAAGGTTTTTTATTGTTATTTTCCTGGAAGAAGAAAATAAGAAAAAGGTTCTCTCCTCTGGCCCTTGGGAAATTAATGGCTTCCCTCTCTTCCTACAACAATGGATTCCACTTTTCAATCTGTTAGAAGCTGCTCCTTGTAATCAACCACTTTGGATTAGATTGTACAACTTGCCCATTGATTTTTGGTTAGAAGAATGCTTATCAAATATTGGGAACACTTTAGGTATGATGATGGCCTTGGATTTGGAAGCACTAGAGAAAAAATCCTACTTGTATGCGAGGATCAAGGTAAAAACCATCAAGAAGATCTCGTAGTCAATTATGATCAACTCCACCAAGGGCGCATGGACTCAAAGCATTGAGATAGAGGAACAAAAATTCTTCTACTCGATCTGTAGCCATTGCAATCACTCTTCTTCCGATTACAGAATGATTAACCCTAATCAAAATCTAGTTTGGAAGGAAAAAACCTCAAATCCCAAAGAAGATAAAATGATGGGTGATAGTGTTGACCCTTCTATCGAAATTAAGAGCTCCTCCCCCAAACGCCTAGCTCCCTCTAAGGATCCTCCTTTCCACCCACCAAGCCCCACTCGTAATCTCAATACCTCACAATCAGGTCTGGCAGTTCCCCCTGTGAGGGGGAAAACAGGTTAATCAAATTAATGAAACATGAAACCCAAACATCTATGAAATATGAAGGAGAAAGAGATTAAAATAAACTAAAATACTTACAAAACTCTTTTACCTTTCACCTTCCGTAGTTCACCTATCTTCCTTTGATCTTGTTTGTGAAGCCCTCAGAAGCTGTTGCTTGCTTGCTTGTTGAAGATGACAAAGTAAGAATGGCTTGGATACTTGTGTATTTGAAGGTGAGCTTCAAATATAGAAATGGAGTATGAGATGAGAATGCTTAAAAGAGTGGGGGTGCCAAATGCCCACCAATATCTCTGCAGCATAAGTTTACACAAAATCCAGATATGAAATGAAGAGAAGAAGGTTGTATTTATAGAAGAGTGAGAGAAGATCAATGGTTGAGAAGAAAAGAAGAGATCAACGGAGGAGGCTTGTTGAGGAACGTGCAACCAACAAAAGGACACATGTCATTCCAAAAGCAATTTAGTTGAGTTAACTCCTCTCTTGATGAGGATAAGATTTGATTTTCTTAAATTAGAATTTTTTTTTCTAATTTAAGAGAAGATTTGCTTTAGAAGATGCTTTAGAAGTGATTTTGCTTTTGTAACTCAGAGTTTTGCTTTTGTGTGACAAGAGGAAAGTTATTTTTGAAAGATAAGAATGATTTTTCAAAGAGATAAGAAAGCATAATTAAATAAAAGATTTATTTAATTATTTTTGTGGATATTTGAGAAGAATAAATAAAATATAGAAATATATTTTATTTTGTGAAGATTTTAGATTTTATTTAAATAAAATTTGCATTTTATTTAAATTTGGAAGAATAAGAGATCTTAATTAAATAATTAAAATTATTTAATTATTTTAGAAGAATGAAGTTGGTGTAAGTGATTTTAATTAATTAAATAAATGTGTTTATTTAATTAAATGGGAGGAAGTGAACCACATAAATAAATAAATTTATTTATTTATTGGTAGAAGGATATGAAGGATGAAATAAATATTTAAAATATTTATTTGAGTAGTCATGTCAATTTTAGGTGTATACATTTTGCCCCTCTTTGATGCAATGTGTTTTATCACGTTGTTTCAAAGAATAAGAATTTTTGACAGTGATACATGCCCCAGTTTGCCCCTGGTGCAAATTTAACGACAGGACGCCCCCTTGGGAGATTGGACGAGAAGAAGACAGAAGGGCGTGAGACAGACAATCTCACGAAGAAGAAGGTGAAAGAATGGGTTAGGGCGGAGAAAAACAGGATATGGTTCGGAGAAAAAGACATGGGAAGTAGCCACAGACGTCATGTAGTCAGGTATGGGTCATTTTCTATATATAGGAGCTAGGTCCACATATTCTATTCATTTGTACACTTGTCCATAGTTGATTTGTCCTCTAGAGAGCTTAGGAGAGCATGGCAGACAGAGAGTTGGATATTCCACGCAAGGAGCATCGGTTTGAGAGTATTCGATGATTCGATCAGCCAGCAAAGGCAGGACCCCTGGTATGTGTTTCTTCAAAACTTGACAAAAGTCAATTTTTATGCGTGTTAATGGCTAGGGAAGACCAACTAGGGTAGATGCGCAAAAACACCCGTTTTGCGCATATGCGTGCCGAAATGGTGCATGCGTTGTGAAATGGTACATTTACACTGCAAAGTGTTGCATGTGTTCTTTTTGCACATTTGGGTTATGAATATACACATTTGTCACTATTGTGCATTTGAGCTATTAAGTGGCACATGCGTTCAGGAATTGTGCATATGTGTTTTGAATGGGTGCATACACTAGTGTTGCGCATGTGATCCCCGAAATGGCACATTTGCTTGGAAATTGCACATTTGATATGGGAAGTGGCGCATGTGCCAGAATGGTGCATACGCGTCAGAAAGTGGCGCATTCATGGTGAATTGGTGCTTTTGGTATGAAACTGCACATTTGCCACCTGAATTGGCGCATTTGCACTTAGGAAAATCAATTGACTTAATGAAATTAACCCAATTGGCATCCTGATTGATGCGTCAATTGATTAGCGATCTCTGAGATTGCCGAGAATCTAGTCGAGAGATGATATGTTGTTTTGATTAATTTGATATGTTAAGCCAATGACAGGATGACTTGATTGCTTTGAGTAGGTCTGATATGGATATGGATTTCACTGACGGTATGCATTACTTGGTTGCAGGAGGATAAATAGGACATTCTTACATCGCGAGAGTTGTTTCCGTTGCCATTGTTGCAGCAATATATGCTGACCAAGTTGGATTGGGAGGCTCTAGGTGCTATGGGTTTGTATCATGTGCTCTTCATGCCCAAGGTTTGCATGAACTAGGCGATGGTGACTGCAGCCATGGAGCGATTCCACAGTGAGGATGGGACCTTCCATCTTTCGACGGGAGAGATGGCCATTACTCTAGAGGATGTCTATCAGGTTCTGCACCTCCCTATTCAAGGAGAGTTGGTTGAGTATGAGTCACAGCGTGACGCTGGGCTGGAGGAGTGCAAATGTGTTTTTGATGATCTAGAGTTGGTGGGGGAGGAGATCTCATGGTAGGACCTGCATGACTGTTATGACTACTTCCCGGGTAGAGTGGTTGGACTAATCGGTGGTGTAGTATGCCCCGATAGGAGAGTGCACAGCTTCCCCATTGGTTGGGGATGAGTGATGGAGAGTACGGTCACAGACAAGACTCGGTATGCTTGGGGTGTGTGCATGGTTGCACACCTATACAGAGACATGCATCAGGCAGTGTACCACCGAGGCTCTGGTTTATCAGCAGGTGTGTCACTCTTACAGTTTTGGTTGTGGAAGCACATTGCTATCACATGGCCAATATGCATTTTTCACAGGCAAAGGGGTGAGCCCTATAGTTATGGCTATGCAGGTGTGATTTCCCAGCACAGGCTGGGGAAGCTTGAGTACTGGAGGCATGCCTTTGATGGACTAGATGCAGTTGTCTGCAGCCGTATATTGACTACAAGGTATGGGACGACGAGGCAGATGAGCTGCCTTATTGCTTCTAGACGAGATGGCTTATTGGCAAGACTCAGTACATTTTGGAGTGACAGATTGTCAGCTGAGTTCAGAGACAGTTTGGCCGCGTACAGGGCAGACCACAAGGTGAGGCATACTTTGCCAGGACTCACGCAGAGGTATAGGTGGGGTCCTGTGGCATCTTATGAGGAGGCATTGGCTGATTTCCAGCAGATTCCCTATGTAGCCTGGCTGATGAGGAGAGACATAGTAGATGCTAGCATGACTCCAGACTATGAGGAGTGGTTCATGGCGCACCCATTTCTGAGGTACTCAGGGCCAGCAGAGTTAGCCCCTTGTATAGATGAGGGCGATTTAGACAGTGTGGGTGCAGCTGGCAAGGGGAGGGGAGGACAGAGGAGGAGGAGGAGAGATCAGGGAGATGACAGGAGAGTGAGACAGAGGCAGAGGGTTGGAGAGGGGCTTGTGGATCAGCAGGCAGTTGGGCAGGCACAAGTCCAGGTGCCAGTTCAGCCAGAGGTAGCACAGAGGTAGATGTTGTCGCCATAGCAGGTGGCACAGCCTATACATGGACAGGTGCCAGGGCAGTAGGTGGCACAGGTAGAGCAGGTTCCACAGCCTGATGTGCATCAGCAGGTTATGGTTTCATTATAGAGCCAGATTAGGCAGCTGAGGGCTCATCTGAGAGCTACGGAGTCATGGAGAGAGTTAGATATGACTCAGATATCAGAGTTGTTGAGGGAGAGAGATGCAGCCTTAGCTAGCAGGCGGGCTATGAGGTCAAAGAGAGATGCATCCGTGATGGCCATGGGCACAGATGGGACTTCTAGTTTTTTGGTTTCACAGGTGTAGCAGGCACAGGCACAAGTGGTCCAGGTGTAGGGTGAGCTTACTAGAGCTCAGGCACAGGCTCAGTACTATAGAGGTCTATATCATGGAGTTGTGTCAGTAGAGCATCATGCCCCTAGCTTCAGGAGCTAGTCAGAGGCATTCCAGCGGGCCGGTGGTTCTCAATCTATAGGCTCAGTGAGGGGTCCCCAGTAGTCAGGGGGAGGTAGAGGAGAGGCCAGTGCAGGGAGCAGTGTTCCCCGACAGTAGGGTTAGACAGACCCAGATACTTGTACTAGTTTTGATTATATCGTAGCACATTTGTGATAGAGGGCTGAGATAGTCGATATATGTACTTTTATCCTGAGACATGTATCACTATTTGTTGTATACATTTATGACATGACTCTGAAATTGGACAGGGATTGTGATATATTGTACATTTGGACATGTGTTTGATGTTTATGTGATGATGTTGTTGTTTCCTGATCTATATGCATGGGCTATATATGTGATGCTTTGATGTTTATGTGCTATGGATGCAGCTTATCTTGTGATGTGTTATATGTGATGTATACTAAATGAATGATTTTGATTTATGCAAATGCTAATGTGGATGGATATGATTTATGCAGCTCTATATGGATGTGACCTATGTTTTTTATTTTCTTTGGATATGATATATGGATGCACATGTATGTGGATGACCTAAAAAAATGTATAGAAATTGATCTAATGCACTTATGTATGTAGATGATTTAATCATGTAAATGACTATCTCATTGGATGTGATATGCCATCTATGCTATGTTTTTGGGATGTCCAAATGTACTCAATCAACACAGGTGATGACATAGAAGGAAGAAGAGATGAAGAAAGACTAACTTTCATTTGATATACTGTAGGATTGATTTATGGCATGGATGATATGGATTTGCTAGATATGAGACGGATGTGGATTTGTTATATTTGCAAGGCTTTTTGCTTTCATCCTTGGGCACTTTTGGGTATTTTTCACTTTTTGAAATGTCATAAGAAAATACAAGCATCTAGGTATAATTAGACCGAGATGACTTGAGTATGTCTTACATGGATTTTGATATAGCAAGTTGATACAAGCATCTAGTCAAACTTGAATCTAGATGACCTGAGTACTTCTTGCATTTTAACAGACAAGGATTGCCCCTTTTCATGTTTAGACCTCGGAGACCTTGATGATCTTTTGCTGATCATGTCGTTAGACGAAAGTCGTCACATTACTAAGCTGTAACCCACAAGCAGCAGACAAAGAAAACAATTATGCCCCCATCATAGTATCTCTAGCTTTTGGCATCCTTGAGTAGCATAGGAAGACATAATGACAAAAATTCAAGACCTTGTAAATTAACCTGTTGACAAAACTTCTTTGCATTAGATGTGTCTTTTGCCATAATTGATACATAATCATTTTGAGTGTCTTGATATGGTGCTTCATTTTGGATAGGTTGATGCTTTGCATCAAGACTTTTAGTTTTGGGTAGCTTGCCTTTGCTGTGTTTGTTTGCCTAGTGAAAGGTATCGCAATCCTTATTGGTATCCTCTTAGAATAGTGGCATTCAAGAATCCAAATCCGCAACTAGGTCGAGGAGTTGCCCCCAGTTTAGACAAGGATCAACTTATTTGGAGTGAGACAATAGACAAACATGGAGGACGGACCCTAAGGGACTAACCTAGTGCCTTGGGGGCTCATTTCTAAATGGCCTTGCCTACGTGACGATGCAGAGGCAATGTAGTTCGGGGTAAACCCTAGTTGACCTAAGACCTAAGCGATGGCAAAGGACTCAGATTGACAGAAGGACTAGATATGGGACCGATGGGACAGTAGAGTGGAGAGAAGAGGAGCAAAGTGAAGCCTCGGGGGCGCATTAAGAATGGCCTTCCTATGTGATAACTTAGAGGTGACGTAGTTTGACAATGGTTCAAAGGACTGGGTCAAGACGGACGATATGAAGGACACAAGAGATATGAAGTTAGAACAGATGGAGGAAGTGGTTTGTCACAGATAGTGCCTATTTACCAGGTTTTCACCACTTGCTTTTATTTGCACAAGGAAGCCAAAAGTACACATGACGCCTGTTTGCCAGGTTTTCACCATGGTACCTATCCTAGGCGGCTGTTTGTCAGGATTTCACCGTAGGATGATTTTTTTGTTATTTTCTCATTTTTTTTATTTTTTTGTTCTGTTTTTTATCATTTTTTGGATTTTTTTGGATTTTTTCAGGACTCCCTTACATTGGGGTTTTCAAGTATAGAACTTTGAAGATGCATGTTGTTGATAGGATCATCGAACAGTTCACCTTCAAATGTAGCCAATTGATATGCCCCCGATCCATAAGCTGCAATGACAACATAGGGACCCAGCCAATTAGGTTCAAACTTTCCTTTCTTTTCTCTATCTTGCTAGTTTCTAGGATTTTCTTTTAGGACTAGGTCACCAACTTGGAAGATCTGGGGTTTTACTCTGTGATTGTAGCTTCTGGACATGCATTGCTGATATGCTTTCAGGTGGTTAAAGGCCTGTTGCCCTCATTCTTCGAGCAACTCTAACTCTTGGAGTCTGGTCACTCTGTACTCTTCATCTGATATGAGGCCTTTTAATGAGACTCACAAGGATGGGATCTCAACTTCAATGGGCAAGATAGCTTCAGATCCATAAACTAGGGAGTATGGTGTCACACCTGTGGGTGTGCAGATACTTGTGCGGTAGGCCCACAGTGCAAGATTCAGTTGGACATGCCAATCATGGCCGGCATCATTGACAGTCTTCTTTAGTATTTTTAGAATGGTTTTATTTGATGCCTCAGCCTGGCCGTTGCCTTGTGGGTAATAGGGGGTTGAAAAATGGTGCTAGATGTGGAATTTGTCGCATAGTTCCTTGACATCTTGATTTTTGAAGGGTCGTCCATTATCAGTGATGATGGACGAAGGGACACCATAATGACAAATGATATAATTTAGCATAAATGAGGCAATTTGTTTGCCTGTGATGTTGGCTAAGGGGACTACTTTAATCCACTTCGTGAAGTACTCTGTGGTAGTGATTGTGAATTTATGGCCGTTTCAGGAAGGAGGGTGGATCTTGCCCACTAAGTCGAGTCCCCATTGACAGAAAGGCCAAGGAGTTGTCAACGGCTGTAGCTCTTGCGCTGGTGCATGTATCAGGTTCCCATGGATTTGGCATTTTTTGCACTTCTTTACAAACTGATAGGAGTCTTGTTCCATTGTTAGCCAGTAGTATCCCATGCATATGAGTTTCTTGGCTAGAGTAGGGCCACTAGAGTGAGTCCCGCATATCCTGTCGTGTATTTCACTTAGAGCAGTTTGATATTCCTCTCTATCTAGACACCTAAGGAGAGTACCATTGAGACCTCAGTGATATAGGGTGTTTGTGACAATGGCATACCGAGATGCCTATCGGATGAAGGTTCTTTTTTGGTTGCTGGAAAGGTCAGGTGGGAGGGTATTCTCTTTTAGGTAGGAAACTATTTTACCATAGAGAGGGGAATCAGCTCCTATGATGTGGCATATGATATGGGATTCCAGGGTATTGTATGTAGGATAGGATACTAGCTCCACTAAGAACTCATATCATGTTTGATGACCTGGAATGTCGAGGAGAGATGCGATTGTAGCCATTGCGTCTGCAGCTTTATTCTTGATCCTTGGTATTTGTTCAAATGATATCTTGACTAAATAGTCCTTGAAGTCATCTACCATTTGTTTGTAAGGAATCATTTTCTCATCCTTCGTTTGGTAGTCATCATTTACTTGGTTGATGACCAGTTGTGAGTCACCATAGACTTGAAGTTCCTTGATGTTCCACTCAACTACCAGCTTGATACCGATGACCAGAGATTCATATTCCACTACATTGTTAGTGCAAGGGAACATTAATCTGTATGACTTTGGAATAGTGTCTCCATTAGGTGTGATTAATAAGATACCTGCCCCCGATCCATGTTGAGTGTAGGAGCCATCGAAGTACATTTTCTATTTTTCTGTGTTGACGTGGAAGATAGACTCATCTGGAAATTCAAAACTCAGGGGGTGGTCATCTATTAAAGGTGCATTTGCTAGTTGATCTGCAAGCACTTATCCTTTTATCGCTTTTCTATCCACATATTCGATGTCAAACTCACTGAGAAGCATGACCCATTTGGATAATCTACCTGTTAAGGCAGCCTTGTTGAGTAAGTATTTCAGTGGATCAATCTTTGCCACCAGTTTAATAGAGTGTGACAGCATGTAATGTCTCCATTTTTGTGAGGTAAATACAACAGCTAGACATGCTCTTTCTATTGGTGTGTATTGCAATTCGTATCTGACGAGTGTTCAACTAATGTAGTAGATAGCCTGTTCTTTTCCATCATAGTTCTGTTGAGCAAGGAGAGCTCCCAGAGCCATTGGTGTAGCTGAGATATACAATAATAGAGGCTTGCCCTAAATTGGTGGCATTAATACCGGTGGTTTCATGAGATATTCCTTTAGTTGATGAAATGCTTGTTCGCATGACTCGTTCCATTTGAAGGGTGCATTTTTGTGTAGCAGATGAGAGAATGGGTGGCACTTGTCTACCAGTTGGAAAATGAACCATCTAATAGACTATAGTTTGCCCTCTAGGGATCTCAATTGAGTCAAATTTTTAGGAGGTGGCATCTCCATTATGGCCTTCACCTTAGCGGGATCAACTTCGATACCATTTGCAGACACTATGTATCCCAGTAGTTTTCCAGATGTAACCCCAAACACACACTTTTTTGGATTAAGTCGCACATTGAACTGATCCAGTCTGTTAAAGATCTTGTCTAGTACTGCTAGATGCCCTTCTCTTGTAAGTGATTTTGCTAGAATGTCGTCGACATAGTCTTCCATTATAGTGTGCATCATGCCATGGAAGATCATTGTCATGGCTCTCTGATATGTTGCCCCAACATTTTTCAGACCAAATGGCATGACACACCAATAGTAGGTGCCCTAAGGACATGTAAATGCGGTCTTGTGTTGGTCCTCTGGTGCGATCTTTATCTGGTTATATCCTGAGAAACCATCCATGAGTGACAGCATAGTGTGCCCTGCTGTGAGATCTACAATAATGTCTATGTTTGGCAGGGGGAAGTCATCTTTGGGACAAGCTTTGTTCAAGTCTCTAAAATCATTGCATATTATGACCCTGCCATCTGGTTTGGCCACCAGTACTATATTCGAAACCCATTCAAGATAGTCTATAGGCCTAATAAATCCGACGTCTAACAAATTCTTTAGTTCCTCTTTTACCATGAGGGCCACATGCGGATGCATCTTTCTGAGTTTTTATTTGACTGGTTTAGCTCCCAGAGCTAGAGATAAATGATGCATGATAAGATTTGGATCTAGCCCTGGCATGTCGGCATATGTCCATGCAAAGTTGATCTATTTTCTTTTGAAGAAATCTGTAAATGCTGGTTTTTCATGTTCTGTTAGAGCCTTTGCCATGTGGACCATTCTAGGATTATCCCTAGTGTTGACATTGATTGCTTCTGCCAGTTCTATCAAGATTGATGATCTCTCCTGATGTGTAAGATTGGGGAGAGGGTCAAGCCTTCCATCATTCGGTGCCTCAGAGAGGTTTTCACTGTTGGATACATCTTTATTTTTACTATTTTGATCATCTAAAACTGCTGTGGAGCGGTTTTCACCATTAGATCATTCTTTTATTTTGATGTTTTTATGACTGAAAGGCTTTGCACTCTCTCCAAAATAGGCCTTCTCATTGAGTTCAATAGCATAGCTAGCTTTGTGGTCTCCTGTAGGTATGTGATCTCTAAGCTCAAGCTAATCGATGATTGCGTCATCATTTTCGAAGGTGTCTAGTTCATGGGTGGTACCTTCTAGGTCCCAGTCAATAAGTTCAAGGTGTACCAAAGGTAAGAGATCATTAGGTTGGTCTAGTTCAATGGTGTTGATGGTTAGGATAGAGTTATTGAAGGAGCAGATAAAGTCTGCGATGGTACTCTCTATTAGTGGGTCCGTCAAGGGGGGAAACATTCTGTCCTCACGATTTTCACTATTGATGTTATGCGGGTTAGAATCTAATGGCCTAGCTCTTGGACCTTGTCCCTCATTGGCATGGGTTGGGTCATACTCATGGACAATGTCAATATCCTTCTTGTCACAAGACATCACAGAGAGGCTATCCCATTCATACTTGTTAGAATCAGTTTCGCTCCCCAGTTGCATTCGCTGAATTTGTTCAACCAGATTACTAGTAGAGGTTTCTGGTTGTTTGTCTTTGTTCTTGTTGGTTCTGTTGTTTCTTGGTGCTCTAGTGTAGCCTAGCCCTATAGTGTCTCGGGTTGTTAAGGTATGAGGTTGGATGGGTTCAGTGATGCCATCCTTTCTTGAACCAAGTGGACCGTGTCCTTCATACCCCATTCTCTGTAGCATTTGGTATAGTGTGATGACCATGTTGTGTGGAAGAGCTACCTTCATCCTTGTATAGCCACTATAGGATATCTTTTTCATCACTTTCATCTTCTAGGTTTCCCCATTTCACAAATGGTCCTCTAGTTGGCTTATCTGATGTGGGTGTTTTTAAGATAGGTCTCCCATAGGATCAAGGAGATAGAGGCAGTTGTGCCAAGCAGAGGGACTGAGATATCGTGTACTCACCCAAGCCCTTATCTTTGAGTTGGAGTTTAGGTTGAGGTGCCCCTGAAGAAGAAGCAAGTGTAGCTGGGTCAACATGAGAGGAGGAAGAAGCAGAGGCACAGTTATTGGGGATCACCACTTCTGGTTTGGGTTGAATGGAGTTGCAGTATTGATAGGGGTTAGAATCACCTTGGATGGTGATCTCTTGTCCTTCATGCAGGAATTTGATACATTGATGGTATGTAGAAGGTACTGCTTTCAAAGCGTGGATCCATGGTCGCCCAAGGAGAATGTTGTATGCTAGCTCCATGTCAAGGACTTGACAAGCTACATCTTTTACTACGGGACCCACCCTGATTGGTAGGGTAACAATTCCTTTAGACATTCTTTCTTCCTCATCATAGGCTTTTATGGTGATTTTTCTTTTCAGATCTATAGCCTTCTCTGGAAACCCCAATGTAAGGATTAGCTTCAATGTGTAGATATTCAAACCAGCCCCTCCATCAATTAGGACTCTTTTGATCTTGTGCTTGTGTATGAAAGCTTCAATGTGAAGGGAGGCATTATGGGGTTGAGTGATAGACATATCATCCTTCTCAGTGAATGATAGGGAGTACGGTGAGGTGATGTGATTGACCATAGTTTGGAATTGCTCTTTAGCTAGGTTCGTGGGAACAGAGGCTTCTGCTAAGGCTTTTCTCAAGTATAGACCTATGAGAAGGAGACAGACGTAGAAGTTCCAACATGGAGATGTGTGTAGGTGTTTTGTGGACTTGATCCACGATACTATATTGACTAGACGGAGGAGCAGAAGCTCCTCTAAGGGTGACCTTGTTACTACGGGTAGTAACGTTGCAATCCGGATCCTTGTTGATAGTGATCACATTGATGTGTGAATCACCTTCTGAGTTATGGTTAACAACATAGTTGAAGTTGACATTTGTGTAGTTTATGTTGTTAGAGCCACTTTTATTTTTGTTGGAAGGTCCTCCCTGCTCATAGTTAGGAAGAGGATCCTTGAATGCCTGATGATCACTGTTGGAGGTATGTCCGTGAGATTGTTCATTGACGGATATTTTGTTTTTCTCTATTAAGTCTTGGATTATTTGCTTGAGTGCAATACAATCATTTGTCTTGTGCTCCCTGTTTTGGTGGTATTCACAAAAATCATTGTCATTCCACCAACGGGGTTTGACCTTTGGTTCGTACTCTCATGCTGAGGGAAGCGTTATGAGATTGTTGGCGATTAGCTTCCGTAGGGCAGTTTCTAGTGACTCATCCAAAGGTGTGAATTTTCTCCTTGGCTAAAAGTTGGTAAACCTAGATTCGGTATTTCTTGGTTTGTTTTGCAGGGGGGTTACTTTGAGGTGTTGATAGGTTAAAAATTGGTTGTTTAGGTGCCGCATTTTTGGCATCCACCACCACGTCATTCACAATGTTCTTGTTTTTCATCCAAAATCTAGGTTTGTCATTGTTGGTGTTGGTATTAGGAGTGTCTTTATAGAGCTTGATTTGACCTTTTGCAATTAGAGCTTTTCTATGATGAGGCCCATCTCAATGACCTTGCTAAAAGAAGTGGGACATTGTATTTGGATTTGGTAGCTTAGGTCCGTTTGTAGATTGTGGACAAACATCTCTAGCATGTGTTTCTCTGGTATTTGTTGTGGGCACTTGCTTGCCAGTTGTCTCCATCTCTGTAAGAAGGTAGTGAAAGATTCTCCTCCTTTCTGTTTGGTGTTACAGAGATCCAATATTGAGATGTCATGCTCAATATTGTATGAGAAGTGGGTGACAAATTTGTTGACAAGTTCATTGAATGTTTTAATACCAAGTGGCAGTCTAGAGAACCAATCCATGGCTTGTCCGCCCAAGCTCCGTGGAAATAGTCACATAAGGTAAGTGTCATTATGTGCGACCTCTAGACAAGTAGCATTGAACCCTCTGATATGATCTCTTGGATCACCCTTCCCTCGATACTTATCAAATTTAGGCACTTCAAATCTTGAGGGGAAGGGAATCATGTTTAAGGACCTATCAAAAGGATATGGTGAAATATCCTCTAGGGTGTAGTTTTTAGTCGATGTTCCCATTTTCATGTCTGAAATTTGTTGTTCGAGAGCTTCATATTTTTGGTTCATTAGACTTATGGCATCTAAGGAGTCTATTGTTGTTTTGCTCTTATCCGTGGGTATTTCATCTTGTCTACTTCCTTCTGGGATTCTCTCTTCTTCAGTTTCTCTTAGAGCCTCTACATCATAACCTTTAGGAAGTTTGACTCCTAGGTTTGCTAGGTGTAAGAAGATTTTTATAGGGTCTTGTGCAAGTACTCCATCTAATAGGTGTTGAAATTTTGTGTCATGTTGCATTTTGAGGATCTCTTCCATGGAAGGTTCTTCGTCACTTTCATGACCGTCAAAAATACTTTTCTCTGCCATTTCTAACTATTTTTGTTTTTGTAATCTTGTCAAGACCATGCAAGGTAGTAAAGAGATGGGATGAGGTGAGATTGGAATATTTTGAGCAAGGTGCTAGGATGAAACAAGGTTTTAGCAAGGTTCCTCTTAGATCTAGGTGGTGTCAAACAAGGTGGGTATACAAAAGCGATAGTTAAAAAGCTAGGATGTTAGGAATCCATTACTTGATGTTGACTAGCCTTTGCACAATCTACTAGTGGAGTTCTGATAGAGAAGGATAAGTAATCCTTGATACTTGGAGGCTCACTAGGTCTTGTTTGAGATTTGATTTTGATCAAGAAAACTTTTGAATATAACCTTGTTGGAAACTTGGAGAAAAGTGGTGAAATTTTGGATGAACAAATAGCTATGGTGCGGATAAGGGAGAAATGGTTGATTTTGCAAGGTCTTTAACTAGATTTTGAAAACTAGAACAGGTTTGAACTAGTTTTTGAAAAGTATTGACAAATTTTGTTCTTGGAAGATATGGTTTTTGTTCTCTGGTTCAAATGCGCAACAGTTTAAATGTGCAACAACATGAGTCAAATGTGCCAGAAGTCAGAGTGAATGCACAATTCTATGTTTGTTTTAATGTGCCACCTAATCAAATGCATAATAAGTCGAAGAAGATGCGCAAGAAGTCGAGGCAAATGCACAATTTTGGCTTTTCTCTTGGGTTTCTCTAAATTTTGGAAATTTTGGATCTTTTTCAGGATTTTTTGCTATTTTTGGTTTGAAAAACTTGGGTGTTTCTAAAAAGGCTGATGTTCAATTATGGCAAAAGCACAGCAAACACATAGAAGTTTTCCATGATTTTTATCTTTTTATATTTTTTTGTGTTTTTTGGACTATTGTGACTAAAAGCAAGTACAACCTAGGCTGGATGTGACAATATTCGTTGAATCCTCTAGCTGTGCCACTCAAAGCGTGTAGCTCCAGAATTTGGTAGCACTGGCTCCCCTCCACGGCACTCACTTCTCACACATACCAGATTCAGGTTTCCTTTGGCTCGTCCCCACACTGAACCTTAGGATTGTCCCTGCTACCTCTACTAAGAGTCACTTGAATCGAGGCCGCTTCAAGAGCTCCGCCCTTCGCATCAACGAATAGGGGTTTTTGGCTTGCTACATAATTGGTTCATAGATAGGGCAACTGTTTGAGTGGTTACACATGCGATGGCACTACTCTCCATTATGGAGTCTTCTAGCCTCAAAGGGTTATGCCTATGAGGGTTTTGGGGGAGGTTGGCCATCGGTGTAACACAGCAGCACTTATTGCTTGAGGTTTTCACCCCAAGCATAATTTATTTTAAGTGGCTTGGTAGGGCTTGGCTTTAGCCTGTTACCACTCAGGGTCGTTCCCACTTGGACAAGCGTGCATCCAAGGGTAGGCCCCCCTAAAGGTTTGACAAAAAGAATGAACAGTCTGGCACTTTGATCACCCAATTAAGGGGAGAGCATAAGCCTATTGTCATTCACAAACACATAAAACAATTGTTCACCCAACCTAGTTAAAATAAAAAAACTAAATGGGCTAAGCTAATTTGTGCACTCACATAATTGTTAACTTGAAAAGTGATTAATCATAGCATTGTTCATTTCTTGTTTGTTAACTTTGAAAGTGATTAATCATAGCATTGTTCATTTCTTGTTTGTTAACTTTGAAAGTGATTAATCATAGCATTGTTCATTTCCCGTTTGTAGAAGATAGCAGTGATTAAACTAGAAAATAAATCCATAATGCAAGATAGCAATTTGGTCCAATTACTTCCTTCCTAGTTAGGGACTATGTGTAGTTTGTCATGAAATGCATTTGATTACTTCACCCCTAGTTAGGCTAGATGAACTAAGCAAAATATCTAGATGACCTAATGCAGCCACTACTCCTGCAAAATAGACGTTAGTTCCAATATGCAAAAATTAGAAAACCTAAAATAGAAATTAGAAGACAGATGCACAACACTGCAGCCTGAATGCGTAGAAACAGGGAGTGTGTGGCTTTTTGAACAGAAGCACAAATATAGAGATCAACTACGCAAAAAGATGAGGTACAGGTGCAAAAATAGCAGATGTGCAAAAGGATAAGGTGAATGTGCAAAAAGGCAGGGTAAATGCACAATTTTACAGAAGCGTAATCTGACAGAGTATATGAGCAAGTTGGCAGAGTGTATGCGCAAGTTTGAAACCAGAAGTGAAGTCAAGTTGTATGTGCAACTTCAGATGTCATATGCACCATAAAAGCAGATGCACAACAACAGAATGTAAAAGCGTCACTTGGAAGGTCAGATGCACCAGAAAAACAAATGCGTAGCCTCAGGAGGTAAATGCACTATTTGGGAGGTTGTATGTGCAAGACTGGCTCTGTTAGAAACCTATTCATCACCTATATGGACCTGTCTACAAGAAAACTTAGATTTTTTTTATTAATAAAGGGGCAAGGGCCCCACGGTGGGCACCAAAATGTGAGGGGGAAAATAGGTTAATCAAATTAATGAAACATGAAACCCAAACATCTACGAAATATGAAGGAGAAAGAGATTAAAATAAACTAAAATACTTACAAATCTCTTTTACCTTTCACCTTCTGTAGTTTGCCTATCTTCCTTGGATCTTGTTTGTGAAACCCTCAAAAGATGTTGCTTGCTTGCTTGTTGAAGATGACCAAGTAAGAATGGCTTGGATACTTGTGTATTTGAAGGTGAGCTTCAAATACAGAAATGGAGTATGAGATGAGAATGCTTAAAAGAGTGGGGGTGCCAAAGGCGTGCCGATATCTCTGTAGCATAAGTTTACACAAAATCCAAATATGAAATGAAGAGAAGAAGGTTGTATTTATAGAAGAGAGTGAGGGAAGATCAATGGTTGAGAAGAAAAGAAGAGATCAACGGAGGAGGCTTGTTGAGGAACGTGCAACCAACAGAAGAAGGACACGTCGTTCCAAAAGCAGTTTAGTTGAGTTAACTCCTCTCTTGATGAGGATACGATTTAATTTTCTTAAATTAGAATTTATTTTTCTAATTTAAGAGAAGATTTGCTTTAGAAGATGCTTTAGAAGTGATTTTGCTTTTGTAACTCAGAGTTTTGCTTTTGTGTGACAAGAGGAAAGTTATTTTTGGAAGATAAGAATGGTTTTTCAAAGAGATAAGAAAGCATAATTAAATAAAAGATTTATTTAATTATTTTTGTGGATATTTGAGAAGAATAAATAAAATATAGAAATATATTTTATTTTGTGAGGATTTTAGATTTTATTTAAATAAAATTTGCATTTTATTTAAATTTGGAAGAATAAGAGATCTTAATTAAATAATTAAAATTATTTAATTATTTTAGAAGAATGAAGTTGGTGTAAGTGATTTTAATTAATTAAATAAATGTGTTTATTTAATTAAATGGGATGAAGTGAACCACATAAATAAATAAATTTATTTATTTATCGGTAGAAGCATACGAAGGATGAAATAAATATTTAAAATATTTATTTGAGCAGAGTCATGTCAATTTTAGGTGTATCCACCCCCAATGAATTTGGAGCCCTCCCAATCTCAATTGAATGTTGTTCCCATCCCTGTCTCTGGTGGGAGATCAAAGGATGCCTCAGATTGGATTAGTGATAAATTCTAGGTAGATGATGAAGTAGGCTCTACTAGTTTGTATACAATTGGCCAAGTGGCCTCTAGGATCCTGAAACCTAATCTCAAATTGGCCAAGAAAAAGGGAAGAAAGACTAACCAAGAAAGAATGAAGGTGGATGCTTTTGCTGGTAGACAAACCACAATTAACAAATTTATGATTACTAAGGGAGGAAGCCCCTCCCTTAGGGATCAATGAAGATTGTTAGTTGGAATATTAAGGGCTTAAATTCCCCTAACAAATGATACTTATTCAAGTGTCATATGTAAAACTTTGGAGTTGAGATAATAATGTTACAAGAAAAAAAATTGAACAAGGATGACAACCAATTCTTTGGCAAATCTTTCTCAGGGTGCGAGAATTGTTTTGTCCAATCAAACGGTTCTTTGAGTTGTATTGAAATTCTATGGAAAGTTTCCACAATGGCTCAAGACAAAAAATCTTCTTGAATGTCCTAACTGGCTGGTGTTGTGAATCATGAGTATTTATTCCAACATGCCAGTAATTCTGATCAGCATATACGGACCAATAAGAATGGAGGATAAGAAAAAGGTATGGGATGATATCTCTTTCTTTCTCCTTGACTTCAAAGATGATTTTTGTATATTGGATGAGGACTTCAATACCATTTTGTCTCCTACTAAGAAGAGGGGTGGTCTAACACACTCTTGTCAAACTAAAAAAAAGACTCAATTTTTTGTGTGGGAAAATAACCTCATTGATCCTGCTCTAAAGAATGGCACCTACACTTAGATCAATTGTATAAGTGGATTCACCAATATTGTAGAAAAATTAGGTAGGTTTCTCTTTACCTCAAATTGGCTCCAGCTTCCTATCATTATTGAGTCATTCATGTTTCCTTACTCATGTTCAAACCACTACCTGATTGCACTCATCCTCTCTGAGGAATGTCCCCCTTACTACCCTTTCAAATTTGAGAGAATGTGACTCAAAAGTGATTCACTGAGAGATCTAATGAAGACTTGGTGGATTGAGGCCTAGGTTCATAGAGGGTCCAAAATGTTCAAACTAGCAAAAATTTTGATCCTAATCAAAGAAAAACTAAGAGAATGGAACACATTAGCCTTCAAGAACATTTTCAAAGGAAAAGAAAGAGTAGGTGATGAGTTGGAGGTTCTCAATTAGAAGATCATCTCACAAGGAATGAGTTGTGAGGATTTTGACAAGGAGTTGTTGAAATCCTATGACAAGCTTCTGGCCAGAGAGGAAGTTTTCTAGAAATCAAAGTCATGGGAGACCTGACTTAAGGAAGGCAATTGGAATACCAATTTTTTGTATAACTCAACAAAGATGCATAAGGCTTATAATCAAATCTCCTTGATTAAAAAGTTAGATGGAACCATTATGACAGAAGTGGGTGAGATGCAGAAAGAATCCATGGTCTTTTTCCATGATCTATTAGCACCTACAAGTACCATAATTTCATGATCAGGTCCCCTTATTGGAAAACATCCCAAAGTTGGCCTCTGAAGATGACAACAAAATTCTTGTATCTCTTTTCTCAAAGGTAGATATTAAGGAAGAAACTTTTTAAATGCACCCAGACAAGGCCCATGGGCCATATGGGTTCCCCAACTGCTTATATCAAGAATTCTGGGACATTCTGGAAGATGACATTTGGGACGCCACAGAAGATCTTAGGAAGTCAAGGAAGATGCTAAAGGACATCAACAACACCTTTATAATGCTCATTCCGAATAGTTAAGATCCTTCAAGGTTTAGAGACTTCAAACCTATTGCTCTATGCAATACTATCTACAAAATTGTCTCTAAGACAATTGCCAATAGACTCAAACTCATTCTCCCAAAGATCATTTCTAATGAGAAAAGTGGATTCACATTGGGGAGAAACATAATTGATAGCATCATTGTTGCCCATGAAGCGTTGTACTCCATTTCCTTTGCAAATAAGAGTGGAATGGTTATGAAACTAGATGTTAGTAAAGCCTATGATAGAGTCAATTGTCATTTCCTAATGAACATAATGAAGTGGTTTGGATTTAAGCTAGACTAGATTCAATGGATTTTATTGCATCTCAAATGTCTATTATTTAGTACTGGTGAATGGAAGTCCATGTGGTTTCTTTGAACCTACTACGGGCTTACAACAGGGAGACCGCATCTCCCCCTTTCTGTTTGTAATTATGGATAAATCCCTAGGCCATGGGATTCAGAGGTTGGCAGAGACTAGTTTATGGAAAGGAATGCACATTGTAGACAATTTCCCATCGATTACTCACCAACAGTTTGTGGATGACACAATCTTGTATGGTGCACATCTTTTAGACTCTTATGTGGATGCCTTAGGTCAAACAATCAATAAGGACAAGTCCAACATCTTTTTCTTCAATAAAAGAAGAGGTCAACAAAGGAGCATCTAGGTATCTCTCCTCGATTTCAATAAATTTGAATTGCCACACAAATATTTGGGAGTGCCACTATTCAAAGGAGCAATTAGAACAAAACTTTGGGAGGAGACTATAAACAAATATAGAATGAAAGCTTGTTCCTAGAAAGGATGTTGGCTCACCCTACCAGGTAAGATTCAAATGATCAGAGTTGTTCTATCTACTATTCCTATCTATCAAATGGCTTGCACACAAGTAACCAAGAAGGAAAGCAATTCACTGGAAGGAATTCTCAAAAAAATCTTTGGGAAGGAGCGAATGAAGACCGACACATTCCTTTGATCAACTAAAAAACTACCTACAAAGAAAAGAATGGTGGACAGATTTCAAACAATAGAAAAATAGAACAAAGATTTTGGAGTGAAGCTCATTTGGCAAATGTACAAGCATCTAGATGCCAAGTGGAGTAGCCTTCTAAGGAAAAAGTACTTGGATGATGATGATCCCTTAAGAATTTTCACAAATCTGAATCCACCAATGGGCTCACACATCTAGAAATTTATGCAGAGTTGTAGAAGCTTAATTACAAACCACATTAGTTGGGTGGTAAACAATGGAAGAAAGGGCAAGTTTTTGAATGACTCTTGGAATGGTCATAAGGCTCTGGTGGATATCCCTCTCCTTTCCTCTGAATGCGAAAGGATATCAAAATCCCATGGCTCCATGGTTAGAGACTACTATGACTATCAAAATAATAGGTGGGATTGGATCAAAATCAATAATCTTGATATCTCTCATGAAGCCCGCGACATATTAATTATAGAACTTGAGAGTTTAGAAATGTTATTTTTAACTAGAAGGATGATGAGATCATTTGGTTGGGATCCAGATCAAGGAACTATTTAGTCAAGTTGGGGTATAAGATACAAAATGTTATGGAAGAAAGAACGTATTGGCATACGGAGCTATGTTGGAGCAAGTGGACTCTACCCAAGTCTAGGGCATTTTCCTAGTTGGTATTACATAAAAGAGTCCTAATAGGTGAAAGATTAAAGTCTATTGAAACTCTCAGCCCCTCTCATTGCATACTCTGTAAATAAAAAAAGGAAACTATTGATCACCTCTTCTTCCAATGCCCATTCACAATGGCTTGCTAGGATCGATTGAAAGTGAAACTCAATTGGAATGGGCCCCTCCCTAATGACATAGTGGAAGTTTTTAATTGCTATCTGATGATTTTAAATTGTGTCTGGGAAGGTCTATGGATCTTGGGGCCATCCATGCTCCTCCAGCAGGTATAAAAAGAATAGAATAACAAAATCTTTAATGAGAAAGAAAAGAGCATAGAGGAGGTTTGGAAGATCACTAAAAGAGGGATAAAGGAAATTGTCATGGCAAGACTATCAATCTCTTCACTGAAACCATTCTCTAGTTGAGACAAGGAATCCATTAAGGCTTGGGATGACTTGAAGATACCAAGCAATTACAATTTGAACCAACCCTCTACTTGTCAGAAAAGAGAAAAGGTAAAATGGTTCCCTCCACCAATAGGTAGATTAAAAATTAACTTTGATGGCATGGCAAGAGGGAACCCCAATGCGTCGAGTGCCAGAATTTCCATTAGAAATGACAAAGGTGAGCTAGTGTGGGTGATCTCCAAGAAGCTCCTGGAAGGCACCAATAACGAAGTCAAGTTCAAGGTGCTGCTTCATGGCCTCGAACTCTGCATGAAGGAGAACATTCTAAACATAGACATACAAGGGGATTGCTGTCACATGAAATTGCACCCTGCTTGGACATTGTTCAAGCATTCCAATGACACAATAGGATTGATCTCAAGGTGTGGGACCTCGCAAATGAGATCAAATCTCCAGAGAAGGATGGTTCCTCTTTCTAAGCTTAAGGCTCAAAGAATTGAACTAAATCTAATGCTAATAATTGCAGGGAAAAGGGGAAGGAGAACTACTGGAATTAAAAGAGGTGATGCACCAAATTTATAGTGTTAGCTGGGATTGACATAACACAAACATGGTCTGAAATATTGAAATGAACTCGCACAAACTTACAACTTTTAATAGAGGCCTGAACTAGAAAATTATAATTGCAAGAGGGGTCATTTTACCCACAGAATAAGATATAGATTCAATTAAACACAAAGTAAAATTATAAGAGAGGCAAATATCAATGATTGTATTGATCATGAAGGCTAAATAGCCATTAGAAAAGAGGGAGAATTATTGCATAGAAGGTAGACAAAAAATAACCAATTACATTCATTGGTGAACAATCAACTTGAACAATCAACTAGAGACATCAAAGGCTCAAAGTTAAGCATGATGTATCATATCCAATTGGTTCGTGTAATTGCATTACAAGGTCTAATCGCAAAGAACTCTCCAACTTGTATAATATCCCAGAAGAATAGCTAACACCCTTTTTTACATCTTTCTTACATGTATATATAACATTTTGAATTCATCTACAGCATTGGGCACTGAAATTTGGTCAACTAGCACTGCCCAGGCCCACGCTGCATTAAAATTTGGCTCAAAAAACTACCAGAAGAGGGATGACGGCCATGCCCCTTCAAGTCCACAAAACTATAGAGGAGATTGCCTGTACGCATGGGTGCTAGGCATCTTTATGCGAGAAGGCCTGAAATACCTTCTATGTACCTACAAATCCATTTTGCAACTTCTTTATAGTTATGCATTAAAGAATTATACTATTTCAACTACCTTCATTCAGCCCTGGCCTGTAAATTTTTAATGTTGAATACCTCTCCCTAGATAATGGCATGATTTCAAGGATCTGCAAGATTTTACAACACTTTAAAATATTTAAATTTCTTAAATATTCTGAAGTATCATCCATTTTCATTCATTTCATCATTCTTGCCTTTTATTCTACCTTATCAGAAAAAAACTCATTTTCCTAAACTATGGCCTCTTGCTTCTTTCAATCTATGAAATGTCGATTTTGCAAAATTCTATGCCTTTGTCTTTCCTTGTCACATTTCCTCTTTTATCAGTAAAGTTCTATTTTTTCCTAACCTTTCCCCAGATGACTCTTTCTTTCTCCTTCCTTTCACCTTATTAGTGAAATCCTACTTTTGCAAACCATTTTTGGCCCTTGCTTTTGCCGTATCGACAAAACTCTACTTTTGTGAACTAGGCCTTCTAATCGCCTTGTCGGTGAATCTCCATCTCCGTGAACTAAGATTGGCCACTGGATTTTCTCATGTTTTGCCTTGTCAGCAAACTTTAACTTTTCTAAACCCTGTTCCTTTGCCACTTTTGGCTTGGTCAGTAATTTCACCTTTTTTAGAACTATCCTCTACTTGCCTTTTCCACAAACTTCTTGCCTTATGAGCGAATCATGAAATATTCAAACTTTTTAGCTAGTTCATCTTTCCTCTAGATTGTCGATCCCCAACTAGCCTTTTCCATTTTCTTCAGTCAGCAAACTTTCACTTTTCCACTGAGCCTTTTCCATTTGCCTTTCTTCTTATTGATGAATCACCTTATCGGCGAATACAAGAAACCCCAAACTACTTAGAAAGTTTAACATTTTGTCAATTTCCCAATTCACCTATTCTTTCTTTCTTTTCCTTGGCCTTTTCCTTTGATGAAGACCCCCTACTACCTCCTAGCCTTTTCCTTTGATGAAGACCCCCTACCGCCTCCTAGCCTTTTAGTCAGTGAAATGCCTATTGGTAAAACCATTGATCGGTGAACTATGAAGTTCATGAACCATGAATATTGCCGACACAACGTGCCCTTTATCTTCCTTCCCTTTGCTCTATATGGTTTTTTGCATTAGCTAATTCGCCCTTCAGTCAGCAAACTGGCGAATCAGTTAACCTATGAACCTACAAACCAAAGATTCACCAAACTAAACTTTTGCCGACTAAAGCAAAGAAATGGCAAAAAACTTGAAATTTTTAGGGATTCTTTCTAGGTTTTTTTCTAAGGGAAACTTCTTCCAATTCAGGTGTCTCATATCAGATATTTTTTATGGAAGAAGGAATTTTTGGGTTATTTTGGCATGGGCAAAAAGAAGACAACATTTTGGTAACTATGCAGGGGTGTTTGCCTGCTAAACACAAGGATCCAGTTGCCTTATATAATCCATTAGGCATCGGGTCAAAATAAATACAACCACATGACCAAATAGAACTCAACATGCCTCTAGAAAACACACACAAAAAATACACAACAAGGCAAACAATCTCCTAATGAGAAGGCAGCCTGTGCAAAAGCACTTAGAGAAAAGGAAACCTAAAACGGAAAAAAGATCTACCCTAAATATTTACAAGGATCTCAAAACCAACCTCAGATTTATGGTTTGAGATGAATTCCATTCACTAGGATCAAAAGTGCTTCACTAGTCAGCTTGGAGAGTTGAATGGCATTAGCTTGCTTACAACTAGTGATGATGTAAGGGCCGGTCCATAAGGCATCAAATTTGGAATGCCTCCCAGCCTTAGCTCTGTCTTCATCCCATTTTAGAACCAAATCTCCCTCTTGGAAAACTCTATCAACTAATTTTCTATCAAAGGTCCTCTTGACTTGATCTTGGTGGGCTTTAAGGGTTTTCATAGCAGCATCCCTTTTTTTCTTCAAGCTCCATTAGTTCAACCAATCTGACTATCATGGCATCATTCTCCAACAATTTCAGCTATTGTGCCAGCTCAAGGGAAGGAAACTCAATTGACAATGGAATCCTTGCTTCCTATTCATATATTGGCATGAAGGGTGAATTGCAAATGCCCCTCTTAGGAGTAATTATGTCGGCCCAAAGAGCTTTCTTCAACTTGGAATGCCAAGTTCTCTGATTATCATCCACTATTCTTTTGATGATTCTGATTCAATTTTTATTTGTGGACTCAGCCAATCCATTCCCTTGGGGGTATTAATTGGATGATGTCTTTAGATAAATTCCATAGTTCAATGCCCATTAACTAATTTGTGTGCCTACAAAGGCTTTGCCATTGTCAGAAATAATGGTGAATGGAACACCAAATCTGTTAACTATCCCCTCAAGGAAATCCAAAATGGAGGCTTCCATAGCATCCTTCAATGCAACTGCCTCTATCCACATGGTAAAATAATCAGTGGCTACTAAAATCAACTTGTGTCTAGCATTGGAAGGTGGATTAATCATCCCAATGAAGTCCAAACCCCATTAGGCAAATGGTTGATCAGTCTGAATTAGATGAAGGCAAAGAGCAACCAACCTTTATTTCCCTATAAATAATGCACATTATTTGCATCTCCTTGTCCATCTATGGTTGTTTCTAAATAAATTGGGCCAATAATAACTAGCCCTCATGATCTTGAAAATAGTTGTTCTTGGAGAATAATGGCCACTAGCAGGGCCATTATGAAATTCTTTTAATACCTTGGAAGTCTGATCTTATGTAATACACCTAAGAAGAACTCCATTGATGTCTTTTCTAAACAAGACACCATCCACAAGGACATAAGGGATGGATTGGAGCTAGAAATATATTCTTTGGTCTGATCCAATCCATCTGGACATCTGCCTGACGATAGGAATGTAGCCATGTCATGATACCAGTCGCCTGAAGCGTGAGAATCAATAGGTTGCTCTTGTTCCAGAATACACACAGCATCATTTTTGGCCTCAGAACCTATGGCCATCTGCTCACATAGGCCTTTGCCTCACACTAGCTTGGCAGTGTTGATGTTGATATCATATTCCATTACCTTGGTGATCCACCCAACCCTCTTCTCATTGATATCTCTGCTTAAAATAAATTCTTTAACGCTAGGGTGATTCACCATCAACTATATATTTCTATTTGAAAGCATATGCCTAAATGTTTTTAGTGCTTTCACCACAACAAATACTTGTTTTTCAACAAAATCATACCTCAATTCATATTCTTTGAGTGGCTAACTGAAGAAAGCAATTGGTTGTTCCAATTTCTCTTCATTCTATTGTGTTAAAATTGTTGATATTCCCTCCTTGCCTCCAAAGGCATAAAGGATAAAATCGTTCTCATAGTTAGTATTTATCAGCATTGGAGCCTGTGCAATGGCCTGCTTGACAGCTTCAAAACTATCCCTGCCTTCCTTTGACCATTGGAAGGTAATGTTCTTTTTTAGCATGGTTGTGAGGGGCTTTGCTATTGAAGCACAATTTGGTATGAACATCCTCACGAAATTAATCTTTCCCATAAAAATTTGCAGGCCTTTCTTATGAATTGGAAGGGGAAGAACTAGAATGGTGCTTGTTCTTTTTGGATCAATGGTTAGTACTTCTTTTGAGACTATGTGCCCCCAATAATTTGCTTTTTGGGACAGAAAATACACATTTTTTGGATTCAATGATATGTTGTATTCCTTGCATCTTTCAAAGACTTTTCTCAAATGACCTAAGTGGTTAGCTACATGCTTGGAATACATAGTCAGATCATCAAGATACACTAAAATAAAATCATTGGTTAGGCCTTTAAAGGCCAAATCCATTTCTCTCTGGAAGGTTACCCCAACATTGGTCAACCAAAATGGCATTTTTGATAAGCCAAAGTACCCCCCTTGGTGGTAAAGGTTTTCTTGTGCTGGTCTGATTCTTTTACAAGAATATGATTGTAGCCTAAGTAGCCATCTAGGAGTGAAAATCTTTTAGCTCCTACTGGTGTTTGTAAAATATGCTCCATGGAAGGAAGTGGATACTAGTATTTAAGGGAGGCCTTATTTAGGTCTCTAAAGTCCACACATAGTCTGATTTCCCCATTCTTTTTCCTAACTAGAACTAAGTTAGCCACCCAAGAGGAATGTTTGGTTGGATAAATGATTTTGGCCTCTATGAGATTGGATAGCTCTTTTCTCATTAATGGCACAATTTTGGGGTTGAATGGCCCTTGTTTTTGGTAGACAAGTTTTGCATTTGGGTCTAAATCAATGGTATGCTAGATTAAACTAGGATCAAAGAATTTTAAATCCCTATATTCCCAAGAAATTAAGTCACCAAATTCATTACAAAGTTCAATAAAACCTTACCTTTCAGCTTGATTACATACCTTGCCATGTTTTAGAAATATGTCCTGTGCAATTTTCACCTCTTCATAATCTTCTTTTTTTATAGTCATATCCATTTTCTCCTTCTTAGATTGATCATCAGCACCAAATATGCTCTGTAAAGTGATTAGTCCTCTGGGCATCTTATTGGTCTTCAACTGGATCACCTAGTCGCCATACTATTCTTGCAATACTGACTAATTTTTGGCAGCAAATTTTACCTCATCTTGCAAGAAATTTACAATCTGCTGGTCGCTTTTGAATACTTGCCATCTTGTCACAATATTAGGAACAACATGCCTCACAACAATATTTACATGATAGTCTGAGTTTTGTCTTACGTCTTGGGGAATGTCAAACTAAGCACTGACTATAGCCATCCTATTAGCATCTTTGTTTCTTTATTTGGGCACACTGCCTGAATGTTGAAGGCATCAAAGTCTTCAATCAAATCCTAGACTCTATGCTTGTATGACTTAAGTAAGTCATTCCTTGAAGTGCTTTGTGATTTGATTTGGTGGACAACAAGCTCATTGTCACCAAATGCATGTAAAACTCATATTCCTCTCTTTTATGCTAGTTCTATACCCTAAATTAAGGCTTCATATTTAGCCACAAATTATTAGTGCAACTAAATTGTAGTCTGAAAGCAGAGAAATAATTTTCTTTTTGGGGTGAAATTTACACAACCCTAGCACATGCTCCATTTTTTCTTATGGAGCCATCAAAATACATCTTCTATATTCCACTTGGATATAATGTTGCCTTTTTAAGGCTAGGAATAATGGCGGCCTCTTCATGGATACAATAAGTACCCAGCCCTATGTTTTCTATATGATGAGTAGTGTCAAACTAAAAATAATTTGCCCATTCATCTAGCAATATATCAGGTATTTCCTCCACTAGTGTTGCAGCTTCATGCATATTGTTGTCATCTTCCTCCAACTCATGGATTGTGCAGTTCATGCTTAAAGGAATGGGTGTATAAGGCTCTATGTGGTCATTAGAAATAGGCTCAGCTTAATGGTCACCTTAGTGCCATATCTAGTTCTAAATAACATGTGAGACCAATCAGAAGATAGGTACCCACCTATTTTGGAAGTGAAATCCCTAGATAGGCATATGCCAAAGTATGTTGAGAGGTTAATAACTGAGATGTCTTGTGAAATAGAGCAGCCAGGGTAGGCATGCAGGGTGAGCTTCAATTTTTTAATAACACCTTTTGTCTTAATGGCAGTGTGATCTAATTGCACTACCCCCTTATTCATAGGCTCATATTCTATGTATAACTTATCAGCTATATTATTTGGCATAACAGAGGTACCCACCCTAGAATCTATCATGCAATTATGCAACAATTTATCACCAATAATTAGGGATACATAAAATGGAGGGGGTTACTAATTTTGCTTGTGCTTGTTCCCTCCTTTGGTTGGCATAGGCTTGTTGGGATGGAAACCTTTTCTTTTGTCATATCCATGGCATGCTCATCGAAGCCTGTCAAAGCTTTCTTCAATAAATTTATTTGAGCTGAGATCAACATAGTATCCCACATAGTAACGCTTATGTTATTCTTCTTCATTTGGTTGACTATGCTGAAGGGGATTTGACTACACTTCTGTTACGTTTTAACAACAGTAGTGTCAATCTTTATTTACTGGTCAGCCTGGAGTTGTGTTGGCATTGAATTCACCCACCCAATAGAAGGATCTTCTTGTGCAGAATGTATTTCTAGTGCCACTGCACCCTTGGCTTTTTCCTTCACTACATCCCTGATCATGTTTGTTGGGGACATGTGAGATGTGGATATGTGAGGAGTGGGGGTGTGAGCAACTATAGGAATAGTTGCATCCTTAGTCGCCCTCCTTTTGGCTCTGGTATTGAATGCAATTGGGTATGTGCCCTAATTGGGACCACAAAAATTATCCTGTGTCCAATTCATCAAAGTAGAATTATTTTGTATTTGTTCATGCCCTCCCACCATCTCTTAACTAGAGCTGACTTGTTGCTCTAAAGGAACTGATTGGTTTTGTGCTATCAAATCCTAATTGAATTGTCCACTTTGGCACAAATTCTGATCATGTGGCTGATTGCATGGATAACACCACATTATCCTAATCCAAATTGTTTTGTATGGGCACTAGAGGCCCAGATGTACTAGCAGCATTAGGGTGTACAACATTCAATGGTCTGATATAACTGGGTTGATTTGGACTCTATACATTCCCCTGATATGATGGTTTGTTTTACTGATAATTCTAATTGAATGGATGATATGGCCTATTAGGTTGTGCCTACTACCTTTTTAGTGCCACCAACTCATTGCTAAAACTTTATAGGAGAGCTTTAACCTCATGCAATTCATTTGAGGATGTCATGTGAGATGTTGCAGGGGTGAATGTTGTAGGAATTGGAACCAAAAAAGGCTAAATGATAGGAGCCTCTAGAAATAAAGGCATTGGTGACCTTGGAGAAATCTTCCAAACCTAAATTAGGCAATTTTCTGCCCTTATAGCTATATCGTATGCATCTAGTAGCATAGTCCCTCCCATAGATTAAATCATGACAACAATGTCAAAATTCAAAGACCTCAAATAATAAATGAATGTAGTGTTTGGGGAGTACTTCACCAATAATTTATCCTATCCCATGTCTTCTAAAATCTATAGCTAAAGTCTATCATGTATTCGTGGGGGGCTCTCTTGATTGTAGCTAGCTACTCCATCAGTGATAGGTTGTCACTCTTTTCTTTAAAATGTTGACACAATTTTGTCCCAAATTTGTCCCAATTGTGGATGGAATTAGCTAGGAGGCCTTTATACCACTGAAGGGATTTCCCTTTGAATGAAGAGACCAACAGTCTCACAGCCACATTGTTTGCAGTGACATTGTCGATAGAGCACACAATGGCAATGTCCTGGATGTGCTTAGTAGGAGTGGTAGAATTTTCACCAGTAAAAAGTGGTATAGCCTTTAAGGCTAAGGTAAGAATATCATCATATTGGGATAAGTCTAGAGGGCTACCCCCATTGAATAAAATAAAAGGGAGACTCCTTTCCATGTTATGGATATTTAAATTGATTCTAGGTATGTGCAAGGTTCTTCTTGAATATTGAAACCTAAATTGGAATCTAGTTGGAGGGGTAGACTGGGCTCTTGAAGGAGATGGAACTGCACTCCTATTTTCCCTCATAGGGGACCTAGACAGTCTACTTCTTCTTGATTCAGTAAACGATAGCTCAATGAATTGAGAATTACCTCTAGAAGAAGATCAGGTCTGCACTCCAAGCATGAAATATTTAGTTGATATGGATATTGGGCCAATAGATTTTCTAGGTGCTTGTTGAGTGCTTCCACAACAGTGAATGAACTAAAAATAGCACCAAAATTTCTCAGTCTATCTCTTACTCAGAGCAAAGAGTCCCACCGGGTGTGCCAAAAACTATTGTCACATGAAATTGCACCTTGCTTGGAGGATGTCCAAGCATTCCAATGACATAATGGGACTGATCTCAAGGTGTGGGACCTTATAGATGAGATAAGACCTCCAGAGAAGGCTACTTCCTCTTTCTGAGCTTAAGGCTTAGAGAATTGAACTAAATCTAATGCCAATACTTGCAGGGAAAAGGGGAACAAGAACTACTAGAATTAAAAGAGGTGATGCATCAGATTTATCATGTTAGTTGGGACTGACATAACACAAACATGGTCTCAAATATTGAAATGAACTCACACAGACTTACAACTTTTAATAGAGGTATGAACTAGAAAATTTTAACTGTAAGAGAGGTCATTTTTCTCACAGAATAAGCTACAGATTCAATTAAACACAGAGTAAAAGTATAAGAGAGGCAAATATCAATGGTTGTATTGATCATGAAGGCTAAATAGCCATTACAAAAGAGGGGGAATTATTGTAGAGAAGGTAGACACAAAATAACCAATTACATTCATTGGTGAACAATCATCTAGTGACATCAAAGGCTTAGAGTTAAGCACAATGTATCAAATCCAGTTGGTTCATGTAATTGCATTATAATGTCTAATCGCAAAAAACTCTCCAACCTATATAATAGACCAGAAGAATAGCTAACAACCTTTTTTACATCTTTCTTACATGTATATATAACATTTTGAATTCATCTATAGCATTGGGCACTAAAATTTGGTCAACTAGCATTGCCCAGGCCCACACTGCATTAAACTTTGGCTCAGAAAACTGCCAAAAAAGGGACAACAGCCATGCCCCTTAAAGTTCTTAAAACTGTAGAGGAGATTTCCTGCACGCATGAGTGCCAAGCATATTTATGAGAGAAGGCCTGAAAAACATTCTATGTACCTAGAAATCCATTTTGTATCTTCTTTGTACTGGTGCATTGAAGAATTCTACTATTTCAACTACCTTCATTCAGCCCTGGCCTGTGGATTTTTAATGTTGAGTACCTCTCCCTAGATAATGGTGCAATTTCAGGGATCTGCAAGCTTTTACAACACTTTAAAATATTTAAATTTCTTAAATATTCTAAAGTATCATCCAATTTATTCATTTCATCATTCTCACCTTTTATTCTACCTTATCAGCAAAAAACTCATTTTCCCAAACTATGGCCCCTTTCTTCTTTTAGTCGGTGAAATGTCGATTTTGCAAACTTCTCTTCCTTTGTCTTTTCCTTCTCACATTTCCTCTTTTATCAGCAAAGTTCTATTTTTCGTAACCTTGCCCTAGTCGACTCTTTCTTTCTCCTTCCTTTCTCCTTATCAGTGAAATCTTGCTTTGCGAACCATTTTTGGGCCTTGCTTTTGCCTTATCGGTAAAACTCTACTTTGGCAAACTAGGCCTTCTAATTGCCTTGTCGATGAATCTCCATCTTCGCGAACCAAGCTTGGCCACTGGCTTTTCTCATGTTTTTCCTTGCCAGTAAACTTTAAATTTTTTGAACCCTATTCCTTTTCTGCTCTTGGCTTGGTCAGCAATTTTGCCTTTTTCAGAACTATCCTCTACTTGCCTTTTCCACAAACTTCTCACCTTATTAGTGAATCATTAAATATTCAAACTTTTTAGCTAGTTCGTCTTTCCTCCAATTTGCCAATTCCTCAACTAGCCTTTTCCATTTCCTTCAGCAAACTTTCACTTTTTTGAACCACTAAGCCTTCGCCATTTTCCTTTCTTCTTGTTGACAAGTCACCTTATCGACGAATACAAGAAACCCCAAACTACTTAGAAAGTTCAACATTTTACCGATTTCCCAATTCACCTTTTCTTGCTTTCTTTGCCTCATCCTTTTCCTTTAATGAAGACCCCTTGCCACCTCCTATCCTTTTAGTCATTGAAATTCCCTTTGGAAAAACCACCGATCGGCAAACTATGAAGTTTGCGAACCATCAATATCATCGACACAATGCACCCTTTATCTTCCTTCCCTTTGCTTTGTATGATTTTTTCTTTAGTTGATTCGCCCTTCAATCGAAAAACTGGCAAATCGGCTAACCTGCGAACTTGCAAACCAAAGGTTCACCAAACCAAACTTTTGCTCACTATGGCAAAGAAATGGAAAAAAACTTGGAATTTTTTGGGGATTTTTTCTGGGTTTTTTGCTAAAGGAAACTTCTTCCATTTCAAGTGTCTCAAATTGGATATTTTTTATGGAAGAAGAGATTTTTGGGTTATTTTGGCATGGGAAAAAATAAGACAATAGGGACTCTTAGGTCTGTATCAATTCAATTATAAATAGAAGAGTAACTAATTGGAAGTTGAGAAAAATAATAGAATCGATATGGAAACTTATAGAAGGGATGAATGTGACTATAAACCACACCTATCAAGAAGGCAATCGAATGGCTAATTTTTTGGCAAAAAATTCTTGTGACGGATAGGTTGATAAATTAGTAACATGCAATATTTCTAATTTTATTAATATCCCTACTTGATGGCTTGTTTAGTTCACGAGAAGAACCAGATAGTGAAGGACACTTTCAAACCAATTGGTTTAGATGTCGTATCTGATGAATGTTCGGTGATCATCATGGAAATAGATTTGAAAGATTTGTTCATAGATTCTAGCAAGATTAATCCATGGAGATCATTTGCAGGTAACTCTATGAGAGGTCTTATAATTCTAAGAGTTCATCCTACCTTCTCCATACTCTCTCAAGAAATATGGCTAGTCAAATGAACTTTGAATGTATTTGCATCAGAAGTGAAGGGAGAGATGGGTTGGAGGACCAAGAGGAGAGTCAAGAGGAAGGAGAAGATGATTTGGAAGAGAAGGAGGAATCAAAAGAGGAGGAAGAGCAGGAGGAGGAGCATAGTGAGGAAGGAGATAGTCAATGACTAGATTCATAGACTATTCAATGCGGATCATGATGGCATGGTGGAAACAATAAAAAAGGTGATATGAATTTAGTACTTCATTGGTGAACACAATCATAACAACACTTGTTTGAGGACTTTATAAAACCAATAGAATTGATCATGGGAAGGAAGCATAGTGGAAATCTCATGTCTCACGGCTTTGTGAGGAGGGACCTAAGGAAAAAAAATATCAAGAAATTTATGTCTTCAACAAAAGATGAGCCCATGTCTTTCTTGGAGGTATCTTTCGTGCAACAACTATTAGAAAGAACAATCAAATAGCAGAAACCTTGAGTCTATTCCGTGATGGAATAAATAGAGATAACATGGAGGTGTTTAAATGTTTTCTGAGTCAATATGGGGATATTCTTTGTCCCCCATGCATTGAGTGTGCCTTCAAACTTTCAGAAGACCTATGCTTCCTTTGGAATATCCTATGCTAAGTGACTGGAAATATAATCTACACTCTCTTTGAGCCATGCTATGTACTTAATTTGTTTTTTGGTTTAATAGAAAGGGTGCTAACCCCTTGGTGGCACTTATGTACCAAAAAAAAAGAGAAAAGAAAAATAACCTTTAACAGTAAATAAGATAAATTAATGTTTCTTTAATTTCAATAATCTAAATATTATTGATAGTAATGATGTCAATTGATTGTATCTAAATTGTAGTATTAAAATCTTAATAACATATTTGAATAAAGTTATTGAATATAATATAAAATATGTAATTTATTAGTATAATATATGTAATTTAATAATATAACAAATTACATGAACTTTTAAACTTATAAGTTATAGAGATTGTCTCATTTAATATGTTATTTGAATAGATATAATAAGGTAACTTGATTAATGGATATTGTATCTCATTTAAATTCATCATGTCAAAATTTAATTTAACATAAAAATATCGATAAAATATGTTGGTGTATTTAAATAATTAATTACTCTTTATTAAGTTGACTTAGGCCTTCTTAAGTCATTTTTAGGTTTTCTTATCTTGCTCACATAAAAGCAAGTTATCATATGTAAATTATTCTTCCAATCAATCAATTGCAACTATATTATGCAATATTGGTCTCTTGTGGGTTTTTCTTATAGAAGACTAATATCAAATTTTGTAGGTGATCCTAGTCTCTTGCATCCATTAAGGACTCTCACATGGTATCAAAGCTCTAGATCTATAAGCCCCTTCTTAGATCTAGGAAAAATTCATCCAAGATCTTTTGTTGGGTGTTTTTTTTTGGTAAAATAGACCTCACTATTGAGTCCAGAAGGTCCAAAAACCCCTATTTTCATATAAGGCACTTGATATTTTGGTGTCTGAAAAAATTCACCATTTTTGGGGGTTTAGAAAATTTTGCAAGAAAAAAATTTGTACATCCATATCATCTCTCTACACAAATTGTCTAGATTTTTCTTGTCTGCTAGGTTCTTTAAAACTTTGTTGGTCACTGCTTTACTTTTGGTGGTGAAAGGCATTGTATAGTGGGTTTTGATTTTGCACGATGATTAAAACAAATAGATTGGCTACATGTAGGTATGGATCTACAATCTCCATGCATCAATAATCGTCATCCTATGTGTGGGGGCCTACATCATCAACTGATAATTTTTATTATGATCTAGAGGATTATAGATTTACCCAATGATATTTCATCTATAGGGGAGTGAGCACAACTAGGAGAATCTAAGGGAATATTCCCTAGGGTTTCATGGGTGTCTGGCCATGGGTCATATGGAAAGTCCTACTCCTGGTTGCTTCCAACCAATGAGGATTAAGCCCCATAGACTACGGCACCTAGATCATCATCAATGTTGAAGTCATCACTCACCAGCAACCAATTTTCCTCCTAGACAAGTAGCACTACCGGCCAGCCATTGATAGACTACCAGACTATCTTTTGTCCCTTTAAAGCCTAAAGGAGCAATTTTGGTAAATTAGGCATAACTAGGGCATATGGTGTCCAGATTTCACAAACGAATAGGTGATGGAAATCTGGTTATGTTCTCTTTCTATTAGTATGGTTATTTTCTCCTAATTTTTTTGGTCCATTTTATCACTATTTGAAGTCCATGCATCTTTTTCAACTTCTAAGCTCTGTTGTTTCACCCAAAATCTCCATTTTTCACAAATAAATAAGCATTGGAAATGTATCAATGAGCTCTACTCAACCACTCATGTACTTTTTCTAGTTTCATCCTTGGGTATCTTTTATTCAATTTGTCAATTTTATGGCTTTTGTTTGATATTTTAGACATTTTGGCTTATGGAGAAGTTTTGTTTGCTTCTATGGGATTCATTTATCAGCATAAATCTATTTTTGATCTTTAATTTAATCATTTGAGGAGGTATCATGGGTTTTTCCACTCATCCTTATATGGTCAATCTGATTAAGGGTAATTATGAGTCTTGGAGAAAATACATCCTAACACATCTTAGGTGGTTGCATCTTTTACCTTATCTTTATGGGATCATACCTAAACTAGATACACCTCAGAAGAAATTTGTTTGGAGTAAAAATGTTGATCATGTTGTAGAATTAATTTGTTCCAGTGTTCATGATGACATTTTGTGTGCTCTTTTGGGCCTTGAGTGTCCATGGACACTTTAGACAAACATTTGGAAGTTGTATGTAGACCCTCATGTCTCACCATTTCTAGATGATCCTACTACATATTGCCTCATTCCACTTGATGATGCAAATTTCATACCCTATGATGATGATACTTTAGAGGAGCTTTAGTATATTGTAAGTCTTGATTTTTCAGATGACTCAGAGATTTCTCCTGCTTCCTCTTCTCCTTCTGTCGACATCAAATCTCCTTCATCACATATTGCTACATCTGAGTCCATTCTTCCTACATTCATGGCTTCCAGTGATTCTTTGTGATCTAGGTCAATCTCAATCTTTCAAATTCACTACATTGGGACTCTTATCTTGGAGATATATTATCCTTGTTTGTGGAGTCTCACATTGTTGATTTGGAGGACACATTTGAGGGTTTATCTATCTTATTTGATTCCATCTTGAGTGGATTTGCATCATTACCATCTTTTTTGTTTCTAGTTGCAATTTAGATCATATCCTCTTCTAGTTCTTCTTTGATTGGGTAGACAATCTCTATTTTGGAGAAGACATCTTTTCCCAGTATAAGGTCACTTGAGTTGTATTCGGAGATACACATTTCAATATGGATTCCCTATTCATCTAGGATGTGGGAATGGTTCCTTCATTCACTAGTGGATCTGTTTCTTCTGAAAGAGAGAAATGTAGTTTGTAAGTAGTGGATTAGATTATGTCTTCAGGCACTCTTCATTAGTTTAGGAGATTCTTCTTGGAGGGGATTCATATTCTTTTTTCACTCTCTTTTATGGGATGGCCTTCATGATTGTACTCTTGTGATGGATTCATTTCTTTGGGGGGTCTTAGTGTTAGTCCTTCTTCCATAACATGTTCTTGTACTTTTTTGTTTTCTCTCTTTTAGAGAGGAGTTTTTTTCCCACGGGGTTTTTCTCCTTTTCTCTGTTTATGAGAGTTTTCTTTATGTACATGGGTACCTAATATGGCCTTGTAGTCAAGACTTATTCTTGCATTAGTTGCACTTTTTTCATTCTCCCTAAGTTGTACTTAAACTAGGATGTGAATAATTAATTACACTTTATAAATTTGACTGAGGGCTTCTTAAGTCATTTTTCATTATGCATTATTCATATGTCATCTCTCAATCATCCTAAAGACTTGAATCATTAATCAATAGTGACACATTTCAATTTAGTGCACTAAAATAATTAATGAATCTACATATATTCATTCTAGGGTCTTTGGTTGTTGAACGTTTGTACACATTTATTGTGGTTGACATAGGAGAAGTTATTTTGTTGTGACAAAATGGAAGCCCTTTCAAGATATTTTTAAATATTTTTAATGCTTAGATGCTAAGGAGTAAAGTAGAAAAAAAATATTTATGTGAGCAAGTGAACAAAGTTATCTATTGCATAAGGTCCAATCCAAGATTATAGGATAAATCTATGACCTCAAACTTCACCCTAACCTACGAACTCAATCTCTAATAGAGCATAAATTCAAAGATATGAATCTATTACTCTATGCACCTATAAAATGATAGTATAATGAAATGACCTTTCAATAAAATGAATCATAAAACTATTTTTTAAAGGATTTACAAAATATCTTTATTAAATTCAATTTCATATTTATTAATATAAATAAAGAAAAATAACTTTTAACATTAAATAAGATAAATAAATGTTTTTTAATTACAATAATCTAAGTATTATTTATTCCTTATTTATAGAAATGATGTCAAATTTGATTGTATCTAAATTGTAGTATTAAAAGCTTAATAACATATTTGAATAAAGTTATTGAAAATAATATAAAATATGTAATTTATTAGTATAATATATGTAATTTAATAATATAACAAATTACATGAACTTTTAAACATATAAATTATATGGATTGTCTCATTTAATATGTTATTTGAATAGATATGATAAGGTAACTTGATTAATGGATATTGTATCTCATTTAGATTCATCATGTCAAAATTTAATTTAACATAAAAATCTTAATAAAATATATTTGTGTAATTAAATAATTAATTACACTTTATTAAGTTGATTTAGGGCTTCTTAAGTCATTTTTAGGTTTTCTTATCTTGCTCACAGAAAAGTGAGTTATCATATGCAAATTATTATTTCAATTAATCAATTGCATCTATATTATGCAATATTGGTCTCTTGTGCTTTTTTCCTTGTAGAAAGCTAATTTTAGGTTTTGCGGGTGATCCTAATCTCTTGAGTCCATTGGGGACTCTATCATGGTATTGGAGCTCAAAATCTGCAAGCCCCTCCTTAGATTTGAGAAAAAATGGCCAAAATATTTTGTTGGGTGTGTTCTTTGCAAAAAGGACATCACCATTAAGTCCAAGAGGCCCAAAAACCCTTATTATCATATAAGGCACTTGATATTTTGGTGCCTAGGAAAATTTTACCATTTTTGGAGGTTTGAAAAATTTTGCAAGCAAAAATTATGTATAGTCTATATGAATCGGTATCATATTTCCATACCATCACTAGGCAGTTGTACTCTATCTCTACACAAATTGACTTGATTTTTCTTTTCTGCTAGGTTCTTTAAGAATCTACTAGTCAGTGCTTTGTTTTTTTGTGGTGAAAGACATTGTACAATGGATTTTGATTTTGCACGATAGTTAAAACAAATAGATTGGTCGCATGCATGTACAGATCTATAATCTCCATATGTTAGCAACTATCATCCTGTGTGTGGGGGCCTATGCTATTGAATAATGATTTTTTGTTTTGGTCTAGAGGGTTATAGATTTACCTAACAGTCTTTCATCTATAGGGGAGTGGGCATGACTAGAAGAATCTACACAAAATATTCCCTGGGGTTTGTGGGCGCTTGGCCATGGGTCATATGGCAAGTCGTGCCCTTGGTCACTTCTAACTAAGGGGCTTAAGCCCCATCGACTGTGCTACCTAAATCATCACTAGTGCCAAATTCATCACTCACTAGCAACTAAGTCACCATCCAGACAAGCAATGCCACTAGCAAGCCATCAGTCGACCACCAAACTATCTTGTTTTCCCTTCAAAGCCTAAAGGAGCAGTTTTGGTAAATCAGACATAACTTGGGCATACGGTGTCCAAATTTCACAAATGAATAGGTAAAAGAAAGCTAGTTATGTGGTCTTTCTAGTGGTATGGTTATTTTCTCCTGGTTTTTCTTCTAATCCATTTTATCATTGTTTAAATCCCAGGCATCATTTTCAACTTTTGAGCTCCATTCTTTCACCTAGAATCTTTGTTTTTTACAAATGAATAATCATTGGAAAGGTATCAGTGAGCTCTACTTAGCCACCCATGTACTTTTATAGTTTCATCTTTAGGTATATTTTATTTATTTTTTCAGTTTTATGGCTTTTGTTTCATATTATGGACATTTTGGTTTCTCGAGAACTTCTATTTGTTGCACATGTGTTGTCATTGATGTCAACAAGGTGTGATGTAGAAGGTACACACTGTTGCATGTGATGTAAAGAGGAGATCAAAAGGGAGATGATGATCAGTATCATCTATACATAATTTCATCAACAGAGAAGAGTAGTGATGAAGGAAGATAAGAAGATCAGTATCATATGTACACAATCATACCGTATCTTCTGAAGTTCTTATGTAAGTTCATGATAAGTGCATGTTATCTTTGATAGGCTGTGTTGATAATAAATGTCATGGAAGTTATGTTGGATGAATTTGGTTGTATTATGATGACATGAACTCATGATGATTGATACTTAATGGAGAAAGTTGCAAAAACTTGAAGAAAAAATGTTTAAGTATAGTGGAAGTCATGAAAGGTGTCACAGGCTCATAAGAATGTATTGCATTTAGCTGCATTTGAAGATATGGGCATGAAGTAGCTAGATATTTCTCTCAGGTATCTCTAGTTCAAGTTTGAGATCACAAAGTCTACCGCAAAGTTTTTTAGAGGTAGAAGAGTGAAGGCAGTAATCAAACAAGGTAAGTGTAGTCATAGAGAGACAGAAGGATGCTCTATACTTCTCCGTAGATGAAGATTTGACATTGTGGTTTGGAGAACAAGTAGATAAGATTCAAAGGTATGTGTGTTTCAAGTTTCAAGTGATAATAAGTACTACAATTGCTTCTCTGGAGTCGGCTGTGTGAAGACATGTCTTGGTGATGATTAAAGTAAGTAGAAAGAGATCGTTGAAGCCATCGTAGTTCACCGTACACTAGTATTTTGATCCTACTGATTGAAATATAAGCTCATATGTCTTGTTGGTATGCTCAGTTCAAGTTTTAATTATCTTTGTTTACCGCAAGTATGATCTTCAATGTTTTACTTTAAGACTATGTTAGCAAAGTATGCATGGTAAGGATACCAGAATTAATGTTCAAGTATTTGCACTAGTATATAACAGCATGGATTGGTAAAAGAAGTGTATAGGAATGTTTTGCAAGTCATATAATGTTCATTGTGTGGTCCACATGATATAATTTTGTTTCTTCGAGTACACTTTAGGTCTGGAGCTAAATGCAAGGATGGTTAAGTGTTTTTGGGCCTACTTGGTATATGATGATGATTATGCTATGTGTTTGAAGTGTGCGTAAGCTTGGAAGAGTGGGCTAATGTAAAATAGGACCTAATTATATCTTGTTTTTGAACCGCATTGGATTTCTACTTACCGTATATGATTGGGAGTTGACTGTTATGGTCATTACACATTTCATGTTACACATTTCATCTTGGCTGACCTAGGAGAAAGTTTTTGAGATTTGTGGAGGATATAGATGTAAGATCAAAGTTGTTGAATGATATAAGAGTAGTGTATTATGTGATTTCCTTGATAATGTGTGAATAAACTTACCGCAAAAATAGATATAATGATGAAATGTGGAAAGGATTAGTTTATGTGAAGTGATTTTGTTGTGGAGGTAATTGTAGGAATTGTGATGACTAAAAAGAGTTTTCTGAAGGTGTTTTGATGTTGTGGAGAATGGTATTTTAGTTTTTCATACATGAGATAGTTGTATAGAGGTTGAAGAGGTCAGCAAAAGGTTGGAGCAATAAGTGTTTGTAAAAGGAACAATTGAGTTAGATAAATATTTGGTTGTAGAGGTTGAAGACTCTTTGTGTAAAATTTGTAAGTGTTGTATCCATTCAGGGAGTTGTAACTTCCTTTGGGTTGTAGCCCATAAATGATAATGTAATCTTGTTTCTATTTGTGAGGCTAGATTTGGACAGTATATCCAAGTAGCTTGCTCACCGCGGTTTTTCCCTTCTAGGGTTTTCCACGTAAATATGGTGTTATGGTTGTGTTCTTTTGTGTTCTTGTATTTCTCATGCTTTAAATTTTTACATTAGTTTAGATTCTATTGGAAGAAAAGAATTTGATTAAGTATTGATGTACCCCCCCTCTCAGTGCTTCTATGTTTTCAACAATTAGTATTAGAGCTAAGTTCCTTGAATGCAGTCTAACAGCTAAGGTAGATCTTGGAGTGGAACACATGGGAACTGGAGTACTATTTAATGGAAAGAATCCTCCAGAAGTTGATAAAGATATCATAGCCTTTAATGTAGAAGATTGTGAAGTTGAATTTGAAGAACTCATTTCTTCCCTAGAAGATCTGGATGTAGCAAGAAGTGAAAATGAAGAATATAAGATTAAGCTCAAAGAATCAAAAGAAGCAATTGCCAAATTGAAAGTTCAAGTTGAAAAAAGGTAAGAAGGTTACAGATAGTCTAAATTCTAAACTCAATAACAAATCAATTGAATTCTTGAAACTGTAAGAAGAAATTATCTCTTTGAGGAAAGAATTGGAGAAAGTAAAGGATCAGATAGACAAAGGTCTATAACTAAAGAGAAGAACCAGCATTCTTCATGAGATAATTAGCAGTCAAAGACCTCTAAAGAACAAAGGTGGCATTGGATTTGAGAAAAGCTAGAGTCCTAAAATAGATATACTTGAAGGCATGTTTGAAATGAAAAAGGAAGAGCCTTGTACTGAAGACTCTGAGGAGACTAAAGATAAGGAGAATGAGTTGGATGATAATGACTTCATACAGGTCAATAATCTTAAGAAGAAAGATCTCAAGAGGTCTCCTCCTAGACATGTTCCTAATCTCAAGTTCTCTCAATCCTTTTATGATTACTGTTATTCTTGTAATAAGTTTGGTCATAAGGCTATTGATTGTAGAACTAAGGATAGAATAAATGATAACATGAGGAAGAATTCATATGTGCCTCCAAAGCATGATGCTAGAATCTCTCATTCCTTTTATGGCTATTGCTTTGCATGCAATAAGTTTGGTCATCTAGGGTTGTTGAATGTATAACTAAAGTAAGGATAAATGGGATGAATCCAGAATATAATGTTATTTTCTACAAGTGTAACAACTTTGGGAATAAAGCAAGATTTTGTAAGAGTGGTTATGTGAAACCATTTGTTCAGCACAAGAAGACAAAGAAAATTGAGACTCAGCAAAAGAAGGAAATTGCAAAGATATGGAGAAAGAAGACAGAACAAGATAATGAGAAGAAGGAAGAATTTATGCTTTTGCCTAGTGCAGAGGACTTTATTGTTGATTAAGAGAAGGCATAGAGTTAAGGGGAGCTAACCAGTGCATGTTCATTCTTTCCCCCTAAATGGTTGTGGCTTCTGCAAATGGAATCTATTCACATAGATGAGTTTGCATGAAATTGGCAGATGAGTTTGTTGATAAGGCAAGATTGTTCCATTCCCCAAAATTTCTAGAATAAAATCACAAGATGTGGAGGATTGTGGAATGGTTTTGGGTCTCTATGTATTTATAGAGCACTCTAGCAGTAGTTCACCTAACATGATAAAGATGTATTAATTATGGAAATTTAGGGCAAATTGTAAGGTACTTATGCTTCATTAGCACGATCAAATCTCATTCGTGATCAAGTATTTACATCTGGAGCTAATAAGATAAGAAGACTTTCAAAGTACTTGGAGAATTTGAGAAGATTTGAGATGAAGGTGAAACCCTAGCAATTGAACACAAAGGTATTTATCAAAACTGCTACTTCTTAAAATCCTAGTTTCTAAATTTGAAGAAATTTGAAATGGTTACTCCTCAACTATTTGATGTTACTAAAAAACCAAGACCGATGTATAAGAAATATCCTTTTAAAGCAATGGAAGTTGATAGAGAAGGGGCATTCTCAAACATTCTGGTGTATGTTGTATACACAAAATATGTTAGGTTTTATATTCACTCTAAGTTGGATGAGATAAACCATGTGAAATTTGAAGATCTTAGAGATCAACTCCTAGATGATGATGTTTTCTACAAACCATAATATGCTAATGTGGGGGCCAAGCATCTAGAAATTTGGAAGGATTACCCTGATTTTTGTGATGAGTATGAATGGGTGAGATATATATTGAGCAAAATTCATGATGAGTTCATGTATCTTGATAGGCCCTACTTGATCACTAAAGATACAATCAGGGCAGTTACTAGGTTGTGCTCCATCAGACCTATACCAGTGATGAAATCCATTAAAAATGAGAAGGTCATTAAACTAACAGGTGTTAAATTTGATAAGAGGACCCTAACTATGAATGACATAACTGATCTGAGTGTCCGGTATGCTACTATGGGTATTTCTTACAAGGTATATTTCACAAACAAAGAAGGATCCACCACCGATACAGTAATTCACATTGCTTACCAAATGGTTAAGGAAGGAAAAGATTTTGACCTCTGTGAGGTCATGAGAGAACAACTCTTGGAGAATGTTAGAAGAACAAAGGAGACAGGATAAAATTTTAGGTATGGTACACTAATCATCTATCTTGCATTCTATTTCCTGAATGAATTGCCTAGTTTTAGAGGAAAGGTCTGGCAACAACATATTGTTGTTTCTTCTCAAATTAAGAGTCATATAAGAGGTTTCAGTGATCCAAACCACTATTATACAATGTACTGGGGCTTCTTCAAAAACTTGCAAACCAACATGCATTCCAGCGATAGAGTCCCTTTCAATTCTGTACAACAATATAAGGAGAAAATCACATTTTTAGTTAACAAGGATTATACCTACATGGAGGAAGTTGAGCCTAGAAATGCATGGATTCCTGGATTTCCATATGAGGTCTCCGGAGAAGAAATAAAGACCTATGCTGATATCTTTCTCAACCAACCTAAAGACACAACTACTGAGAGATTTGGAACATATGATGAGATAATAACAAGATACATAAGAAAAATACAAAAGAGGACCTTGAGAAGCATAAAGATGAGTTACGTAAGAACTGGGGCATTTCACCTGAATCCACATCAAAAGACCCTACGAAGGAAATACAACATTCTCATGTCATTCCACCAACTACCCAAGGGTTAAGAAGGACTAGCAGATCCACATCTTCCACTATAAATGCTCTGCAACCCTCTAGATCAGCACAAACAATATCCACAAGAAGAAGAGCTACATCTAAGACCTTGGCTCAAATGAAGACTACTGAGAAGAAGCATGCCAAGCCTAAACAACCTACTAAAAGAAAGAAAGTTTAGATTGAGGAGGTTGAAGAGGAAGAAGAATAAGGAGAGGAAGGAACCTCTTGGCCAAAGAAGAAAGAGAAGAAGTCTAAGAAAGCTCCTTTGGTAGCACTTGAATGTGAGCCTTTACAATTGGATGCAATTTTCAATGTTATTGTGTATTATGGTATCCTAAAAGATATAGTAGATTTATATCCAGAAGTGCCACTTGAAGATAAAAGCACCATTGAAAAGGTAGTTGTGATGTATATGCTCAAATACAATGTGCCTCTGAATGACATTATTGAGAAGGTTCCAGAGAGCCTAGCTCAAGATCTAAGAAGGAGAAGAGAAAAATCCATTGAAATGGATGACGAGATGAGGCAACAAGCTCTTGACGAGCCCAGATCTTCTATGTCTCAAGAAGAAAAAGATAAAATAGCTCATATGCAAGCTTAGGAGTTAAGGACAATGCAAAGGGTGGACACTCTTATGAGCATGGAGGAAGATGATAAAGAGAAAATTCAAAAGGACACCAAGGATGTGACAAAGAAAATCTTGAATGAGGTAAAAGGAGTTGAGAATGTGGAACAACCACAAGTTTCTCCACCACATAACATTGTTTGTCCACCTCACATTGTAGTATCTCCTCTTCATAACACTAAACATCAGATTCTTGAAGAGGAGAAAGAAGGGAAGACTATACAAGATGATAAACAAGTTGCACAAGGAGAAGGAAATGCATCTCTAGATCAAAATGTTGTGCATAATAGTCGTTCTCCGAAAAATATAGAGCAATAGGATAACCTTAACCATTAAGATGAGTAGGCAAATGTTGATACAAGGGAGAGCTCAGGAAAATAACAAGACACATCTTCCTCCTCCTCTCCAATTGACTCAATTAAGGATTTTTTGGCCCAATAGATACAAATCTAACTAGTAGTCACTCCACAACTTTAATAGTTGTCTGTGCTAGATGGACAAGTTAACTTGTCCGACATATCTCCCCTCCAAAAGCTACAATTGGGGGATATACTCCAATCCACTGCAAGACAAGAGATTATGCATCAATAAGTGGAATGATTTGAAGTGTTGGAAGAGGCAATTAAGATAATTCAGGAAGAATTGTATGAGACAAAGAGAGATCGAACTTTGCCTCCTACTTAGTAGATGAAACTTATGTTGGAATCTTTCAAGGCTCATTCATCTTATCTTGAGAAGCAAGCTAAGCAGAAGATAACAGAGTAGGTGAATGATAAAAGATTGGCAGATGCCTCTATGAGATGTGCTAAGGCACATAATAACTTGCAAGAAAATATGAAAAATATTCAAAAATGTCTAGAAGATGCTAAATTTTTATATCAATTTTGTTTGAATTGGCCAGCTTCCACTAAGAGCATAAAGGATCAAGCTGACCCTATTGAGTCACAATTAACTCAAGTGGCCATTTAGTATATGGTCCTTTTAAGGATAAAGATGGAGCCACTAGAGCACAAATAGAAAACCTCCATTCATAGTTGAAGCAACTTTTGGATCAAAGGGAGAAAGTAAAGAGTGAAATTAGACAGCTAAGGGAAGTGGTGAGTATGAGGCTAGTAGTCTTTACTGGCATTTTGACTGAAGAAAAAAATATTGCACAAAAGGTAAAGGTTCCAAATACTTTAGAGGAAGCAAAAGAATTGTACATTCATCTTGAAAACCAACTTCATATTTTATCTTCTACAAAGAAGAACTAGGATACAACTCTTGCCCAGTTAAAGGTGATTTATAATAATGTTCTACCTTCCAAGTAAATTGAAGAGATGTTGAAGGTAAGACAAATTTGATGATTCTATAAATATGTGGAGAATAAGATAGGAGTAATTAGTGCCATTTTGATGTGAACAAGGCACTTTGTACATACCATCCATGTATATCACAAGGAAGTTGGAAAAATAGAGTTTTGCTACTTCAGTTCTAGATGACAGGGGCAATGCGGATGATTTAGTCAGGGGGAGCCTACTAGTTTCTTTGTAGGAATAAAGGAAGACCACTAGCCCTTTTCCATTAATGTCAAAGGGGGGTAAATGTGTGCATATCAATTTAAGTGTTGCCATTAATGACAAAGGGGGAGATTGTTGCACATGCGTTGTCATTGATGTCAACAGGGTGTGAAGCGGAAGGCACACTGCTGCATGTATGTAAAGAGAAGATCAAATGGGAGATGATGATTAGTATCATCTATACATAGTTCCACCAACAGAGAAAAGAAGCAATGATGAAGGAAGATAAGAAGATTGGTATCATCTTTACACATTCATATTGTATCTTCTGAAGTTCATATGTAAGTTCATGATAAGTGTATGTTATCTTTGATAGGTTGTGTTGCTAATAAATGTCATTAAAGTTATGATGGATCAATTTAGTCCTCCCCCCCTATTTTGGTCAGCGTACAACTCAAGGGGTCCACCTAGGTCCAATTTTCCATGGAACCTAGGTCTCATTCCATCGGGATGCTAAAATATAAACTAAAATGTCTTAAATGCATACTAAAGGGGGGGAGGACTTGGGCGCTTGCACCCTAGTCCTGCCCTATTTTGGGGCAGCCCTAATTTTTGGGTGTCAGTTTATGACCGTTAGGTGATTATTTTGCCGACATGGTAAATTTTGATTTTTAGAATCTTGGCGGGAATGCTTGTAGGTGCATATATAAGTATTTGTAGGCATTCATTTGAAAACTAGATTTCAATTAGAAGATTACTAGCAGGCTATTCTCTTCTCAAGGTGATTCAAGGCTTTCTATTATGTTGCAATAGTAGACTTGTATGTTTTGTGCATTGATATTTGCATATTTGAGCTTCAATCTTCTCATGGCATGAAGAGCATCTTTCTCCATGAGAGCTTCATTACAAGGTGACATATCATTGTATTTTTATCATTGATTCCTTTGGTTTTTGGCCTCTGCCTCATAAGGGCACACCCTCTTTATCTGACAATGATGTTCGTAGACTTAAGTGTCCTCTAGGGTTTGACTGAGGCAAGCCTCTAAACACCACGACCCCCAAACCAAGTCTTGTGATTGTAGGTTACAGGTGTCACATCTAAAAAAAGTGGAGTTACAGGAGGGCTTGGCAGACATCAGGGATTTAGGATCTGAATAAAATCCTGACAAAGGAGCACTTCTAGGACTAGGGCACCCACAACAGTGTCCTCTGTAGACAGATCTCAGGAAATAGAAGTTACAGGGCTTATCAGTGTCAGAAGGAGGTCCAGATTCCTTGAAAAAGTAGGTACCTTGGACTTGGGTTCCCACACCTTAGTCCCTGACTATTCTGCCTCAGAACCCCAAAAATAGGTATTTTGTAATTTGTTATTTTACTCTCGTCTGTAAGAGCTTTTTTCGTTATTCGTCAATTTGTTGTCGTATTTGCATAATTAGGGTTTTAATGGTTAATTGGACATAAGAGAAGAAAAAATTGATAATTAATTCCCTAATCCAAGTTTCTCTTTATTTGCAAGTGACCTAAGGTATAATAGTGCTCGCCACTCGACCCTAGATCCTTCAATGTTTAGGGTGAAAGGAGGATTCAAACATCTAAACAACAAAGATTAACAAAATCCAATTTTACCCTAAACATTTTGGTGAACCCATGTTTTTTAAATTAAATTACAAATTTATGAGTTTTTTTATTCAGATTTGGATTGATTTCATTCATTCATTTGGTCATTTATTTTATTGCACTGAGAAAAATTCAAAAAAATTGAAAAATTGGAAAAATACAAAAAAATTGCATTGTTTGGCTTACTAAATTGCATCAGTTCTTTCTAAATTTTCCTAATTCATGATTTTTACATCAGATCTGATATAAAATATAGAAAAATCCAAAAAATCAGAAATTTACCTTGCATTTTCATCATTTAATTTCTAGGGTTTTGTGGAAATTTTGACAATTTTATATAACCTAGTAATTCCAAAATCTAGGGTTAGTAGGCAAAATCTTTTATCAGATTTTTATACTGATTTTAGAGGCTAATTAAAATTTTCATTTGGCTTTAGTCTTGCATTTTAGTATGAATTTGTATTTAGATTTAAAATATTTGTATTTTTACATAGAAAATTTCAACAAAAACTAGCAATTTTGATGCATTTTCATTAAATTTGCATGGGCATTTTGCATCTTATGGCTTGAAAATAATTTTAAAATCTGAGAGTAAGTCAATTCCATCATAAATCATACTTCAAATCATTCACATAGAATTTTTTCCCAAGATCCCAAACTTAGGGCTTCGAAAACAACAATTTTCACTAAAATTAGCCTTATCGACTCTCTAAATTTGCATTATAGGTGTGTTGTGAAGGATATTTTTGCATTAATTTATTCTTACCAAGGTAATAATTTTCTTCCCCTCATAAAAAGCTTCACAAAACCCTTTTAACGGGCTCTTGTAGTGAAAATTCGGTGAAAAACTACACATTTTGGCTATTTTTGCCCTAAGGTTTGACCTAGTTTGCACTCCAAGCGTGTTGTGATAAATTTTATGGATTGAGGTGACTTATATTATTGATATTCTCTTTTTTACCTTCTAAAATTCCTTACAACACCCCTTTTTCTAGGTCTTGGAGTTGAAAAACCATGAAAAATTGCATATTTTGTTGTATTTGCACTAGGGTTTTACCTTAAGTGGCACTAAAATCATGTTGTGTTGGGTATTTTGGCACCAAGTGGCTATTAATACTAATATTATTTTCTTTCCATCATAATTTTCCTCACAACACCCTTTTTTATGCTCTTTTGCATTGAATTTTGGTGAAAAAAGTGTCTATTTTGACATATTTTCACTATATTTTGACTTGGTATTATCTTGGATTTGCATCAAGAGTGTGTTGAGAGTGATTATATTGCTATTTTGGACTGATATAAGACATATAAATTTATTCCCTTGACTGAAATCCTTATAACATCATTTGTTTCATTCATTGGCTTTGAAAAAGTATCGAAAAACCAAGCATTTTGGCCGTCAATCATATCCTTCTCTTAGGATTTGTTCTCTTAGTTTATCCGTTGTATGCTTTGGTATAAGATTTATGACACACTGTCATAAAAACAATATCCCTTTGAGAAGAAGTAAAAGATTAATGGGATCTAGTTCTCTTGAAGAAGTTGGTACTTTAGACACCTTCTTTAAAAAGGGAGAAACTCAAATTGTGCAAGATAGTATACATCCTCCAACCACAATGGAAGAACAAACTTTTCATGATGTTGATAAAACTATTGAGGCAACAAGATATGTATCTAATGAGGAAATAGAAAAATTGGATAAGGAGCTAGCTAAATATCAATCATTTATGGAAAATGAGAGAATAGCTGAAGAAGTTGTCCCTACAATTCATAACATAAGAGAATTGATAAAAGAAGGACAAGATGGTGTTAATGCACTTTGTGTTCTAGCACATATTGTACAAACCAATATCATGCCAGTAACTGAATGTGTGCAAATGATAAATAACACTTTATCACCATCTCATACTCAAGTTTCCATACCTATACCGACTACGAGAATATTGACTTTTACACCAATGATCTTAACAATTGATGCAAATGCCTGTAGCTACCACTAGTATTGGAGTATCTAGTGGCACTAATTACAAATTTGTGGGATTTGATTATCAAACTGTGGTTCCTAAAGGGACCTCCTTTATGCATAATTATTCTTAACCACCTATTTATTCCACTCATTTTCAACCACCTATTACCTACTCACAACCATCTTCTACCTATCACTACATCCAACCACCATTAACATATTCTCAGCCTTCACCTATTGTATCTCAAGCTCAATCACCTCCTCACCTTGGTTCTAATTCCTCACAACAAACTACATCTCCCAATGATGCCATCCTAAACCAACTTTTACAGAGCATGACTTCTTTGCAACAAAAGGTAACAAATTTGACAAATTCTTCGCAGCCTAGTCTACCAACATATCATGCCCGTAATCCGTTATCCTATGCAATTTTGAGAACTCCTATGCCTGAAAGGTTTGAGACTCCTCGCTTTGACAAATATGGTGGAAAAGGTGATCCTAATATTCATGTGGCAGCATTTACAGCAATGTGTAGTGATTTTTATTTTGAAGAGGATTTGTTAGCAAAACTTTTCCCACAATCTCTCAAAGATACTACTTTAGAATGGTTTTTCTCATTATCTTTGAATTCAATACACTCCTTTTCATAGTTGATTGATCAATTTTTACAATATTTTCAAGCAAACATCAGACCCCAAGTCACTCTTATTGACTTGGTTCAATGCAAACAAGGTCCCAAAGAAAAGTTGACTGAATTCATTAGTCGATATCAAGGACTTTATGTGTAAATTTAGTATTAAATGAAAGATGAAGATGTTTAGAAGATATTCATTACAAATCTACAACCTAATATTTGTGATAAGATTCTCTTGATTAAATATAACTCCTTTCAACATTTATGCACCACTCTTCGTGATTATCAACTTTCGTCTAGTTAGTATGAAAACCAAAACTCATCGGCTCAAGTTGGTCAATCCATGAGTGGATCATTACAAAACAACTATAAAAGGAACAATAATAGGAGTTTCATCAAGATCAATGGACCAAATATGAATGTGTTTGCTATAAATAATCCAAAGAAAGTGTCATATCAACCAAGAAAGTTTACGCCAATATCTAAGTCCTATCATTCTAACATGAATCAAGCTATGAGTAATAATATTTTGAAACTTCCCCCGATCAAGCCTGTTGATCCTAGTAAACAAGGACCTTACTTCGATGCTAATGCCTTTTATCATTATCATCAAATGCAAGGACATGACACTGAATGATGTATCCATCTTAAACATGAGATACAGGACCTTATTGATTCAAATGTCATCCAGGTATCAGGTGTGAATGACAATGGAAATAAGTCGGTTACTCCGCTGAATCAGAATTTGAAATCTTCACTAATCCTTTTCCTAAACATACTGAAAATAATATGGTGGAACAAGATTTAGTGGAAGTAGATGAGGATGATTACTTGGACTATGATAGTATCATTGGAATGATTGAAGTGGATACTCCACCTCGTCCTCAAAGAAACAAAATTTATGTTATGGTTCCTCCCCCATTATCCCTATATGGATTGGGAGACAATCAAAATGTCTTTGAAAATCAAGAACAACCGATACAAATGAGCAAGATGGTACAAGATGATTCCTGTTACTACTCTAGAAAGATTCAACAATGAAAACTTGCTAAAAATTAGAAAAGAGCAAAATGACCATCAATAGTCATAAATAATAGTGGTTCTCCCCCTCGTAAGCTTCAAAAAGTCTCACTTAATCAAGGATTTAAGGAACAAGCATCATATGATAACGAACAATATTTTCATAAGAACCACTCAAATTTTACATTAAACATGATCGAGTACCTCTCCAAGAGGTTCAAGAGCTCCAAGGTATAAAATGAAGACCCTACAGGTAAGTATCTCTAACCCTTTATCTCTCTCATGATGTTCTTCCCCTGTGATGTGTTATGTGTTGTTTGGGCCTCCTGGGATGACCCAAGATTCTCCCATAAGGTTCAATATACCAGGAGACTGCCTCTGTTGTGACCTTCTTCTATTTATATCATCATTCTTCTAAATTTCTCTCTCTCTGATTTCATTGTTGTGTGTTGTGTCTTACGGACATAGCATCATGGTTGGTGACTTGGGGGCATCCTCCTACATGATTCTCCCTAAGACACTTGTTTTCTTCTCTCTTATTTATTGTTTCCCTTTCTCTAGTGTTTTCACCTAGCAGGTGGATGATGACAAAAATTTATACTGATGTAGACCTAGTGTCCCTTTTGAGAGCAATCAACAAATGGACTTAGTTCCTAATATGACGATGGGGTTGTATATCTTATCTGACGCTTGGCTAGTGGAAGCACTTGTGCTTTCCGTGTACTGAATTTCATGATGTTTCTATCGCATTTACAAACCTTAACAATACTGCTACTCCATGCACCTTTGTTTTCCTTTGAATCTAGCCTTGGCAGTACTTGATTCAGAGAGCTTCATGATATAGCCCCTAGTTATCCTCAAAATCTAAATTCATTATATAACCTTGGCTCTTTATGTGGTTAATCATATGCATTGATGTTGTTATTATCATGATGTTGTAAATACTAACATGTTTCTTGTAAGGACGTGTTTGTGGGAACATTTGGCGGTCATAAAGTACATGTCACCTCTGGGGGGCATGGACTTTGCGAAAGTCGATGTTCCCTTGTGTGTTTTCTTCATACCTTAACATGCTTGATATCGATAACTGATATCAACCACCTTAAGGTGGGGGCATATATAAGGTAAGTTGTCTATTATAGATGTTAGCAATGTGTTTGACGTTAGATGTAGAGACTTGTGCCCCAGAGTAGTGCATCATGCATCCTGAGCTTGTATGCAATCAATCAATCAATCATGTAAGCCCTCTGCAGAGGTGAGATATCACATATATCCTTTTTCTTAAACCCTCTACAGAGGAGGGGATGGTGTATTTCTTAGAGTAGATTGCATCATCCTGTCATTTTTAAAAGTCTTCTACGAAGGCAGGGAGCGGTTCTGTGACTAACTCAACCCTTAAGTGTGTCTTTGGTGATTGTTGTGGCAAAGCCCAATCGTCGGTGTGTGCCTGTAATGTTCCTGAGATGGTGATGAGCCTAGAAATAGGGAACACACCGTCGCTTGTCTACCGTGTTTTCTCTATGTCTTCAAGTGTGTGTGTTTTGGCGTGTTTGTTGCCCCATATGTAGAGACTAGTGCCTTTGAGTAGTGCTTCATGCATTTTGGGAGGTTTTGCATGTATTGCATGTGTGTTGCCTCATATGCAAAGACTAGCACCTTTGAGTAGTGCTTCCTGCATTTTGGGAGGTTTGTTTACTTTCTAGTACTTGCATTTGCATTTCATATATATGAGAAAAAGAAAAGAAAAGATATCATTTATGTCTTCCATGCATTAATGTGTCTTCTATGCATTGACTGTCTACTCCATGTTCTACGTGACTGTAACTATCTTCTTCATGTTTTACGTGCCTGTTACTATCTTTTAAGTGATTGGCGTGTCTCCTCCATGCTTGGTGTGTTTGTTGTGTTTGTGACCTTACTTTAATGCATGTATTGGCCTTGCATTTATACATACATTAAAGTGGGGGCTAAATATAACATCGAAAAATGTCCCCTTGGGGGCTTTATCCTCATAAGGTTTAGCTCTTAGGTCTTTAGGATGCTTTTAGGACATTTTAGTTCATATTTTAGCATCCCAATGGAATGAGACCTAGGTTCCATGGCAAATTGGACCTAGGTGGACCCCTTGAGCTGTACTCTACCCAAAATAGGGGGAGGACTTGGGCGCCCGTGCCCTAGTCCTGCCCTATTTTGGGGCAGCCCTAATTTTTGGGTGTCAGTTTATGATCGTTAGGTGGTTATTTTGCCGACACGGTAAAGTTTGATTTTTAAAATCTTGGCGGGAATGCTTGTAGGTGTATATATAAGCATGTGTAGGCATTCATTTGAAAACTAGATTTCAATTAGGAGATTACTAGTAAGCTATTGTGTTCTTCAGGTGATTCAAGGCTTTCTATTATGTTGCAAGAGTAGACTTGTATGTTTTATGCATTGATATTTGCAGATTTGAGCTTCAATCTTCTCATGGCATGAAGAGCATCTTCCTCCATGAGAGCTTCACTACAAGGTGACATATCATTGTGTTTTTATCATTGATTCCTTTAGTTTTTGGCCTCTACCTCACAAGGGCACACCCTCTTTATCTAACAATGGTGTTCAGAGACTTAAGTGTCCTCCAGGGTTTTACTGAGGCAAACCTCTAAACACCACAACCCCCAAACCAAGTCTTGTGATTGTAGGTTACATGTGTCACATCTAGAAAAAGTGGAGTTGTAGGAGGGCTTGGCAGACATTAGGGATTCAATATCTGAAGAAAAGTTGGAGAAAGGAGCACTTCTAGGACTGGGGCACCCACAATAGTGTCCTCCGCAGATAGATCTCGGGAAACAGAAGTTATAGGGTTGATCAGTGTCAGGAGGTCCAGATTCCCTAAAAAAGTAGGTACCTTGGACTTGGGTGCCCACACCTTAGTCCCTGACTATTCTGCCTCAAAACCCTGAAAATAGTTATTCTGTGATTTGTTATTTTACTCCCGTATGCAAGAGCTTTTTCCATTATTCGTCAATTTGTTGTCATGTTTGCATAATTAGGGTTTTAATGGTTAATTGGATAGAAGAGAAGGAAAATTTGATAATTAATTCCCTAATCCAAGTTTCCCTTCATTTGCAAGTGACCTAGGGTATGATAGTGCTCGCCACTTGACCCTAGATCCTTCAATGTTTAGTGGAAAGGAGGGTTTTAACATCTAAACAACAAAGGTTAACAAAATCCAAATTTACCCTAAACAATGGTTATGTGCTTTTGTGTTCTTGTGTTCCTCATGCTTTAAATGTTTACATTAGTTTGAATGTTGTTGGAAGAAAAGAATTTGATTAAATACTGATTCACCCCCTGCTCAGTACTTCTGTGTGTTCAACACTATTTTCTTCTATGGGCTTCATTTATCAATATAAATCTCTTTTTGATCTCTGATTTAATCATTTGAGGAGGTATCATGGGTTTTACCACTCATCCTTCTATGGTCAATCTGATTAAGGTTAATTAAGAGTCTTGGAAAAAAGGCATCCTAACATATCTTAGGTGGTCACATCTTTTGCCTTATCTTTATAGGCTCATACCTAAACTAGATGTGCCTCAGAAGAAATCTTTTTGGGGTAACAATGTTGCTCATGTTGTAGGATTAATTTTTTCTAGTGTTGATGATAACACTTTGTGTGATCTTTATAGTTAATCAGTTGAATAAGATAGTGATACTCTTATTATTGTTAGCAAAATGAACATCTAAATTTTTTACTTGAGTCTAACCTAGGTTACAACTCTGGGCCCATAATCCACATGTCCTAGGATCATTTGCAGCTCTTAAACATGGGACAATATGATGCTATTGTTGGAATGATTTGGTTGGTACAAAACAATGATTTTATAGGATGTGAAATTAAATAGTTTTTATTAGGCTTAGGCATGGGAACATGCCAAATTTATAGGGGAGAGATAACCTCTTAAAATCAAAACCCTTTTTAGATTGCAAATGTATACTAGCCCTCTTCCATTATGTACTAATAATATTGAATATCAATAGGTGGGTATCCTACTAATTTTGGGAATGACATAATATTTCGTCTCCATATGTACCTCAGGTTATTGCATTTCATAAGAAGATCCCCAATAATAACTATGATGGACCACTTTAATTTTAATGTTTCCTACATGGTCATTATTGAGAGTGTATCCTCATGTTTCTAGGAAAAACTCCATTCAAAAATTTAGTTGAATAAATTTTCATCCTAGAATTAAATTGAAATTCAATTAACCCAATTACTTAAAAGAATGAAAGATTAGACCTAGTATTTCTTTAGGAAGTTCTCTATGGGTAGCAATAGTTTGATAATGTTTTATTGTTGCTTAAGATGCCTTGTGAGATTCTTTGTACCATATTTTATTTTACTATAATTTGTTATTAGACCTAATCAACCTAATAACCTTGTACATATGTTTTGTGAAGTATTGTATAAGACTAAGATCCTTGGAATGTTAGATCATCATTGATTATATGTGAGTATTTAACAAGGTGATGTATGTTGAAATTCTTTATGTGATACTTGTTTAGTTATTATAAACACCCTATTGTATTACATGGAATTTGATGTTTGAGTGACTGTGTGAAGTGACATGAAACCTATCTAGGGGTAATTGTGTATTTTTTCCAGTTAAATTATGAGAGAATATTATCAACCAATTATGTTTGTTGTTATATGGAGCCTAATCAGACTCAGAAGTTAAATTTTCCCCACTTTTATCGGCACGGTTTTCCCCCAAATTATTTAATGGGGGTTTGGGGGTAGTGTCCTCAAGATGGGGTCAAGGGGTAGCGCCCTCAAGATGGTGTCAAGGGGCAACGCCTCTTATAGGGTCCAGGGGCAGTACCCTTGGCATGCTCCTTGTCATGATAAAGGGTGAGGCCAAGGGGTAGCACCCCTAAAATCTCAAATGGTTTTTATCATTTTATAAAGGCGTCAGGAGTTATTTTTCTATTGGCCGACATAAAAAAAAACCCTATTTTTTGTAACTGACATAAGGCTTGATAAAAAGTGGGTAAAGGTTAGGGTTTCTGTTGAGATTGTATTGTAGCATTTGCAGTGGTATTGAGTTGCAAGGATTACTGGTTGTAATCAATTTGATTTGTTGGATAATAATATTGGACTCTCTATTGATGGATGTAGCCTGAGTTTGGGTGAACCATGTTAAAACTTGTCTCTCGCTATTATTATTTCTGTGTATTTTCATTCCTCTATTTAATCTTTATTTGCATTTAATTGATATCTTCTGCATGCAATTCCTAATAAGTGGTATCAAAGCAGGTTGTGTTGATTATCGTCTGCAGGAAGGTCTCACAGTTGAGTGGGAGTCTCACGGTTGAGTGGGAGAAATGGCAGACAAGGGTAAATTAAAGGTAGATAAATTCAATGGATAGAACTATTTGTTATGGAAGATGCAGATGGAGGATTATCTCTATCAGAAGGATTTATGGAGGCCGTTGGAAGGAATAGCCAAGAAACCAACAACAATTATTGATGAGGATTGGAATCTTCTGGATAGAAAGGCACTGGGAACCATTCAGTTGTGCCTGACACCATCTGTGGTGTTCAATATAACAGAAGAAAAGACAACAGATGAACTGATGAAAGCTTTGGCTAAATTGTATGAAAAAACATCAGCTTCAAATAAGGTATTTCTCATGAAGCATTTGTTTAATCTAAAAATGATTGAAGGTGGATCTGTGATAGATCATTTAAATGAGTTTAATACGATTACCAGTTAGTTAACTTTTGTAAATGTGAAATTTGATGAAGAGGTGAGGGCTCTCTTGGTTTTATGTTCTTTGCCAGAAAGATGGAATAGCTTGGTAATGGTTGTAAGTAACTCTGTCTCTGGTTCAAATACTTTGAAATTTGATAATGTTGTTGGTGTTATCTTTAGCAAGGAAATGTGACGGAAAAGCTTAGAAGGGTCCACATTAGGTAGTGTTTTGAATGCAAAAAGTAGGGGCAGATGAAAGGAGAGAGGAAAAGGTTCTGGAGGTCATGGGAAGTCATGAGGAAAATCAAAGCACAAGAGGTCCCAATCTAGAGGACAAAAGGATTGCTGGTACTGTGGGAAACCAAGTCATCTAAAGAAAGATTGCCGGTCTCGGAAGGATAAAGGAGACAAACAAGAAGGCAATAAGGAGGTAAATGTGGTAAGTAATAAATCTGAAGATGATGCTTTGATTCTTTCCCTAGATAATGTTGATGATTCATGGGTTTTAGATTCAGGGGCCTCATTTCATGCTACGCCCCATAGAAGTTATTTTCTTGATTATGTCTAAGGGGATTTTGGGTTGGTTTATTTGGGAGATAACGAACCTTGTCAGATTGTTGGAAAGGGAAGAATCAAGAGTAAGTTGCAGAATGGGAATCATTGGCTATTACAAGAGGTAAGGCATGTTCCAAGGTTGAGTAGGAATTTAATTTCAGTAGGGTAGCTAGCTGGTGAAGGTTGTATAGTTACTTTTAGTGATAAAAATTGGAAGGTTTCAAGAGGTGCCTTAATAGTAGAAAAAGGTGTGAAAGTAGGCACCTTATATCTTTGTATAGGTCATATTGTTCCTTCTACTTTAGTTGTTGTAGAGAAAAATCAAACAAGTTCAGGAATAGTTGCTATACGTTCACAGGAAGAGACTAAAACAGTTACTGTATGTTCTGAGACAACACTATGGCATAACAGACTTGGGCATATGAGTGAAAAAGGTATGAAGGTACTTCATTTTAAGAAAGTTTTACCAGGTCTGAAATGTATTAATATGGATTTATGTGAAAGTTGTGTGTATGGCAAACAAAAGAGAGTTAGCTTTCTCAAGGATGGGAAGCAAAAGAAAGATGAAAAGTTAGAGCTTGTGCATACAAATGTATGGGACTGGCTCAGGTATCTTCTCTCAGTGGCTCTTGGTATTATGTTACATTCATAGATGATGCAACTAGGAAGGTTTGGTTTTATTTCCTTAGGTAGAAATCTAATGTATTTGAAACATTTAAGAAATGGAGAAGCTTGATTGAGAATGAGATAGGTAAAATATTAAAATGTCTCAGATCTAATAATGGTGGTGAGTATTGCAACAAAGAATCTAAGGATTATTGTTCCTTTAATGGAATTCGTAGGTAGAAAATAGTTCCAGGGACTCCAAAAGAAAATAGAGTGGCTAAGTGCATGAATAGGACAATAATGGAGCGTGCAAGAAGCATGAGATTGCATGTTGGGCTGCCTTTAAATATGTGGGCAGAGGATGTCAATACCATTGTATATTTAATTAATAAAGGTCCTTCAATTCCTTTGGGTTGTGGTATTCTAGAGGAAGCATGGACAAGTAAGAAGGTAAGTTATTCTTTTCTCAAAACCTTCGGATCTAAAGCATTTGCACATGTAGATTCTGAAAATAGAACCAAGCTGGATGCAAAATCAAAAAAGTGTATCTTCATTGGATATGGCATTGATGAATTTGGTTATAGGCTTTGGGATGTTGAAAATCTAAAAATTGTAAGAAACAAGGATGTTGTATTCAAGGAGAAGGTGTCGTATAAAGATCGGTTGCAGCAGCATGAGAAGAAAGAAAAAGATTATGTGGTGCTAGATGATACTCTAGAAATGATGTTCTAGTGGTTCTGCATGCTCCTCAACAATAACAAGAAATACCACAAACTCCAATGAATGTTAGACGGTCAACAATGCTAAGTAAACCTCCTAAAAGGTTTTCCCCCTCTTTGTATTCTATTTTGTTAACAGATGCTGGTGAACCAAAAGGGTATGATGAAGCCATGTAGGTAGATACAAAGGTTCAATGGGAGCTTGTAATGAAAGAAGAAATGGACTCCTTGCTAAAAAATCGGACTTGGGAACTATGTAAGTTGTCTGCAGATAAAAAGGCTTTACCAAACAAATGGGTTTATAGGCTAAAAGAGGAAGATGGAGGTAAAAAAATATTTAAAGCCAAGTTAGTTGTAAAAGGATTTGCACAGAAAAAGGGCATTGATTTTGATGAGATTTTTTCTCCAGTTGTTAAGATGACTTCTATTCATACTATTTTAAGTATTATGGTTGTTGAAGATTTGCATTTGGAACAACTAGATGTGAAAACTGCCTTTCTCCATGGTGATTTAGAGGAGGAGATATATATGGAACAACCACAGGGATTTGAGGTCAAAGGTAAGGAGAAATTGGTGTGTAGATTGAAAAAGAGTTTATATGGCTTGAAAGAAGCACCTTGGCAATGGTACTTAAAATTATATAGTTTTATGGCTGAGCACGACTACAACCGGTGTAATTCTAACCATTGTGTTTATTTTAAGAGGTTAGATAATGATAGCTACATTATTTTATGTTTATATGTTGATGACATGCTTGTAGCAGGGTCTAACATGGATCACATAAGAGAGTTAAAATAGTAGTTAACACAATCATTTGCTATGAAGGATTTGGGGGCAGCAAAACAAATCCTTAGTATGAAAATTTGCAAACATAGGAAGAACCGAAAATTGAATCTATCTCAGGCTGATTATGTTGAAAAGGTGTTGCAGAGATTCCATATGGAGAATGCAAAAGCTGTCAGCACACCTTTGCCTAGTCATTTGAAATTGACTAAGGAGATATGTCCAAAGACACAAGAGGAAGACAAAATGTCCAAGGTACCATATGCTTCAGCTGTAGGAAGTTTAATGTATGCCATGGTATGTGCAAGACCAGATATTGCACATGTTGTAGGAATCGTCAATAGGTATATGAGTAATCTCGGATTGGAGCATTGGAATGCGGTAAAATAGATTCTTAGATATTTGAGAGGTACATCCTATAAAAACTTATGTTTTGCGGGCTCTAATATTGATCTAGCAGGTTATGTAGACTCAGATTTGCCAGGGGATATTGATACCAGGCAGAGTACTACAGGTTATGTCTTTACTATAGGTGGGATAGTAGTGAGTTGGATCTCATAGTTGCAAAAGGTAGTTGCTTTATCCACCACAGGGGTAGAGTATGTAGCTGCAATAGAGGCAAGCAAGGAGATGATATGGCTGCAATCTTTCATGAAAGAATTGGGCAAACAATAGACTAATAGTTATTTGTTTATGGATAGCCAGAGTGTCATACATCTTGCAAAGAATTATGCCTTGCATTCAAATACCAAACACATACAGTTGAGGTATTACTTCATTTGGTCGATGTTGGATGATGGATAGTTAAGGCTGGAAAAGATACATACAGATGCAAATCCAGCGGATATGTTTACAAAGGCAGTGATAAGGGAGAAGCTAAGCTCCTCTTCAAATTTAGTTGGTCTTCAAGACTAAAAACAAAAAATTAGAACAACAAGGTCCAAGGTATTTATTTCCAGTGGGAATTATAGGGTTAGCAGTGTTATGATCAGTCTCCAAGTGGGAAATGATATGGTGTGGAGTCTGATCAGTCTCCAAGAGGGAGATTGTTGTTATATGGAGCCTAATTAGACTTGGAGGTTAAATTTTCCCCACTTTTATCAACATGGTTTCCCCCCAAATTATTTAACAAGGGTTTGGGGGCAATGCCTCCAAGATGAGGTCAAGGGGCAATGCCCCTTGCGGGGTCCAAGGATAGCGCCCCTGGTGTGCTCCCTATCATGATACAGGGCGAGGTCGAGGGGCAACGTCCATGAAACCTCAAATAGTTTTTATTATTTTATAAAGGCGTCGGGAGTTATTTTCTATTGGTCGACATAAAAAACCCTATTTTTGTAACCGACATAAGGCTTGATAAAAAGCGGCTAAGGGTTAGGGTTTCCGTTGAGATTATATTGTAGCATTTGCAACAGTATTGAGTTGCAAGGATTCTAGTTGTAATCAGTTTGATTTGTTGGATAATAATATTGGACTCTCTGTTGGTGGATGTAGCCCAAGTTTGGGTGAACGATATTAAAACTTGTCTCTTGCTGTTATTATTTCTATGTATTTTCATTCCTCTATTTAACCTTTGTTTGCATTTAATTGATATCTTCTGCATGCAATTCCTAACAATGTTAAATATGTTGTGTGATTTAAATTATCCCTATGATAGAAGCTTATTTAAAATTTATAGTTAAGGCTTAATGTTTGGACAAGCATTTTTGGATTTAAGATATTGAGTTCTAATTTTTTTATCCAACTTTATAAAAGGGATAATTTTGTTGTTAAAATCAAATGGAATTGTAACTAATCCACATAAAGTATTTTGATTGAACATGATTTATAATCTTATGTGTATATAGAAATTTCACTTGGTGTTGGAAGAGAGGGTACTCATCTAGTGTAAAATGCATGATTATCACTGAGGAATGTATTTTGAGTATATATATTAATGTAGTTAATGTTGGATGACCACATAGTGTGGGAAGTATTTTGAGTATGTAGATTAATGGTAGTCAATGGTGGGTGACCACATAGTATAGGATATTCATGTCATTCACTAAGTAAACACTATCTAATCATAGGATGATACTATTGTAAAATTTATGTTGAAGCTATGTGTAAAGGAATAAAGCATCTATATTAAAGATAAGGCGGTACATATGTGAGAAAATTAATAAAGTTAAAATATATGAGATTAAGCATATAAACTTGCATTAACTCCTCAATTGCAAATTCATGATGTGTTTCATGTAAGTTTATTGTTAAAATATATATTATTTTGATCATGTTATTTACTAGGAAAATATTTCTATGGAACCTACTTGTGAATTTAAAATTGAACCAAAAAGAATTATTGAAAAAAGATCTACAACTTTAAGAAATAGAATCATAGATGAAGTAAAATTGAAATAGAGTCATTATGATGTTGATAGTGTTATATGAGAAAACAATGATTGTATTCATGGTCAATCTTCATTTATTGATTAAGTAATTTGTGAGCTATGATGTATATGTGCCTTTTGTTACTAAGGGAAACAAATAATTACAAGGGTATAAATGTTATGTGGCTTTCTCCCCAAGTTCAAAATAAATATTATTATGACCCTTTGATAAAAAGGGAGATTGAAATAAATTATTTGTCCCTATGGTTAAAAGTAAGATAAAATAAAGTTTTAATGTACTTATCCTTTAGTTAAACATGGGTAAAAGAAAAATATTTAATAACCTTTGGAAAAGGTTTGGAAAGTAAATGATTATTAGGTGAAAATAGATTGAATACTCGCAAGATAAAAATAATGCAAAAGGATTAATTTAATTCTTTCTGAAAGAGTGTGATGGTTTCAAAACCACCACTTTAAAATATTTTATAAATCATTTATGTGAGACCTAGAAAGGGCATGGAGATCACTCAAGGAACAAGATGGTTTTGTGTATTATGTGTTGGAGCAGCCAAGATCAACAAGCACAAAGAATGAAACCTTCACAAATAAAAAATGGAGCACAAGAGCATATCTATAATATACAATGAGAGTGTGTAAAATAAAATGAGAAGCCTTGCATAAATAGGCAAGGAGAAGGAGGTAGGAAGGTAGGACTAAACTACTGACTACCCCTATAAGCATGCAACACTTGTCTAACTCACATAACATGTGTGAGGGTAAGTGGCAAACCAAAATGAAAGAGATGTCTCACATGTGCGAGTACACATGTCAAAATGAGACAAACTCCTAAAAGACTAAGTAAACTTAAGCCTAACATTATGGGCATAGGAGAAGAGGAATGTAGTGTGGATCCAACTTGGGGTATAGTGTGCACCTAAGATTATTCTAGTTAGGGATTTGATGCATGGGCACCACTGCATAAGCACATGCATTTGATTACATAGATTCCTCTTAGAGTGTACCATAGCTATGAGAACCTAAACCATTGAAATCTTTCTTGGGTGAGAGTAGCCATTTCCAAAGTTGTCTTAGATAAGTATTTCTTGACATTTGATTTGAAATATAAATTTTTAAGTTAATAATAAATATTAATTTTCATTGTTATTTTTAATATTGAATTTCACATTCTAAATGTTGATATATGTATTCATTCAAATGTTATTTCTTTTAAAATGTATATCTTAAAAATAATGTATGGATATGCTCTTGATGTTGTTTAATATGTATATGGATCCTCGTTATGATAGCATAACATTGCATCTCATGGAGTCTTGAAAATTGCTTGGGATGGGTTGGATTTATAGGATATTGGATGAGGTATTGGATGGTCGAGATTGATTGGAGAGATCAATAGATGAGATCAATTGAGAGGTTTGGAGAGATGAGATCTTTCCAAGTAGAAATATTTGGTTGGAGGATGAGGGATGTCCTTGGATCAAGGCCAAATCAAGGATAGAAAAGTGGTCTTGGAAGAAGTGGATGGATAGGATTGAAAAGGTACAAAAGGACTCTTGTATAAAGGACTTTGACCATACCTTTGTAAGAGACCCATGTGGTCTTGTACAAAGGCCATACCTAACTTTTGTAATGCCCTAAACTTGTATACAAGAAAATCTCCCAAATAAGACCCTAATTTATTTTTTTATTAATATTAAATAACAACTCACAGACACAAACATGGCATTGCTTTCTGCGTCACAACTAGAATTCACTTTGTCACATAATTAAAGTACATCTCATGTGCCTATGTGTTAATGCATAATATGTGACAAGGTGAGATCAGTTAAAGCCAAAGGAACAAGTTGGTAATGAGTCCAAGGACTAGGATAGATCAAATGCATGCTAGTGATGAGTATGACGAGTCATACAAAAAAAGAGAGAAAAATAAGCTTGGATAGAAATGTCCCAAGGAAGACTCAAGGCACAATATAGGGAGAAACAATGTAATAAATCTATTGGCATTAAGAGACAAGGTTCATTTATATGTAGGGGTTAGTTTCTTAGACCATTGTTGTGTTGAGGTATCTATATGGTGATTTTTCAAATCCCATAATGATACAATGCCATCCCTCCTAAAGTATTGTTTTGCTTTATCTAATTATTTGTTCTAAAACAATAATATGCATATGGTTAGGAATTAATAATACTCCCTAGTAATTATTTTCCTTCCACACACCATACCATGATATACATAATTATAGTGTTAAGATACAAAAGTAATCACAACATGACTTATAGGTCATAAATATAGTCACCATTTTGTTTTTGAGAGGGTAACCTAAGAGATAGATTAGTTATAGAATTTGATATTATTTAACCTTGCATTAGGTATTCGAATAACCCTACAAAACATCAAACATAATATGACTTATTTAATTACTAGGACAATGGTTTAACAAAGCCACAATCAGTTCATTATTTATTTGTCTAATACATAGAAAATCTATTTATTTAATGTCACTTTTTCCCAAAAAGTCTCTTAAGTTGTGACTTAAGTTAAGGGTTCTAGGGAGCATTGTCCCCCACTAAGGCTTAATCATTATTATTAAGAAGTGAAATTAACTAACTTAATCAAGATTTAGGAAACGAAAGGAGAAAAAAATATCCATTAGATGAGATTTGTCTCCACCCTTGGATCTAGGGCAATCTTTTAGAGTTTCCCTAATCCTTAAGATCACATATAAAATAAGTATTTTACCATTGTTTCACCCACTTGAATAGAAAAGAGGAAAGGAAGGTGTGGGACAAGGGAGGAGATGAAAATGTCTACCTTCCAAGGAGCCAAGGTTTTCTTTAAGGCATTTCTCTTACACCATTAAAATTTCTTGATTTATTAAATGACATCGATTTATTCTTCTTGCAAATAGAAAGGTTTTACACTTTTTTTGTTGATTCTAATATGTTGCTTTGTGATTGTTGTAGTTGAAATAAGTATATGACCCAAAGGGTCACTAGTTACGATTCTCCTATTCAGATTCTGAAGATTACAATGTTGACTTGGTTGTCAATTGTTTTCATTTATGTTTCTATCAAGTTGGATTCTTTCTTTGAATTGTTGTATGATGACGTGTGTTTGGAGTAACCTTAGCCTATGTCGTTGTTCGTGGATTGTCAATTGATCATTTTGTGGCCTTGGGTGTCTCTCCTCAATCTCTTTGAGGATTCCCCTCACCCACTCTCCTCTAATCCTAGGGCACATTTGTGAGCCCAAATCGAGAGAGAGTTGGTTGGATTTGACCTTGATTTGACTTAGGGTTTATGAACTAAGGTTTAACTTACTTTTCTTTGCGTTTAGTTGACTAGTGTTGACTAGTGTTGACCTCATGATGAAATCAATGGTTTACAATCTTCATGTGATGCTTGTGTTATTGTTGTTTTATGTTTTTGAATGTATGTAGCATATATGTATGCAAGACAATATTTTTGTACTTTTTGTGGATTTTTATGAAAGGAAAGTGTTTTTTAAATCTATAATTTGAAATATGTATATGCAATCTCGTGGTACCTGTTAGGGTTTAGGGTTTTAGGTTGATGAAATCATAAGTATTTGCCTTTGAAATCTTTTTAAACCTAAAGTCCCTAGGTCTTATTCGCTTTATCTTTTGTTTCCCTGTTGACTACCTGTAGTGGGTTTCTGATCCCTTAAGTTATAACTTGATATCCTTGTATTTGTCAGGTGACCGGTCGTGTGTCCTAGTCCTACCCCTTACAACCCATACAACTTTTAATCCATGTCCTAAGTATTTGCATAGGTTATAAGGTTTAATATAAATGTATTTTGCAGCATCGCAACGCATCATCCATGATGTCATTGAGCCCCTATGCGGCTGCGACAGGATGACATGTGTCAAAGGATTTGGGCTTATGCTCCTTTATTGAAGAACCTTATATCGAGCAACTGTATGCTACCAAGTGTCAGTCTAAGATGTGATCCACAGGAGAGCTTTAATCTAATAGTTGTGCATCATCACAAGGGTATCTTGATAGAAAGGAATCTCCGCCGCATGGTCAAGATGGTGATACGTGGTCTCATCTTATTAAAAATGTAAAAATCAAATGAAAAGGTGGACGCGTGGAGGCTTTATCACACCTGCGCATGGTAGGTAAGTGGTGGGCCATTTCCAGCTATGACATTATGAAATGGAGCCACGTGTCCTAGTCAAACAAAAAGTGATGCAGTCAGCATAAAGAGCATGTTTGAGTTGTCTAGTTCCTATTGGTCGATGACTTTTCAAAGGCAATAATTGAGATTTTCAAATCTCATCCAGGTTAATGTTGACTATGGATCTCGCAAGGAATGGATCAAATTAATGGTGCAGGTTTAAACTTTTGTAATAAACATTGAATGCACCCTATGAGACGAATGAGATTAAGGCTGAGGTTGCTTCCATTAATGTTGTAGGCCGTAGACTATGAAGCTTCAAAAGAAGAAAAGTTAGGGCTTCTTGCATCATTTCTTCGAGCACGAACATAATTCAAACTTGCAGCAAGTTCTCAAGTGAACAAAGAAAGAATTTCAAGTTTTAGCAGGCATAAAAAACTAGTAAGTTCATTATGTTCGACTGTGCTCAATGCATTATAAGTTGGTTGCTTGATTGAAAAGGTAGATAATTATCAGTATAAGAAGCCCTAGTTTAATACGTAGTCTGATAGAATGAGTCAGGCCGATCAAGCTTCTACCTCTAAACATAGTCTAGATGAGGATCTTATGATCCAACTCCCAGGCTCTACTAGAAAAGCCTTAAATCTGCATAGTCCTGACAGACCCAATGACAAATTCCTAGGCTACTATTACAACTATAGGGATGCCCAATTTCTAGTTCTTAGTTGGGTTTTATATGAACATTGGCATCACATTAAGGATTATAAGACCCTAGTCTACCATGCATGGTGCCTTGATTTTGCTAAGATCATTTTCCCTAATGTATTCCATAATCCAGACCTAGTGAGGGCAATAGCACTGAGATATGATCCCCAGACTAGGATAGTCTTGTTAGGAAATGGTACAAAAATAATCAAGTTCACAAAAGGATACATCTCGACTATATTTGGTTTAAATCCTATAGCTAATAAACTAATTGACTTAGGTGCATTGAAGAAAAAGTATTAGACTATTAAGCATGCCTATAGAGATTTCAACTTGGCTAAGGACAGGCCGAGAGGAGTAGATGGTAAGTTGGTTAAAATTTTAGACAAGGAGGAGCCCTTTCAGTGCTCCTTATTCATGCATTACTTTGTGAAGACCTATCATAGCCTGTGCTAGGTTCTTGGTAGGGATGCCTCAGATAGAAAGCCAATCTCTTTGATGATGATGGCAATGAATATTCAAGATCAAGAGACCTAGGAGCCATGTGACTATGCCTCCTACATTGTAGATAAAATGCACAAATAGATGACTACAATCAAGAGAAAGTTATTTACTATAGATTCCCATGTTGAATTCACATGGTATTCCATGTTGTGTCATATGCTTCTATTTGCCTTGTCAGGAATGTGGCATCAGAATTTACATGTTAAAATGACAAATGCACAAGGAAATGAGCTACCTATACAGATGTGGACATGCATGATTGATATGCATTGTGTAGAGGCAGACTATATAATCTTTGAAGAATAGTTTGTAAGGAGAGTTCTAGGATTCTTGGAACCAGAAGGTGAAAGGCTACACCCAGATGTATTAGATGTTTTGAGGCCTTTGGAAAGGATCCCTCACTTGGGGATTGACCATAATTGGGGTGATTGGTTTTATCATGAGCACACCACATGCATCAGAGACTATGGGTGTGAGGCTCCACCCCACATTATGCCTAACTATGTGCCTAAGAGGATTGCCTTCTTGGAAATCATTAGGCAGTTAAATGAATAAGATATGGAGCATCTAAGGAAGCACAACAAAGGTTCTTTTTCCCCACCTCCCTCAGATTTAGTGACTTTTCAACAACTGACAAAGATGGATTGGATTAGATTTATTTAGTGTTGCAATGCTATGGAATGTATTTGAAGTAGCCAAGGTTTTTTGACCCTAAAGGTTTCATTGATAGCATCAGGGTTAGTAAGCAGAGGCCAAGATATATTCATTGGGTCCTTCTCAATGAGGACACTGTCATAAATTTCTTCACAATGAATGATGTCTATGCCTTGAGAATCAAGTGGGACACTATAATGGTAGGAGAAAGGATGAGAAAAAACCTAAATGCTACCTATCCGGGTGCCTTTGCAGAAGTGCAAGACCCCACTAAAGGATTCAAAGGATGTTGGATAATGCAGAGCAACTAATTGCTAGTGCTCCTGTAGGATAAGAAAGACGCTCCTATCATCTTGGCAGCTCAAGAAGAGGATATGGTATCAAGAAAGAATCAATTGACCCTTCCCCTACCAAGAAGGTAATGATTATTGATTTGGAAAATCTAGAGGAAATTGAGGTAGTGGACCTTGAGGGTGAAGCAGAGGAATAGGTGTAGAAAGCTTCCCATCAAGTGCATTCACCTGACATAATTAGGCCCTACTCCTCCCTAGAGAATAGGTCAATGAGGACCATAACAAACCATAATGTAGATATAGAAGATGTCAGAGTAATGGCTTGCAATAAATTTTTAGAAGATGATGAATTCATCAACACTCCTGAATTTAGGAGTTATGTGTTAAAGGTGAGGATTGAGGAGTTCTAGAAAATAATTGAGGATGCCAAGAGTGGAGCTGACCCCTCTGAGTATGGGGCCATCACTGAAAGAGTATTGACAAAAGTCAATCAGGCCATCAACAAAATGACTCCAGAGGAGGGGAGGGCATTGGTTTCCAAAACTAATATCTTTCTCCTTCCTCACTGGACTTTGTAAAATGCAATTGCATTTGAAAGAATAACCAGAGAAGACTCTGATGTGATAGATGAGCTTGTAGAGAAGGTTCTCTCTGGTGCAGCCTTCAATCCTAGATTTGAGACATTGGCAATATGGGCTTTCACCCCAAGTAACTATAAGCCTAGGATTGGAATGGGGGAATTAATAGGTGATGTAATAATTAAGAGGGTATCTGACACCCCTGCCCCCCAAGCTGCAAGTTTAAATGTACAGACTGCACAATTTGCTAAGGTGATCTCCAATAAGCTGCAAAAAGAACATTATGATTTGTTGCTAAAATATGCATAGGCAATTGTAGAACTCAATAAGTGCAAGCAGCAACTATCATTAGGGGCTAGTACTTCTACTCCTCCCCTTGTGATCTCAATAGCAAATTCATTCCCAGCTGATATAGAGCCCCTACTGGCAGAAATTAGAGAATTGAAAGAGGAGGTAAAGAGATTGAAGGAGGAGAAGAAGAATTCATTTAAGGAGATGGTCACTAACTTGATTAATTATAGAGTGACCAATGTTCTGGGAAGGGTAGATGATACATGGAAGTCTTATTCATATTTGAGGACTACCTTGGATAAGCATGAACATGATAAAGAGAGACTCAAGGCAATGAAGATAGTGTGGCTGCCAAGGATTAATGAACTAAAGGACCTACATAGGTGCTCAAGGTTTGATGCACATGCGCCACCAGAGAGAAACCAAAATTGGATATGATTATAATTCTTGGAAAGGTCATAGCTTTTCTGCTAAGACTAGATAAGGTGTTGGGTGAAAAGAAATTATTCATGGAAAAGATTGACAGAAAATATATGCCTAGTATATTGAAGACTGATGGGTAGGTGAAGGGCATTAACAAGTGGAAAGATAACTTCAGTGACAATATTGGCCAGTTGATAACTACCTATTGTACTGATGGAGATCCCAGATTAAAGATTTTGAGCTTAACTCTAGACAAACTACACGTGCTAGGAATAAACTTTGAACTGTTCTGCAAGGAAGCAAAAATTTCAATGGATGCATGGTACACAGGTCATAATGATAAGACAAAAAATTTGATTTCATTCCAGTGGCTATCAAAGAAGTCATACGCTAACTGGACATAAAAGTATAAGTGAATGTACCTAAAGTGAATGAGTAGCTACCCCCTCCTCTACATTTATGTGGCCAGGCTCCTCCAGTCTGATGTACTCCTTGTGATACATTACTTTCTATCTTTTCTCCATGCTTTATGTAATTAATTCCCCAACACCCCTATGGTGGTGCTTTGTAATGTGGTATTCACCTATCCTACCAAAGAAATGAATGTTGAGTGCCAGGTTTTATGTCTATAAAGAACTAGTTTCTTCACTTTGTAGGTTGTTGGAAGATTGGGATTTTGAGGACTAAAAGTAATACAAAATTTTGACTCATTGCTCTCTCCATTTATCTTGTGAGTTCTATTTTAATGTGTATATGTTTTTTATAAGCCATTTATCAGTTTCAGATCAAGTTATATGAGTAATGCAATGTGCATGTATTTCTGTTCATTGTCTCCATTTGTTATTTGTGTCTTTTTCTTGAATGAAGTAACTAAGGGTTTTTTGAATTCTAGGGTGTATATCTATTACATTGCATGTTTGATTTCTTTCTTCTATTTGAGGAATAGATTAATATTCTCTAAGTCAAATATGGGGAAATATGTGTGATAACATGGATATTTGTAAGTATGGTTAATAGAAATACTTAATCTTGGGAGTTCTCTGCAAGATAGGAACTAAAAATCCCTCTGAAACTTGTATATTTGCTTGGTTTATGGAAAGTTATTTACATATTTTAAGTTAGACTCCATGCCCTTGAATAGACACCAGTCAAAGACCTAGATTAAGTTTATGAATCAAACCCTAATTTGATAATCAATAAAATTAAAATCAACTCAAAACCTTAACTTTTAGGATTGTAGGAGTAGGATTTAGGTTTCAAATCCTCTAATTCACAACTGAAGTAGGATCCAAAGCTAGCCCCTTTGTATTTATCTCACAATTTTGGTCTACATAGGAGAGGATTCATCTGCTTTGTGTCAATACCTAGTTACAGTTAGGATTCATCATATGGGTATTGAGTAAGGGAATACCCCCTAGGTCCTACAGAGCCTAAAGTATAGAGGAGACATTATATTTTGTCTCCTATATGTTGGCCACTACCTATGCTCCATGTGGATAGAAGATGGCAACTTTTTAGGGGAAGTAGGACAATCAGCTAGAAAAACCAACAAATTTGGTGACTCTGCTGGGGAGTTGAAAGGAACTTGGAACTTAAGTTTAAATCCTAGTAGTGGGTGGTGACTTCGAGAAAAATCTCCCAGCCAGTAAAATAGAAGTTTTATGTAGGGGAGAAGGTCCTTGCAAAACCATTTGTTCCAAGAATTGCCCAGAAAAATGTATAGAAGAAAAGGAACTATTCAACCTGGTCATGAAAGCTCACCAAGCCCTAGGAATAATGATGATCCCCAAGATAATCCCAGGTCTTCTAGGCAAAAACCACCATATTTTTCAAATATAGAATCTGATATTTAAGAAATGTATGAAAGACAACAAGGTGATGGGTTGAGGTTAAGATATGAAGTGTTTCAAGATCATCCTTTTCTAGATCCCCTTGATAGATTTGAAGATACAGAATCTCCAAGGGATACTGATAACCCCAATGGAAAGGGACCATCATCTTCTATGCCAAAAGAAGATGAACTAGCTGAAGAAATTAGAAACCTTAGGGCAGAACTTGATTATTTGCAAGCCCTAAAAATAAGAGATGATATGAAACAAAAGGTGGAAGCTTTGAGAATTGCCAATCAGAATGCAGCTCCCACTCTCAATAATGCAAATGTGTTAGGAAATTGACAGGCAAATGAGGTTCAAAACCCACAAAATGACCAAAACTTCCTTGGGAATAATCAGTAGCCTAATCAACATGCAAATTAGAATTTACAGAACAATCTGGGACTAAATGCAAATAACAATAGGGTACCACAGAATTGTGTGAGAAATCAAAATGTTAATGCCAATGCAAATAGGAATGCAAATGTTAACCAATTGGGTAGAAGACCTATACAATTAGACAGATTCAGGCAGTTAGATTTCATTGGCATTCTTGGGTATCCTAATCCTATTGATATATATATTAGGGCTGAAATGCCAAAATTCTTAGGTAACAATGTTGTATTAGGAGAAGGTCACTTAAAGGCTTTCCTGAATGTCATAGATAACTTTGAAGTAGAGCACGAGGATGTCTTCATGAAATATTTTATGTATTCTTTGATTGATGAGGCTGGAGAATGGTATAGGAATTTGCCTAATCAAAGTGTTACATCATGGGATGATTTTAAGAGGATCTCTAGGGAACAGTATGGAGATAAGACTGACCCTAGTTTCATTATCAATGAGTTCACAAGTATTGCTAAAGGGTCAAATGAACCTATTTCTGACTTTAATGCCAGGTTTACCAGTGTTGAATAAATTTCCCCCTCATATGGTTTTGTACACAAATGCCTTTGATGCTAAGACAACCTATGAACTAAGGGACAAGGGTTTAGCTAGCCTTAGGGATGCTTTTAGAATTGCAACTAATATAGAAAATAATAGGAAGGCATCAGGTAAAGGAAATAGAAGGGATGATGCAAGAATCTTGCAAAATCCAAACAATAGAATTCAAAGTGTCTAGAGCATTGCATCTACTTTTGAGGATAAATTAGACAAATTGACAACTGCTTTCAAAGGTCTGAGTTATGGACTTGCTAAAAATGAAAAGAGGATACGTATTGAGAAGCAGATTTATCAAAAGCAACAAAAGAGACCTCAATTACGTGACATGCCATACAACACAAACTGGCACAATGGTAAGCCTATTCCAAATAACAAGACTAATCAAAGACCTCATAATTCTAAAGGAACTCCTGACCCCTTGAAGAAGACTGTTAGTATTGTTAAAGACACTCCATGGTGTATAATTTGTCAAATGCCTCTTTCACAATCACAATGTATGATTGCCCAATCTTTTTATAATGATGCTAATGCTTCTGACGAGTGTAATGAAGCTCATTGTATTGAAGATAACAGTGTTAATATGCTTTCTACAAGTGGAGACTACTCTTCATCTAATAAGACATATATAGAAACATGAATAAATGAAAGAAGGTGCTATCAGGAAGAAACCTGTTAGCAGGACTTTTCAGATGATGAAAATGAGTATCATCAGGTTTATGCCCAGGATTCACATGTTCCTATAGCTAATTTAAAAAGGCCTTCTGATGAAGAAATTAGAGTTCTTACAGCTGCTGCAATGGCCTAGGTTAAAAGTAATTATAACCTCAGAAATAGAGCTCAGGGAGGTGACTCAGGCCAACCAGGAGGCATCTTTGTAAACAACCACAACACAAACAAAAAGACCCTAAATTACAGAAAAAGCAAGGTAATAACAGTAAGATGGATTTAAAAGAAAAATGGAACCAAAATACTAAGAATTCGGAGGTCAAGGTTTCTCTGAATGAAGAAAAGATTAAAGGTTCACATGTCATAGATGACAGTCACAAAATAACAAAAGCTAAGGCTGGACAAACTCATGAAAAAAGCAAGAATGTGGGCCAAGCTACAAATTTTATTCAAAATTATGCCCCATTTGACATAAATCAAGCTTTGTCATAGATGAAAGTCTTAGTTCCACTGATGGAAATGATGAAAATTGAAGAATATAAAAATAGGGCAATGGCCTTAATCTCAGGTGTGTCTTGTCTAGCAAATCACACTGCTAAAGATTAGAACAATGTCCAGGAAGTGGGTGTTGATGAAGAAGAAATCCTAGAGGTCTACTTAGGGACAACAGTAACAAAATGCCCCTCTCAGGTAGAACCATTTTATGTGTCCCTTATTATGAATGGGAAATTGATTAAGAATTGTATGCTAGACTTAAGTGCTTCAACAAATGTTATACCTTTGGCTGTTATACAACAAATTGGATTGAATATAGACAAGGCATATGGAAAGTGCTATGCTATGGATGCTAGGGAGGTGCCAGTTATAGGAATTATGAAAAATGTAGACTTTATGCTTGCATCCTATCCAGAAAAAAACCTACACAATGAATGTGATAGTAGTTGATATCAAGCCACAATATGGTATGTTATTGTCTAGAAGGTGGGCAACACTGATTGGACAAAGCATGCAATTAGATTTGTCATATGCTATGATTCCCATGAATGGTAAGGAAGTCAAGTTGGTTAGAGAGGAAAGAGCACCAGATACAATTGAAGACCCAGAACCAGAAGATCAGGTCTACTTTGTGGATACTGATTGTGGAAATTTCAGGGTTATGTCATGTGATCAAGATGAAGGTGGGAAGGGAACTATTGATGAAGAGCTTGAAAAGAAGAAGGGTCATGATGGCCTGTGGACCATGTACTTTGATGCTGCTTTATCAAAGGAGGGTTCTAGTGTAGGAGTGGTGTTTCTATCTCCCACTGGTAAGATCCTCAAATTCTCCTTTCTGTTGAAGTTTGCCTGCACAAATAATATTGCAAAGTATGAAGCCTTATTTTTAGGATTAAATGTTGCTCTTAAGCATGGTATTAAGATGTTGAGAGTATTTGGAGATTCAGAGTTAATAGTTTCCCAAGTAAGAGATAGGTATGCTTCAAAGAATAAAAGGTTAAAACAATATAAACATGTTGTTTGGGATACTATTGAAATGTTTGATGCATTCTCAATAAATTGAGTAGAAAGATCAAAAAATGTTATGGCAGATTTCTTGGCTAATGTAGCCATTAGGCCAAATGATGTTACTTTGCCTGATATCACAAATGTTGAGATTAAAATCAGACTAACAGTGCCAGATAACATATGTAGTTGGCAGGTCTTTGAGGATGATAAGGATTTAGTAGGGTTCTTGCATTGTATTGACGAGTATGAGAATCAGGAAATAGATTTCCAGAACTTTGTGGAAGTTGTAGATGGGAAAGAAACCCTTTTTGGACAAGAAGTGATACAACTCAAGACCAATAAGATTCCAAGGGGGTTAGTGGCCTTAAAAAGAGCATTTGATAATAGAGACCAGTTGGTTGCCAAGACTTCTTCCCCCCATATGGAAGATCTGGAAGAAGTGAACTTGGGTACACAGAATGTTCCTAAGAAAGTTTATATAGGTAAACACTTGAAACCACATATCAAGGCAATGTTGATAACCTTGTTAAAAAAGTATAAGCATGTTTTTACTTGGTCATATGAAGACATGAAATCATATAGAGAAGACTTATTTCAGCATAAAATTCCCCTTAAGCCTGGAGATAAGCCATTTAGACAAAGGCAGAGACCTATCAATCCCACTTTAGCTCCAAAAATGCAAGAAGAACTCATGAAGCTTAGGAATGTTGGAATCATTGAACCCATAAGACACTCAACTTGGGTGTCAAATCTTGTCCCAGTTAGAAAGAAAAATGAAGACATAAGACTATGTGTAGACTTTAGAAATTTGAATGTGTTATCTTTAAAGGATAACTATCCATTGCCAAACATGGAAGCTATGTTGCAAAAGGTGATAGGATGTGAGCTCTTGTCCATGATGGATGGATTTTTAGGATACAATCAGGTGAAGGTGAGAGAATTAGAACAGTATAACACTACCTTCACAACTCCATGGGGGACTCATGTCTATGTAAGGATGCCATTTGCATTGACAAATGCAGGTTCTACTTTTCAAAGAGAAATGGATGTTGCCTTCGCAGGATTGATTGATTCCATATTAGTTATATATCAAGATAACTTAACTGCTTATTCAAAAAAGGAATAACATCATTGTATGCATCTAGAATAGATTTTTATTAGAGCATTGGAATATGGTATCTTCTTAAATCCTAAGAAATGTGTGTTTGGAGTAATTGAAGGAAAACTTTTGGGGCATGTAGTATCTAAAGATGGAGTTAGGATTGATCCAGAGAGGGTTGCAATGATTGATAAAATCCAGATGCCCAAAATAATTAAAGGTGTCCAGTTATTCTTTGGATAGATTAAATTTGTCAGAAGATTTATTCATAATTTTGTAGAGATCACCAAAGCTATATCTAAGATGTTAAAGAAGGGTGAGTCTATAACTTGGGGAAGTGAAGTAATTAAATCATTTCAAAGCATCAAGGAGGCTATCAAGACTACTCCTATTTTAAAATCTCCTAATATTTCTAAACCTTTTCAATTGTTTTCATTTGCTTCATTCCATACAATTGTTGCATGCTTGTTACAGAAAAATGATGATGGGTTTGAACAACCAATTGCTTTCTTTAGCAAATCTTTTGCAGGTAGCAGAGTTGAAATATGATATTATGGAGAAACAATCCTATGCTTTGGTCAAGGTTGTCAAAAATTTTAGACCTTATCTGGTTGGAGCTCAGATTGTAGCATATGTGCCTCATGTAGTTGTTAAGCACATATTTACCCAATAGAAGGTAACTGGAAGGTGATGTAGATGGATAAACAAGATCCAAGAGTTCAACATTGAAATTCAAATTACCAAATTGGTAAGGGGACAAGGTTTGGCTAAGTTAGTGACTGAATCAAATTTGGAGGCATGTCAGGTAAATGTAGTTCAAGATCAAGCTTGTGAAATGCATAAATCAGAATGGTACAGAGACATTGTGTATTACCTGCAAAATCTAAATTGTCCTACTCATTTAAGTGGCAGCCAAAAGAGAACATTAAAGCTACATGCTGTCAAATATGTTTTCCTCCAAGATGAGTTGTATTGGAAGAACCCTAATGGTGTATTGCTCAAGTGTGTAGACGAAAATCAAGCCATAAATATTTTAACTGATATGCATGAGAGGATGTGTGGTGGACACTATACAGCTAGGACTATGGCCCATGAGGTTCTTAGAGCTGGTTATTGGTGGCCAATACTCTTCTCTGATACACATAAGATGGTGAGGAAATGTGATTCTTGCCAAATATTTTCTAGAAAGCTTAAGTATGTTGGTGCATTACCTCTCAATACTATAACAGTGGACACTCCATTTTAGCAATGGGCAAGAGACTTCATAGCCGAAATAGCAGAAAATTCAAGTGGAGGACACAGTTAGATTTTGGTTGCTACACATTATTTCACTAAATGGATTGAGGCCATTCCAACTAAGAAATCCACAAGTAAAATTGTGCTTGACTTTATCCTAGAGTACATAATAATCAGATTTGGAGTACCAGCAAAATTGGTCACAGATAATGCAATGTGCTTCAGGTCTAGTGAGTTTGCTGATTTTTGTATCAATTATGGAATCACTTTGTCTCATGCTTCACCATATCACCCTCAAGGGAATGGCCAAGAAGAATCTAGTAACAAGAGTCTCATGAAGATAATTAAGATGATAGTTGATAAGAACAAAAGAGCATGGGATTCAAAATTGAAGTTAGCACTATGGGCTAACAGGGTAACAGTAAAAAGGGCAACTAAGAAGTCTCCTTTTGAATTAATATATGGTATAGAGGCTAGTTTGCCAATAAACAATCTCCTACCAATGTATAAGTTTATGTAGGAAAATGATGAGGATATGGAAGATCTAATGGCTGAGAGAGTGAATTAATTGATTGCACTGGATGAAGTTAGGAGAGGGGCTCAGTGGACCAATATCAAGAAACAATAAAAGGTGAAGTATTTGTTTGACAAAAGGAGTACAGAAAGAAAATTTTAGGTTAATGATTTGGTTCTCATGTGGAATGCCAGGAATTAGGATAAGGGAAAACATGGAAAATTTGAACCATTATGGATAGGCCCTTATCTGGTAAGTAATACTCATGGAGAGGATTCCTATTTTCTCCAAGGACTGGACAGTAAATTTCAGGAGTTGCCTGTGCATGGATAATTCCTGAAACCTTACTTTTCATAAGTTTTCTCTATGCACATTGTAAAATAAGTTGTATATATGTTGTAAATTGTGTATATTTTTGTATAGTGCATTCTTTTTGGGTTTTGGTTTGGTCTTCTCCCAGAGGTCTAGTGGTTCTCGCTGCAACCTAAAAGCTTGGATGTCCCCAGTTAGAGCCAATGGTGGTACCTGTTAGGTTTTAGGGTTTTAAATTTGTGAAATCATAAGTCTTTGCCATTCAAATCTTTTTAAACCTAAAGTCCCTAGGTCTTATTCACTTTATTTTTTGTTTCCCTGCTGACTGCATGCATTAGGTTTCCGGTCCCTTAAGTTATAACTTGATATCCTTGTATTCGTCAAGTGACTAGCCCCGTGTCCTAGTCCTACCCCTTATAACCTGTAAAAATTTAAATTCTTGTCCTAAGTCTTTGCATAGGTTATAATGTTTAATATAAATGTATTTCACAGTGTCGCAGCGCATCATCCATGATGTCACTGACCCCCTATGCAGTTGCGATAGGATGACACCTATCAAAGGATTTGGGCTTATGCTCCTTTATTGAAGAATCTTATATCAAGAAACCATATGTTGCCAAGTGTCAGTCTAAGATGTGATCCACAAGAGAGCTTTAATCTGACGGTTGCGCATTATCACAAGGGTATCTTGCTAGAAAGGAATCTCTGCTACACAATCATGAGATGATGACACGTGGCCTCATCTTATTAAAAAGGTAAAAAGCAAATGAAAAGGTGGACATGTGGAGTATTTATTGCACCCATGCATGGTAGGTAAGTGGTGGGCCATTTCCGGTTGTGACATCGTGAAATGGTGTCACATGTCTGAGCCAGACAAAAAGTGATGTCGTCAGCATAAAGAGCATGTCTGAGTTGTCTGGTTCTTATTGGTTGATGACTTTTCAAAGGTGATAATTAAGATTTTCAAATCTAATGGGTGAATGTCGACTATGGATTTTGCAAGGATAGGCTCAGATCAATGGCACAGGTTTAAAATTTTGTAATAAACATTGAAGGTGCCCTATGACGGGAATGAGATTAAGGCCAAGGCTGCTTCCATTAATGTTGTAGGTTGTAGACTATGAATCTTCAAAAGAAGGAAAGTTAGGGCTTCTTGCATCATTTCTTCAAGTACGAATAGAATTCAGACATGTAGCAAGTTATGAACTAAAGAAAGAAAGAATTTCAAGCTTCAGCAGGTGTAAAAAACTAGTAAGTTCATTTTGTTCAACTGTGCTCAGTGCATTTTAAGTTGGTTACTTGACTGAAAAGGTAGATAATCGTCAGTATAAGAAGCCCTAGTTTAATACGCAGTCTGATAAAATGAGTCAGGCCGGTCAAGGTTCTACCTCTAAACATAGTCTAGATGAGGATCTTATGATCCAACTCCCAAGCACTGCTAGAAAATCCTTAAATCTGCACGGTCCTGGCAGATCCAATGACAAATTCCTAGACTACTGTTACAACTATAGGGATGCCCAATTACCAGTTCTTGGTTGGGTTTTATTTGAACATTGGCATCACAGGAGGGATTATAAGGCACTAGTCTGCCATGCTTGGTGCATTGATTTGGCTAAGCTCATTTGCCCTAATGTATTCCATAATCTAGACCTAGTGAGGGCAATAGCACTGAGATATGATTCCCAGACTAGGACAGTCTTGGCAGGAAATGGCACAAAAATAATCAAGTTCACAAAAGGATACATCTCGACTGTATTTGGTTTAAATCTTACAGCTAATAAGACAATTGACTTAGGTCCATTGAAGAAAAAGTATTAGACTGTTAAGCATGCCTACAGAGATTTCAATTTGGCTAAGCACAGGATGAGAGGAGTAGATGGTAAGTTGGTGAAAATTTTAGACAAGGAGGAGGAGCCTTTTCAATACTCCTTATTCATGCACTACTTTGTGAAGACCTATCATAGCCTATGCCAGGTGCTTAGCAGGGATGCCTCAGATAGAATGCCCATCTCTTTGATGATGATGGCAGTGAATATTCAAGATCAAGAGACCAAGGAGCCATATGACTATGCCTCCTACATTGTTGATTAAATGCACAAATAGATGACTGCAATCAAGAGCAAGTTATTTATTATAGATTCCCATGTTGAATTCAAATGGTCTTCCATGTTATGCCATATGCTTCTGTTTGCCTTGTCAGGAATGTGGCATCAAAATTTACATGTTAAAATAACAAATGCATAAGGAAATGAGCTACCAGTATAGATGTGGAGATGCATGATTGATATGCATTGTGTAGAGGAAGACTATATAATCTTTGAAGAATAGTTTGTAAGGAGAGTTCTAGGATTCTTGGAGCCAGAAGGTGAAGGGCTACACCCAAATGTATTAGATTTTTTGAGGCCTTTGGAAAGGGTCCCTCACTTGGGGATTGACCATAATTGGGGTGATTGGTTTTATCACACCACATGCATCAGAGTCAATGGGTGTGAGGCTCCACCCCACATTCTTCCTAAGTATGTGCCTAAGACGATTGCCTTCTTGGAAATCATTAGGCAGTTAAATGAATAAGATATGGAGCATCTGAGGAAGCACAACAAAGGTTCTTTTTTCCCCACCTCCCTCTAATTTAGTGCCTTTTCAAAAACTGACAAAGATGGATTGAATTAGATTTATTCAATGCTGCAATACTATGGAATGTATTTGAAGTAGCCAAGGTTTTTTGACCCTGAAGGTTTCATTCATAACATCAGGGTTAGTAAGCAAAGGTCAAGATATATTCATTGGGTCCTTCTCAATGAGGACACTATCATAAATTGCTTCACAATGAATGATGTCTATGCCCTTATAATCAAGTGGGACACTTTAATGGTAGGAGAAAGGATGAGAAAAAACCTAAATGTTGCATATCTGGGTGCCTTTGCAGAAGTACAAGACCCCATTAAAAGGATTCAAAGGATGTTGGATAATACAGAGCAACTAATTGCTAGTATTGATATAAGATAAGAAAGACCATCCTATCAGCCTAGCAACTCAAGAAGAGGATATGGTATGAAGAAAGAATCAATTGACCCTTCCCCTGCCAAGAAGGCAAATATTATTGATTTGGAAAATCCAGAGGAAATTGAGGTAGTGGACCTTGAGGGTGAAGCAGAAGAATAGGTATAGGAAGCTTCCCATTAGGTGCATTCACCTAACAAAATTAGGCCCTACTCCTCCCCAGAGAATAGGTCAGTGAGGACCATGACAAGCTAGAATGTAGATATAGAAGATGTCAGAGTAATGGCTTTCAATAAATTTTTAGAAGATGATGAATTAATCAACACTCCTAAATTTTGGAGTTATGTGTTAAAGGTGAGGACTCAGGAGTTCTAGAAAAGAATTGAGTATGCCAAGAGTGGAGTTGACCCCACTGAGTATGAGGCCATCACTAAAGAGTATTGACAGAAGTTAATCAGGCCATCAACAAAATGACTCCAGAGGAGGGGAGAGAATTGGTTTCCAAAACTAATATCTTGCTCCTTCCTCACTGGAATTTTTCAAATGCAATTGCATTTGATACAATAACCAGAGAAGACTCTGATGTGATAGATGAGCTGGTCGAGAAGCTTCTCTCTGGTGTAGCCTTCAATCCTAGATTTGAGACATTGGCAATATGGGCTTTGGCCCCAAGGAACAATAAGCCTAGGATTGGATTGGGCTAATTAATAGGTGATGTAATAATTAAGAGGGTATCTAACACCCCTATCCCCCAAGCTCCAAGTTTAAATGTACAAACTACACAATTTGCTGAGGCGGTCACCAACAAGCTACAAAAAGAACATGATGAGTTGATGCTAAAATATGCACAGGCAATTGCAGAACTCAATAAGTGCAAGGAGCAGCTATCATTAGGGGCTAGTACTTCTACTCCTCCCCCTATGATCCTAACAACAGATTCATTCCCAGCTGATATAGATCCCCTGGTGGTAGAAATTAGGGAATTGAAAGGGGAGGTAAAAAGATTGAAGGAGGAGAAGAAGAATTCATTTAAGGAGATGGTAACTAACTTGATTAATTACAGAGTGACCAATGTTCTGGCAAGGGTAGATGAGACATGGAAGTCTTATTTAGATTTGAGGACTACCTAGGCAAGCATGAACATGATAAAGAGAGCCTCAAGGCAATGAAGATAGTGTGGCTTCCAAGGATTAGTGAATTAAAGGACCTGCATAGGTGCTCAAGGTTTGATGCACAGGTGCCACCAGAGATGAAACCAACACTGGATATGCTTATAATTCTTGAAGAGGTTGTAGCTTTTTAGCTAAGACTAGATAAGGTGTTGGGTGAAAAGAAATCATTCATGGAGAAGATAGACAAGAAATATATGCCTAGTATATTGGAGACTGATGGGTAGGTGAAGGGCATTGACAAGTGGAATGATGACTTCAATGACAATGTTAGCTAGCTAATAACTACTTGTTGTACTGATGGAGATCCCAGCTTAAAGATTTTGAGCTTAGCTCTGGACAAACTACACATGCTGGGAATAAACTTTGAACTGTTCTGCAAGGAAGTAAAAATTTTAATGGATGCATGGTACATAGGTCATAATGATAATATAGCAAAGTTGATTTCATTCCAGTGGCCATCAAAGAAGTTATACGCTGACTGGGAAGAAAAGTATAAGTGAATGTACTTGAAGTGAACGAGCAGCTACCCCATCCTCTGCATTTATGTGGCCATGCTCCTCTAGTTTGATGTACTCCTTGTGTTACATTACTTTCTATCTTTTCTCCATGCTTTATTTAATTAATGCCCCAACACCCCTATGCCGGTGCTTTTTGATGTGGTATTCACCTGCCCTACCAATGAAATGAATGCTAATCACCAATTTCTATATCTATAAAGAACTAGTTGCTTCATTTTGTAGGTTGTTGGAAGATTGGGATTTTGAGGACTGAAAGTAATACAAAATTTTGACTTGTTTCTCTCTCCATTTGTCTTATGAGTTCTATTTTAATGTGTATGTGTTTTTCATAAGCCATTTATCAATTTCAAATCAAGTTATATGAGTAATGCAATGTGCATGTATTTATGTTGATTGTCTCCATTTGTTATCTGTGTCTTTTTCTTGAATGAAGTAACTAAGGGTTTTCTAAATTTTGGGGTGTATATCTATTGCATTGCATGTTTGATTTCTTGCTTCTGTTTGAGGAAAGATTAAAATGCTCTAAGTCAAATATGGGGAAATATGTGTGATAACAGGGATATTTGTAATTATGGTTAATAGAAATACTTAATCTTGGGAGTTCTCTGTAAGGTAGGAACTAAAACACCCTCTGACAATTAAGTTTATGAATCAAACCCTAATCTGACAATCAATCATATAAAATTAAAATCAACTCAAAACCTTATTTTTTAGGATTGTAGGAGTAGGATTTAGGTTTCAAATCCTCTAATTCACAACTAAAGTAGGATCCAAAGCTAGCCCCTTTGTATTTATCTCACAGTTTTGGTCTACATAGGAGAGGATTCATATGATTTATGTCAATACCTAGTTACAATTAGGATTCATCATATGGGTATTAAGGGAATACCCCCTAGGTCTTATAGAGCCTAAAGTGAAGAGGAGACATTAGAGTCTATCTCTTGTATGTTAGCCACTACCTATGCTCCCTATGGATAGAAGTTGGCAATTTTTTAGGGGAACTAGGACAATCAGCTAGAAAAAACCAACACAATCTAAAATGGATTTACCTAATGTAATCCGATCTATGTTTTTTTTGTTTTTCTTCATATTTTGGATCTAGTCACTCTAAGAAATGAAATTGATTTAAAACAAACTAAACTAATGATGTAAAGTACTTGAAGTAAACTAGTCTAACAAAAGAATTCTATTTATCCTATCAAGGAAATTGTAACATCCAATTACTATTCCCAAGAGCAATTTTAACATTAGCTATTTACTATCACATTGAGAAAAAGCACTAAGAACCTAGAATGTGAGATGCATGAGCTTCCTCTTGTAACAATGAGAATCTCCTCTTTGTAAAAATAGGGAAGGGATGCAAAATAGCTTTAGAAAGCTTGAAATGTGAGCTCAATGTGATCTAAAAGAGCATTATGGCTTGTAAATAGGCAATGTGATGACACGATAAGAATCTTTTAGTAGAGCTTGGACAAAACAACAATGAAATAAAAGGCTCATAAGTATTGTATGAGCATATGGATGCTATGTGGAGAGAAAAAACCTACAAAGATTAGATGCACAAATTAAATTGCATCCAAAAAGGGGTAGCTTTGAAGCTATGCAATAATGAAAACTAATGAAATCTTTGAAGCTTTAGAGAACTAAAGAAAGAAATGAAGAAAGAGGCTCAAAGGCTTGTGAAGAAGCTTGAAAAAGCTTGCAAAGAAAGGAAGAGCATTCTCCAATTTGAAAATAATGATGAGGGGAGGGGTATTTTAGGTTTGAAGGGCTCATGAAAGGTGGCAGAGATTGAAGAGTTAAACTCCCTTGATCGAAGAGTTAAACTCCCTTGATCAAAGAGTTAACAAGCTTGATTGAGGAGTGAACTAGATTGATTAGGGAGTGAACAAGCTTTGATAGCCTTTCACAAAAGAAGAAATAGATTTAGCATGAGTTAGAGAGGTGAAAAATATAGATCAAATGGACTTAATTAAGCATGCTTGAAGGCTAAGAATAGTTCACTCTATCCTTGGACAAAAATTACATGCAAACTGAAAGAAAAATAGGTCAAAATGAAGCTTTTTTGCATCCAAAATTTAAGTTAATCTATGGTTGGAAAGTCAATAGGGTTGGTTGAGGGAGATTTGGATTTTTAATAGGATCTCCCAGGGGAGATCCTGTTGCGTATGGGGAGATCTAGAAAGGAAGGGGTCTAGGTAAAAATTGACAGTTGGAGAATGATTTTGAAGTGATAAGGAAGCCATCTACACTAGAGCTAAGTCAAAAAGTCATTAGAAACCAAATCTCTGCCGACTCATGTCAAAATGCCTAAGGGAGATCCTGAAATAATAAGGGAGATTTGTCCTAGTAAATCACAACTGAAAACTGAAAGTTGGAGATGGTTCAGAATAGGGAAATAAGTAGAACTATCACTTGAACCAAGTCAAAAGGTGATCATAAAATAAATATCCACTTACAAATGTCAAATCTCCTGAGGGAGATCCTAAAATGATAGGGGGGATTTGTCCTGCTTGAACATAACTAAAAACTGAAAGTTGGAGATGGCTTGGGAGGTCCTCTAGAAGGTTCCTATAGGTTGGGTGGGATGAAAAACACTAGGGAAAGGTCAAATTACAGCAAATAGATGAATAAAAGGATTAGATATGAATTTGCAAACACAAAAAGAAAAAATTGACAAGTGTTGAAAGTAGGGGAAAGGTTAGTACAACAAAGGGGAAACAAAAAGAGAAGTGAAAACCCATATGTTTCCAAGAGTGTCACTGCTGAGAGGGTATTCTTTTTATGATTATATGTAGATGACAATGATTACATGTCATCATGGGGTCCTCATGGAAGTTGTGTGTGATTTTAGTGCTTACATATTTGCCTTCTCGGGGATGGTAGTCTACATGAAGGGCGATATCGTTCCCGAAATAGGCCTTTCCTATTTTTTATTTCCTACAATATTACTTGAAATAACTAGCATTAGTTTGACATTTAGATATATCAAAACAAGTAAGAAAAACTAAAATGATTGAACATACCATAGATTAGTGAGTTCACCTAGTTGTTTGCTTTTTTTGAGGAGACTTGTAGGGATGAAAGCATGCAAAACAAGGGTGAAAAAGCACTATGGAAATAAAAGACATGCTAAGATAAAGAGGAAAAGAATAGATTCTCCTTTTATTGTAAATTTTGAAGAACATATTTGATTGTTAGGGATTTTTGAGGTTTTACAATTTTTGAGGTTTTTTTATTTTCCTAATTTTTATGGTTTTTCTAGAGATTTGACTCGACATTCCTTGAGGTATTTGAAATACCTACATTGAATAGATTTCTACCTTTTCCTCCTTGCATGGGGACACTTGTGTATTTGATTACATATTTTTTCTCTTTGACCTATTGGAGGAGTGACTTGTGCTTAGACATTATTTTACAAAGAGACCTCATTGGTAGAGATCTATATGTAGCTTTAGTTGACATCTTGTACTTCACTTTGTCTCTTGTGCATATGGATTGATAGAGTTTTTATTTTACTTATGAGAATGCATACCTAGGATGATCACATATGGATTATGCAATTTGTTTTTATCTTTTTATGATATGAATGACATGAAATGTGTTTGGATGTGATTCACAAATATGAAATGCAAAGTACTATGTTCTAAGTGTTATGAATTGCATGATGTTATGACATGTTTTATTTCTTTTGATTTTCTATGATAGCATGTATGTAGGTGGAACAAATAATGTGACCACTCTTAAGTATGATTTTTGACCTAGGAGATTGCGAGTTAACTTGGTATAAAGAGACTTATTGATCTTTGGAATGGGATTAGGGACTCAAGTGGGAATGGAGAGAAGATGGAGTGCTTCTAAATTTTGGGCTTTGCTAAAGGCTAAGCACTGATCCCTATCTAGATAAGACATGTTAATAAAATTTAGACTTAGGCAAGCAACAACTTTTATTGGTGTTCTCTAAACTTAGATCGTAGATGGCAAGTAAGATAGACCCAGGGTAAAGGAAGAATGGGGAATAACAAGGGTCCCTAAGTAGAAAATGGCCCAAAAGACTACTAGATTGTTGCCTTTGCTCAACTAGTGTGTGCATGTGCTTTGTACATTTCTCTTTTATTTTCTCTAATAGAATCTCACCCTTGAAGATTTGAACTTAGATTTATCTCAACATGAGGGTATAGGCACTCAACAATCTTCTCTCTACCAATCTTTTTTTGTAACTCACTTTTTTTATGTGTTTTCTCTCTTTCTTGTATTTTTGCAATGCCTCACTTTATTTTCCCTTTTTTTTTGAATTTTGACTTTTGGGGAAATGAATGCTTTTGAGCTTTCTGAGTACTTTGGATATGCAACATCTTTGGTATCTCTATTCTTATTTTTCTTATCACTCTTATTTTTTTCACTCATTTTCTATTCACTCATATTTTAGATTACTTCCTTCAAAATTTTGATCATCTTGATTTTTTGGCCAGGAAAGATAAGGGGCTGAGTACCACTAAAATTTTGCATAGTCCAATTGGACTTCCTTTCTACTAGGGAAGAATGGAGAAGGTCTACTTGTAATCTTCCTTTGAACAATATGGGTTTGAGTACTAACTTTGCTTAGACTTAATAACATGAATCATTAAGATCGAGATCAGTGTAGAGCTAAGAGCTAGGCTTTGATTAGAATCATTGGGAAAATGTAGTAGGGTAATAGTGATAAGCAGTGAACATGACTTATTATGGGATCTCAAAGGCTCAAAGGGCCAACCTATACCTAAGAAACCTTAGACTCCTTACTAGGACAAAAATTAAACAAGAACATGACACTCACAAAATGCATGATGGAATAGAATGAAAAATGCAAAATTTTAAACTTTTATGATTTTATGTTTTTTATGGATTTCTGAATTATTTAATTTTTTGGGATTTTTATAGGATTTCACAATGTTTTGAGATGCTGAAATATTCTTCTTCCATAATGCACAAGAGGTTGCACCATTTCTGATGTCTTCCTTAACTATGTGTGGACCTATCCAATTTGGTCTAAACTTCACTTGAAATTCTTTGCAAGGACACTCGAATACTTGATGCAAAAATATCTTTGTATTCAGTGAGGAGTTTTGTGTACTCACATGTTTCATTGTTTCATGATTTGTCCCCTAGTTTTATCATTTTTTGTTCTTGTATAATTTCATTTTTTGTTTTGAACTTTTGAGGGGCAAATGAGGTTGGTGTTGACTCTTCTAGTTTTGTGTGGGTTTTGGTTCTTCTTCTTTAGTCATAATTTCAATCAAATGAATGCTTTTTTCTAGCTCGATTGGAATGGCCACTAAGTTGAATGGAGAAAAAAACTTTTTTGAGTGGGGATTGAAGGGGAATTTTCTTATTGCTCCTTTTCCTATACATTTTGAGTTCTTGGCTATGCAATTTTTTTTATGCCTCTCCTTTTTCAAAAGTGTTGATTTTTGGGTCACCAGTGGTTTCCATCATCTTTCCCTTCTTTTTGACTTGTTCAACTCTATAAAGGATGAGAGGATCAGGATCTCCTTTGATGACGTGGGTTTGTCCCATGTGCTAGAAGTGTATTGCTTGAAATAGTGTGGAGGGAATGGCCCTCATCCTATGGCTCTAAGTTCTTCCTAGGATCATGTTATAAGTAGTTTCTTTGTTTATGACATAAAGTTAAGTTGGGAGGGTTTTGGGACCCAATGTGATTTGAAGATTGACCTTACCCATGGTTTGAATGTTAGGTTTATCATGAATTCTAAGGATGGAATTTTCTTTTGTGATTGGAGTTTTTTCATAACCCATTCTTTGAAGAAGAGAGAAAGAGACTATGTTGATTTCAAACCCATCATTGATCATTACATGTTTAATGGAATAGTCTTGAACTTGGATTATCAAATGGAGGGGGAGATCACCCTATTTAGCTATGTCATCATTTGAGGGTAACTTTTCAAAGTCAAATGTCAAAAAAGAACTCTTTTCACTTGGAGTGTTTTGATCTAAATGGTATAGATCTAAGGCTTTGATGAGGGTGTTCTTGTGCATAGGAGAACTTTTGAGAAGTTATAACATGTGAGAAAATTTTGAATTGTTGAAGGTGTCATATGGTCATTTTGGTCCTTGAGTGACATAAATTCTCAATCTTTATCTAATTCCACAAGGCCTAACATGTTTTGATCAAATGCATTTTGATGGCTTTTGGGATTATTTCTTTCATCTTGTGAAAATGTGTCCATGAATGCTTTTTGTTGACATTTTGGGAGGTTTGATATGAAGCAATGGTACCCCCAACATGACTTGATCTCATGCCCCCTTCTCTTCTGAAATAAGAAATATTTTTCATGATTCTGATCTTCAGGTTTATGATGATTATTGTACGACTACTGGTTGATTTTTGGGGGATAGTTGTTGACATTTTGGTTCCCCAAATTTGTATGACTTTCATAGTCACAATTATTGTTAGTTCTAGATGTTGAAGTGTTTGTTGACCCATCTATGTCTTGATCGTTTGTCAGGGATTTGTTATTTATATCATAGTTTATCAATCTTCCATTGACATAATACTCCTTTCTTCCACTATTAATAGTGGCTTGGTCAATTCTAAGGGCAATTTTGAGTGCTTCTTCATATGATTTCTAAGGGAGTTTTTGAACATCTTCTCTTATGTCATTGTTCAGACCATGTAAGAAGAGATCACAAAGTTCCTTATGATCCATGTTTAGTGTGCTAGTTGATGAATAGGGAACTTTCCTTTATCGTGTGATAAAATGTGTGACTAACTCATTGTCTTCTTGTTTGATTCTTAAAAATTCTCATATTCATGTCTTGACTAGTTTTTTTATGTCAAAGGTAGTTGTAGACACCTAAAAATGTCTCAACCCTTCATTCACTCTTCAACATCATCCATACCACTAATTTTCTATCTAATCAATTAATTAATTTTTTAATTAATTAATTATCATATCCAACCCCTGAACCATCCATTTATCCTTCATCAATTAACTCCTGAAATTGAATTAATTAAATTAATTCAGCATTACACCTTACATCATCCCAATTAATTAAATAAATATGCAAATATTTATTTGATTAATTTGTCCACTTTCATAAACCCAATTAATTAGGTAAATTATACTTATCTAATTAATCTTCCCTACTAATTAGCCTACACCTAGCCTAGTTGATTAAATAGCTATTATTTAATTAGTTACCCTAGCCTAGTTGATTAATAGCTATTATTTAATTATCTATCCTAGCCTACATGACCTCTAGACCTAGATTAATTAAATAAATCATTATTTAATTAATCCTAAACCCTGATTAGCCCACTCACTAATTTTCTCCAGACACATTAACTAAGTTAATCACCCTAATTAACTTGGTCAAATCTTTCTTAACACCTCCCACACCCACAAATAAAAAATTTCAAAAAATACTTAACCCCTCCAACTCATTCTTTCCATTTTATGTTAAAACATCTTCCACCATTTTAGCTTACAAATGTAAGGTCCCAAAAATGTGCATGTGTCACATGACCTTAACATTCTCACATAAAATGCAATTTTTAATTCCACCTCCTCCCAAGGAAATTAATTTTTAATTTCCTCACACATTAAAATCACATTAAATGCAAAGTCCTCCCTAAAATAAATTTTTAATTCATTTTTATTCTCCACCCTCCAAATTTGATGATCAATTCTCAACCCTACATCTCACATCCAATCTCATCCATTGATCTCAACATTCAATCTCCACCGTTGGATCAAAATCCCCTCTAGTTTGCCTATAAATACAAGGCTTCACAAGCCATTTCATCATACAATTTTGGAGAAAGATTACAATGCTAAAATCTCTCCCAATTTTCATCCATCTTAGCTAGGTTATGCTAGAATTTGTAGTGCATTTGAGACCATTTCACATTTGTAAGTTCTAGTTGGGAAAAGTAAGGAGCTAGTGGGTGCAAGTTCCTCCACCTTATCTAGGAGTGAGGAGGATTCAATAATCTACAAGGTATAACTTATGTTTTTATTTGTTTATTGCATGTTTTTATGTTCTTGACTTCTTCCCATCTTCATTTGGCATGCCTAGTGGGACCCCATGGTCCCAAACTAACATTTTCTTGAGTGCTTTTGTGAAGTATTTAGGCGTACAAGTATTTCAGTGCCATATCCCCTCGGTTTAGCTCCATATCAGTATGTTTTAGCACCATACCGGATTGTTTTAGGCACCATGTTCCCACGAAAAACACTAACATTTTTTGGCTTGTTAAAATTTTAATGAAGATTTGTGCTTATCATTGTCTTTCCTGACTTTTGGCTCTCTTTTTTATCAAAATACAATAGTGATAGGGGGTCATAATGGCAAAATGCACTTAGAAATGTGTTAGGGAGAAGTTTGATAAGGTTTTTGGATTGTTTGTCATGAATTAACTTGTTTTTCCCCTTGTAATCTAACATGTGGTGTTCTCTAACAAGTTTGAAGCACTCTAACCCATCTATAATCTGTTTATTTTTAGTTGTGAGTCCTTTTTGGGTAGATTCAACTTTTTGTCCATGGATTAGCACTATAATCGGCCAGAATTGCGCCATCAAACTAGTCGACAGAGGGTAAGAAAGGTAAAACTGAATCAGTGCCATATATTAATATCTTAGCACCATGTTGTATCTTAGCGCTATATTTATGTTGTTTAGCGCCATTTCTATTTTACTATTTGTTGTCTGTCTAATTTTGGAATCTGAACATTTCAGCACCATTTTGTCATTCTTTAGCACTGCCTATCTATTTATGAGCACCATTTAAATCTATTTTAGTGTCTTATCTTACTGTTTAAGTGCTATATTTGTTTGTGTGTGAACAAGAAAAATTAGGTTAATAAGATCAAGCATTACAATCAAAACCCAATCCTACCACCTTCAAGAAATCTATCTAAATGACACAAAATGAAAGTAAATCAAAGAACAATGTCACCTAGATTGTATTGATTCCTTGGTTGAATGTCATTGCTTCTCAATAGTGAACAACCATAGTTGCCAAAGCTTCCATGATGATAGATAATATTCTCAAAGTGTTTAATGGATGTTCAATGGATATGATATGCATAAGATGATAATTTGGACACTATAGAGATTGTGTTGGATGAATAGAATGGGGTGAGAGGGTGTATATATAGCTCTCAACTAAGATTGATCAACGGTGGAGAAAAGGTGGCTATGTGAATAGTTAAGATTATTTAAGAGGCATGGATGAATGTGTATAAGACATGTGTCCATAGGGATAGCTTTTATTAAATGATTTAGTTAGCTTTGTTGGTGGAGATAAGATTGATTTTCTTAAAATAGGATGTTTTTCTATTTTAAGAGTTGGATGAAAAGGATAATTGATTTTTAAACCAATTAAATTATTTTTGTATTTAATTTTTTACAAACTATGGACAAGGCCAACTTGTACATAGAAGAATGTGATAAAAGAGGAAAATGATAAGATAAAAATAAATTTAAACAAATAAATTCATTTAATTTATTTTTAAATGATGGAGGAAAAAGCTAAATTTAGAAAATTGGAAGAATAAGCATAAATTAAATAAATAAATTTATTTAATTTATATGCATGATGAGAAGATAAAAAAATAAAATATTAATTTTATTTATTTAGAAAATGAAAATTAAATAAATTTAGAAAATTTATTTAATTTTAGAAGAATAATGGGATAATTAAATAATTAAAGATTATTTAATTATAGAAAGAAAATAGAAGAATAAAGATAATGAAAATAGATGAGATTAATTAAATAAATATAATTTATATAATTAATAATGGAAATGGATGGTTTAGAAGAAAATAGATAATTAACACAAGTGTGCTAGACAAAATTGACATATGCAATGGTGAATGATGTGACAAATTGATAAATGGTACGAGGGTCAATTTTGGGTGTCTACATTCTATTTTAGCACCATAATTCTGATAGTTTGTTGGAGTGTGTGCAGGGTCTTAACATATTTTTTGTAGGATAAACAATGTATTTCAAAGCCTTTTCATGAAACTACTAACTAGTTTGTTGTAGATTTCACTAGCCAAAGATTTATTTTTTTCACTAGCTTAGTTGCAGTAAAGTAGTTAGTTGGGAGATTTACATTTGTATGCTTTGTCTTTTTCACTTATAGACGTATGATCTCCCCTCGCACCTTAGGGTGATCTTGGGGATCAAAAGTCTATTTGTGAACCTTTTTATTGCTTTTAAGTGTTATCCTGAAGGGGCTATCCACCTTGTGTATGCTCTCCCCTTGCGTCTAGTGTGATCTTGGATGATCAAAAGTAAAGGATAGTTTCTTCTTAGGAGGCCTACTTGGGGATTTCATCACCCCAAGGGACGACCTCAACCATGTGTTCCAGCACAATATATAAGCATTGCAATTCAAAAGATAACTTTAAATGAAGGACCCTCTCACCTCCAAGCAAAATACCTCCAAGATACTTGATCTACCAAGGCTCATGTGGTTGCGTATCAGTTGATTGGGACACCTCTGTTCACAAACTTGGGCCTCAAGTACCTTATGTACACTAGAGGACTCCCCTAGAAGCTTGTAACTATCCTAGCTTAAGACCTTTCAGTTGTCATACCTTGTAGTGCACCACTGCAGAGGAGGGGAAGATGCTCATTGTACCACTATATTTGAGATAGGCATTACCTTGGGCAATACAAAAGTCTCCTTAGTAAGGGGGGTAAGGTGGTCCATGACCTTTCTTTCCCTATTTATCCAAACTATAGCACCAAAGGTATTAGTGGGGGTGGGAATTCCGGTTCACTTTGAGTTGGGATTGACCCACAACCACTTTGTGAGATCTACAAGGTATAATACTCCCATTTGACTAATGATAGGATTTTTCATGTGCTTGGTATGTCTTCTTGTTGAAACTCATATAATCTAATTTATCCGAAGTCCACCTTGAGTCAAAAAGCCATTGTGTTTTCTTGTTTGATTGTTTTGTACTTTCCAAGAAAACTTATCAACTTGAATCTTTCAAATTAAGACATTTGACCTTTGAAGATCAAAATATTTGAGCCCAACTCCCAAAAATTCCAAAAGTGATAAAAACCCTAGCCAAAATCCTAAGATCATTCATCGTTCAGCACCATAAACTCTTTGTTTAGCACCATAAAATTCTTTTGTAGCGCTTATTTTTGTAGCGCCATATATCCATCAACTAGCACTATATACCACTATTTTAGCACCATCCTGAACTATTTCAGTGCCATACTTCTAGGTATTGGCACCATTTGTAGGCCATAGCCTACACGTGTCCTCTAATTTGTTCCCACATCCTTGAGCTTTGACCTACCTTAGTGCAAGGTCACCTTGTCAAGATTAACCAAATCAAAATCCTCCATTTTGAACCCAAACCCTTGACGATATTTCCCATCCACAACCCTTGTCCAAGTCCATTCACATCATTTCATTTATACCTTAGAGAAAAATCATTTTGATTATTGGACCCTTGACCATACCCCATTCATCCAAAATCCCAAAATCAATTATTGAGCCCAACCTTTGTCCATATTTCCATCTCCAAAATTAGGCCAACCCTTGTCCAACTTCATTTACCACATGCCATTTGACCTTAGATAAACATCATTTTTATATTTGATCTTTGGTCATACCTCATCCATCAATAAAATATTATCCCCAACCTTTCACCTCATTTCCATTAATCCCTTCATCTTAAACCCTAATACAAATCCATTATCCATTTGACCTTAGGAGAGTGCCTTGATTTTCATTCTTGGACCTTTGCACATCCATCATTCACCCAAAGTTTCAAAATTCATCCAAATCCAAATCATCCCAACCATAGTCCAAGTCTAATAAACCTCAACCAACATTATCCTTGATCCAACATCAACATCCAAAATCAAATTTATCCAAAAATCCAAATATCAAACCAACATCTAAAACCATACCTCAAATCACTTTTGTGAAAGAACTAAGTCTAGATCTTATCATCCTCTAATTTATAGGGTACTTAAGACTTTGTCTACCTTAAGTTCCTTTATAAATTAGCCTTTATTAACCCTTGGAATAATTTATTTAGGAGCCTAGACAACTCCTAAGTTGATGAATTCTAAGGTGTCCCATTTTTCTTGGTGGTCATTAGTCTACCCTCAAGTAAAATAATCCTTCCATTTTTGCTTAAGGTCATTAGTCTACCTTGGTTAAAAAGGGACATCCTTTTACAATTCAAAGATCTATATTTATTCAAGCTCTCCTTTGATTTGAAAATCCTTTTCCAAACATCATCATCAAGTTTATCTAGCATCCTCAATCATCCAATCTTATCTATCCAAATCATCTAAGGTTTCCTGGGTTGATTACCATCCAAAATATCCTAATTATATCTTAGTCATCCATTCCTAAGCCATCATCCATTTCCAATTCATCCTAAGGTCATTTCCAAAGTTATCATTCACTCCCATATCTACTTTACCTTGGTCCAAGAAATCCTTTTGAGATTTAATCTCTAAGGTTACATCCACACCCTTTGATCCCAAAACATTTCCAAAAATTTTCATTATCCCACATCCTCAATTTATTCTTCCACTTATTCATCCTTTTGAGGCCAATAATTTTGTAAACCAATTCACCCATTACCTTTGAGGTTTTCTCATCCAAAAACATACTTATATCTCCATCATTTATTTCATCCTTAGGTTTACAACTTTGAGATTTTTTCCCTAAGGCTAAACCTCCATCATACCTATCCATGTCCTATCCATCATCACTCATCCTTGGGTCCAATATTTTAAAACCAATTTTCCAAGGTCTCAATCTTTATCCGCACTTCAACAATCCAACCAATTGATACCCAATCCATTGTCTGCCCTTGACAAGGTCTCAAGATAAGAAAAACAAGGAAATGGAACCCTTTAGAGTTAATTTTGGCATTGGGATGCCTCAAACTGATCAAAACAATATCTCAATCACCCAACACCAATCATCCCTTGATACAAAATGCTATGTTAAATCCCTTTCCAACCAACCACTAGGCCCACCATCAAACATCAATAATGTGGATCAAGATGTTTTACACTTTATGTAAGATGCCAATTCCATGGACATGTTAGATAGAGTCCTAAAGTCAAATCCCACAAAATATGTTGAATTCCTCATCAAAAATGGTGCTAGTATACCCAATCACCCATCCACTTTAAACAATGTCACACCTCATCACAACCATCCTCATCCCATAATGTCCCTAACACATCCCAAACTTCAAATGTCACCACATCAAAAATTCCTACCAATATGTCAAGCACACCAAATCCCATGTCCACAGCAACATCTACTATCGCTACATCTACACCACTATGAGGCCTACTTTTTCACTCCCTTATTTTGACCATTTCATATTACTGTTGGAAACACATTTTATACTTTTGGGGACTGTTGATCCCGATATGTAGGATTGTTAGACCATATGTTTTTATTTTGGTTAGTGTTGTTTAGTATGTTGTGATTAGACTAGATCCTGATTTCAATTCACTGATGAAGATATTGACATGTGATTTGCACTATGATACTATTTGAGACACTAGTTATGTGATTATTGTCATGGATTTATTATGCGATGTTATCTTGAGATGGATTATTGAAATGTAAATTATGTATCTAATTATGATGTGATGCTTATGATTATTTTATATGATTATGTGATGGTGTGAGTATATGTTTACTTTACTTTGGCTATGATATATATGTTGGATTAATCTTTTGTTTAAGTGCGCAGGTCTTCTAACCAAGCCACGGATAATCAGAGATCATCGTACACAATTTGTGAATTCCCGTGTTAAACTGATCTAGTTCCAAGAGGAACCAAGATCAACTATGTTATGTATGATGAAATTTCATAATGTTATTGTGTGGTGTTGTTTGGGATAGGTCTACCCTTTTATATTTGATTGTATTTTGGTGTTGTAAAGGTGTAATGGTTAATTGATTTTATTTTTGGAGTTTTATTTTTTGTGACCCCTTTTTATGTGATTTTACTCACCCTATGGTGCTCAAAATAGGTTAAAAGTGACCTTGGGTTGTACCCCTAGGGTCTAGGGACCTTTTGAGTTTGTCTAACCTTAAGTAAACTCCCATTTGGTCACTTAAACTTCACCCTGAAGTAAAGTGACGAAAATGGAATTTTGGGAAGGAGTGGAAGGTTGGGTCAAACACTCAACCTCATCCACACCTCTTTCCAAAGCTTGGGGGAGTCTTTAAGACCCCTAAATTGTGTAGGACTCAACTCCAAGGCTCTCCCACAATTGGTGAGGGTACCTTGGCGTTTTGTGGGGTTTCATAGGAGGATATAATTGGGGCACTTGTAGTACCCACATCATTCTTTGGCTCAACTTTTCTCTCCCACATGTGTGAGAGAACACAAGTGGAGGGGGAAAGACTTGGTGGAATGGGTGCGTGACATGTGTCACCCCACATTCCATGAAGCTTGCAAGTGGATTTGTGGAGGAAGGAAAAAGTGTGAGGCCTACTTTTTCACTCCCTTACATTTAACTATCTATTTTACTATTGGTGATACATTTAGACTTGTGGGACTGTTGATCCTAAATTTTTGGACTATTAGACTTTATGTTGTATGTGGATTTGTTATGCTTAGTATGATTATGATGTGTTTAGACCTGGATCTTGATTTACTGATGATGTTAGACATATGGTTTATATTATGATGTTATTGGAAAACTAATCATGTGATGTTAGTTGGAAATTTGTTTTGTGATTCAATCTTGGGAATGGATGTTTGAAATGCAGAATTTAGAATCCAATTGTAATGTGACTTCTTTGATGCTTATATGGATATGTGATGTTGTATGTGAGTGTATGTTTCAATTTCCTTTGGCTATTATATATATGTGGAATTAACTTTTCATTTGAGTGCGCAGGTATTTCTAACAAAGCTATAGAAATTGGAGATCATCCCACACACGGTGTTGTTTTCCCTTGTGAATCTGATCTAGTTCCAAAAGGAACCAAGATCAACCATGTGCATGATGAGTTTCTGTAATGTGTTGCATGTTGTTAGTCAGGCTAAGTCTACCCCTCTTTTATTTTGAATTCTAATTGGTGTTGTAAGATTATTGTCTTTTGAATTTTATTTTTTAAATTTTAAATTTTGAGACCCCTTTTCATGTGCTTTAACTTAACCCTTGGTGCTCAAAATGAGCTAAACTTGACCTTGGGTTGTACCCCTTGGGTCTAGGGACCTTTTTGACTTGGGTAACCCAAGGTAAACCTCCATTTGATCACTTTAACTTCACCCTGAAGTAAAGTGACGAAAATGGAGGCATGGGAGGGAGAGGATGAGTGGGTCCAACACTCAACCTCATCCTTTCCACTTCCCTAGGTTGGGGAAGTCTCCAAGACCCCTCAATTGTGGAAGACTTTACTCCATATCTCTCTCATAATTGGTGAACATACCCTGGAGTTGTGTGGTCCCTCTTAGGAAGAAAGGAATGGGGCACATGTGGCACCCATTCCCTTTTAAGCTCCACTTTTCTCTCCCACATGTTCTAGGGAGGACAAGTGGAAGAGAAAGACACTTGGGGGATGGGTGAGTGACATGTGTCACCACCCATTCCATGGGTCTTGCTTGTAGTTGGGAGGAGGAGTGAGGAGGTGACAAGTGTCACCTCCCCATTTCTCAATTCTCATGGGAAGATCTTATTTTAATCCCACTTGGAGAAGTGTATGGGTTGTTGAATTTTTAGCAAATTTTATTGATTTGAATTTATTTTTGGGGAAAAAGTTGGAGAGAGTTTTGTAACTTATTTTGGAGAAGGAGTTGGAGGAGCTCTACATCAACCATCTACCAAATTGGGCTTTTTAAGTTTGGTTTCAAGGCTAAGGCCTTCTCTTATGTATTTTTATTTACTTGTGTGATGCTATGTGTGAGTTCTATTTTTGAGTTTTTATTTGTTGCTGTGGGAAAAAATTATAAGGGTGTTGTAAGAGCCTCTCCCACTTGGGAGAAGATGCTCACCAAGTGTGGGGTGGGGGAGGAGTGAACCTCCTTAGGGTCATTTTCTTGATTTTGTGGTGTTGTACCCTTGAGGCCAATATGAGAATATGTAAAATATGTGAAATGGCTTGAGAGCCAAATGGAAGCTTTGTGGAAATTGTGTTTAAAAGTGTTGGCTTGAGGCCTTGAGAGGAAATTGTATTGGGATATTTGTAGGAGTGGCACTCTTGAGTTGAGTGTGGTCCACTCCCCTACCCCATTGAACTCATCTTGAATGATTTCTTATGTTGTGTTAACCATGGGAGTAAATTTGCGTTTGGTTGTTGAATGCCTTGTTGTGATGTGGTATGAGTTTCCAAGTGTGTGGATGACCTCCCTAGCTCAGTAGTGGGTCTATGGTAGGGAGGAGAGCAAGTTGTTGTGGATTCTTTCCCTTCTTGTGATATTGCAGGTTCATTGGAGCTAAGTTTGTGAAGTTGGAGAAAACACCATTGTTCTTGGAGTTGTTATCCTATTTCTTTTTAACTCTTGAGAGAGATCTTGGCCTATTTAGAAGTTTGCTTCATTTGTTAGTTTTCAAAGAGGAGAACATTGTTCTCTCTATAGCATATGTATATATACAATTAGAGACTACATTATATATACAATAGGATATATATATTATTGAATAAACTGTGATTTTGAATTAATTTGTGTTTCTGCTGTGTATATATATTTGCATATATATATACACACATATATATATTAATAAATAAAACTCATTGTAGAAATGGAATGAATGCTACGTAAACAAAACACAGTGAGTAGACTGTGTTTAAGATTTGACAGTTTGCAGCTTTCTTTGAACAAAAAAAAATGTATGAAGTGGTGGGGGGTTCGAACCCCCCACCGTCGCCCTTTATAATAGTGAGAATGTGGGGAGGGGGCAGAGCCCCCACCCACATCCCACTCCGCAGACTCCCCCGTATCTGCCACCGACCCTACTCCCCTCAATACTCCCGTTGTTCCTCCCTCCATGGCCCCCTCTCAATGCCTTCGCCACTGTCACTGTCACCATCCCCTTCCCCATACGTGGCCTCCAAAACCCTGTGGCTATCCTTCAATCTCAGCCACCGCAACTCCTCACATTGCCGCCCTCCTGCTAGGGTTTTAGCAGAGACAAAACAATATATTCATTATTTTATTTACACTACAGTTTTCAAATAAACACAATAAAAGTATATATATATATTTGTATGCCATCATATGTATTTCATATATGGCCTCCATTACAACCTACAACACAACCAAAACAAAAAAAAATGAGAGAAGGAGAAAAAAAAGAAGAGAAAACAAAGAGGAGAAAAAAAATGAGTTTCAAAGATAAGGTTAGGGCTTTTTTCCCTTAGAGATATTATATTTTATTGTTGGAGGATTTTAGGGTAAAGAGAAATTAGAATTCTTTTTAAAATTTAACTTCCCCTCTTTTAATTATTTTGTTCATTTGTTTTAAGTTCTGAATTTTATAAAGGGGAATTGAGATAATTAATATAATGGGTAAAACTATATTCTTTTTGGAATATTATTTTTATTTGTTAGTGGATGCTAATAAATAGATTAGATCACGATTAGAAGAATTTTATATTTTATTGATTTTTAAATTGATATTTGAAGAAAAAGATTTATTGGTTTTATTTAAATTTTACACAATTTCATTATTTGAGATGTAATTATTTTAATAGTTGGGATAAACCTTTATCATAAAACTTAATTCAACGAGATTAATTTTAAGATGGATTGATAATAATTTAATTAACGAATTTAAATAAAGACGTCGTTCAAACCAATTTGGAAACCTAGTAAAACTTTTAAAACGAAGTTAGTGTAAGCATATCCATGATCTGATTTACCAAGAAATTAGGAATAATGTAAATGATGTAGAGATAACTCTGATTGATAGAAAATGTGAAGAAAAACAAATTGATCAAACTTTGTTGAAAAATATTTTAAATTATAGAAAACGTGAGGGAGAACAAATTGATCGAGCTTTGTTGAAATATGTTTTAAATTTATAGAAAATGTGAAGGAGAACAAATTGATCGAGCTTTGTTGAAAAATGTTTTAAATTATAGAAAACATGAAGGAGAATAGATTGATCATGCTTTGTTGAAAAATGTTTTAAATTTATAGAAAACATGAAGGAGAACAAATTGATCGAGCTTTGCTAGAAAATGTACAAATTAACTTATTCAACTGATCTACCAATTCAAATAGTGAGACGTAGGTAATATAAATCAAACCAGTAAACCTTTCGATCAAATTAGTTTAATTATAATAAACCCTAATCACGCCCGTGAGGCGTTATGCTGCCAGATTTTTCTAGAATTTAGGGTTTAGCTAGGTTAGTGGAATTTAACCCTATTTGGGATTATAATATTATTTTTGTCGAGTAACGTCATTTGATTTTTGTATTATATCATATCCTCTCATGCACTTGAATTAGGTTGTTGATTTTGACTCATGTTAAAATCCCATTATTCACATAGGTTAACTTAGGGTTTCAATCATTGATCCTAACCCTATTGGCGATGTTAACCATGTCACATCAACCCCCTAGTTGGCCTTCATTACAAATGGTATGTGCACATGAATGCAATACCCCGCATTCAACTGTCATGTTTACGCCTTAAGCGTAATGCCACCAAGCACGCTTACGTGTACGAGGGGATTTCTAGGGAAGCGCAAAATTTTTTTTGATATTTCATGTCATGACCACATGACAAATGTTGACATGACACGTGTGATGCATGTCGTGACCGCATGGGAAATGTGGGCATGACATTTGGTATCAGAACTCAAGTTTAAACACTGGGCTTATTTGGGTACGTTACTTATTATGCAACTTTGACTAATTAGTGCCTCCCTTATTTTGTAGGATGCCTCCCCGACGTATTCAGCGAGTGCAATCGCGTAACATTGCATCCGCCGAGGTGCACAGTGATTCCTCTGCAAAGGGTCAGGTACCCGTAGCCTTATCAGATCTGCCAATACCACAGGCACCACCAATACTTGATATAGGACCTCAGATTTTATAGACATTACAGGCCATGTTAGAGAGGCTACTGCCAGTTATCCAAGCGCCATGTGATAAGCCTCGCATTGATCCATGAGAGGAGCCACGTGAGGAGCCGCGTGCTGAGTTGTGAGTTGAGCCACATGTAGAGCCCCGCATAGATCCGCGAGAGGTGCCACGTGTGGATCCTTTTGTAGAGGTACTAGATACTACTATGGAGGAGGTAGGGTCAACTTACAAAGCACGGGGTAGGAGTCCTCCATGACATGCAAGATGAGATGAGATTGTGAGGGTTGAGTAGGTACATCATGGACCTTATGAGTATGGTATGGATGAGCCGGTCATAGGACATAGAGACAGAGGAGACCCCATCAGAGACCTACTTAGGCTTAATCCACCTACCTTCACAAGAGCTACAGTGGGATCCGAGGCTAAGGCTTGGCTCATCAATCTAGACAGATGCTTTGCATTGTGACCTTATGGGAGCAACACGAAAGCACGTGTGGTAGTACACCTTCTGAGAGATGCAGTAGCTACTTGGTGGTGCACTAAGGAGTGCAAGCGCTAGTTGTCATTAGACACACTCACATGGGACACTTTCATAGAGCACTTTAAAGTGCGTTACTTGTTAGATCATTATAGGCAGCATCAGATAGATGAGTTCCATAACTTACAGCAGAGAGGACTCATGGTTGCACAATATGAGAGCCAATTTATTGAGCTTTCACGTTACGTAGAGTATCTCCACAATGAGAAACTTCTGGTGCACAAATTCATTAGAGGTTTGAATCAGGGGATAGTAGGACCAGTGCGTATGGCAAACCCGCAGACTATGAGTGAGGCTACCAAGAAGGCCTATATTGCAGAGGAGATTCAGGGACGAGGGCAGAATTCACGCCCACAGTTTCAGGACCGTAATCATCAGCAGCAGTAAAACTTTTGTAGACCACCACCAACACCACAAAGAGGGGGATTTAGTTCTCCATCTTTACCTCCTAGGCCTCCATAGCAGTAGCAGCAGCATCAGTAGAGGTCTAGACCCTAGCAAAGGGTACAGGGAGGACAGAATTGTGGTTGGCAGCAGCAGGGCCCATGTAGGGATTAGAGACAGCAGGGATCATCTGCGAGACCCGTGAGGTCACAGCAGTCGTATAGAGGTTAACAGGGGTCCACAAGATGGACTGGGTAGTAGTCGGGTAGGACTCAGACAGGGCAGTTACAGGCTAGGGGCCCATGTTATGTTTGTGGTGGGGCAGGGCATTTGGCCAGAGAGTGTCCACAAGGTTTCATGGTAGGGGACAGCCTCATTTAGGAGGGTCAGTGCAGACTGTAGGAGATGTGGGCAAGTCCCACCACATGTTCATAGCGGTTGATAACCACTAGGCTGACTATCAGGCATCCGTGATTGAGACCTCAGGTATGATCAGGGGTGCCCCCATCTCTATTCTTTTTAACTTTGGAGCTACCGATTCTTTTCTATCTACATCGTTAGTGGAACATTGTAGGATGGTGGCTTCTAGGTAGGACATTAGATGGGAGGTTGAGTTGGCCTCTGGGGCCAAGATGTCAGTAGATACCTTGGTTTGTGATTGTGAGATTTCCTTGGGTTCCTTCACCACATCTTGTGACCTTAGAGTTATGCCATTAGGATCCTACAGTGTGGTTTTGGGTATGGACTGGCTTGTGGCTCATAGAGCCAAGCTAGACTATCGCCAAAGGTTATTAGCTCCTTAGATGATCATGGTGCACCGGTTGAGATAGTGGGCATTTAGAAGCCCACGGCAGTTCATATGATATCTTCTCAACAACTTAAGTGTTGCATGCGGAAGGGATGTCATATGTTTGCTATCATGGTTAGTGATAGATCAGAGGATGAGCCTAAGGCTTCATTGGATGATCACCCTATCCTGAGAGAGTTTGCCGATGTGTTTCCTCTAGAATTACCAGCTATGCCTCCACACAGAGAGGTAGATTTCCACATCGATCTAGTACTAGGTGTAGAGCCAGTGTCTCATGCACCCTACAGGATGACTACACATGAGCTCACGAAGCTCAAACTGCAGTTAGAGGAGTTACTTGAGAAGGGGCACATCTGACCTAGCGTTTCACCATGGGGCACACCGGTTATCTTCGTGAAGAAGAAGGATGGATCTCTTCGCTTGTGCATGGATTATAGCCAGTTGAACAAGGTGACGGTGAAGAACCGTTATTCTCTGCCTAGGATTGATGACCTTTTTGACCAGATACAGGGAGCCAGAGTGTTCTCAAAAATTGATCTAAAATCTAGGTATCACTAATTGCGTATCACAGAGGAAGACATTCATAAGACTACTTTTTGAACCAGATATGGCCACTACGAGTTCACAGTGGTACCCTTCGGTTTGACGAATGCCCCTACAGTGTTCATGAGTCTCATGAATGGGGTGTTCTGCACTTACTTGGATCAGTTCATGATCATATTTCTTGATGATATTTTGATCTATTCGTGGATCGAGGAGGAGCATGTGGATCATTTGCATCAGGTTTTGCAGTGCTTGCGAGAGCAGCAGCTTTATGGCAACCTGGCGAAGTGTGCCTTCTTCAGGACAGAGGTGCAGTACTTGGGGCACATCCTATCATGCGATGGCATCTCTATAGATCCATCAAAGATCAAAGCTATCCAAGATTAGCCAGTACCCACTAGTGTGATAGAGGTCAGGAGTTTCATGGGATTAGCTGGTTACTACTACAGATTTGTAGAGGGCTTTTCTAGGATAGTGCACCCCATCACTTCCCTTCAGCAGAAAGGGAGGAGTTTCACTTGGATCGAGCAGTGCGAGAGGTCCTTTGGGGTCCTCAAGGAGCATTTTATCAGTGCTCCCATATTAGTAGTTCCAAATCCTACAGAGGATTTTGTAGTTTGCACAGATGCATCACTTGAGGGTTTGAGAGTCGTGCTTATGTAGGGTGGTAGAGCGATTGCATATGAGTCGCGTAAGCTCAAGACACATGAGCTGAACTACCCTACTCATGATTTAGAGCTCGCAGCAGTGGTACATGCTCTTTTTCATTGGAGACACTTTCTTTTGGGTCATCACTTTGAGCTCCATTCGGATCACCATAGCTTGCAGTACATATTCACACAGCCAAATTTGAATGCCCGCCAGCGGCGTTAGATGGAGTTTTTATGTGAGTATGACTTTGATGTCCACTACATCAAAGGGAAGGAGAACATGGTTGCTAACACTTTGAGTCAGAGGCACAACAAGATCCTAACCTTGACCTTGAGTGTGGATTTGAGAGAGCGCATCATTCAGCATCTACCTGAGGATGAGTGGTTTCTTGAGGTGCAGTAGGAAATCTAGAAATAGAGGGCTCTTGAGGGCAGATTCGTAGGATATTCCCTTGACTCAGATGGTTTGCTTTGACATCGACAGCGCATCTATGTACCTCGTGTGGCTGATCTTCACGCAGTGGTTCTTTCAGAGGCTCATAGAGCACCTTATGCAGCACACCCAGGGGTGAAGAAGATGCATATTGATTTGCGACAGTTATACCATTGGGCAGGTATGAGACAGGATATTGCATAATATGTTGCTTGTTGTCTTAAGTGTGAGAGGGTCAAGGCCGAGCATCAGCATCCAGCAGGTCTTTTATACCCTCACAAGATACCTGAGTGGAAATGGGATACCATTTCCATGGAAAATGTGAAGGAGAACAAATTGGTCAAGCTTTGTTGAAAAATGTTTTAAATTATAGAAAATGTGAAGGAGAACAGATTGATCGAGATTTGTTGAAAAATGTTTTAAATTTATAGAAAACATGAAGGAGAACAAATTGATTGATCTTTGATGGAAAATGTACAAATTAACTTATTCAACTGATCTACCAATTCAACTAGTGAGACGTAGGTAATATAAATTAAACCAGTAAACCTTTCGATCAAATTAGTTTAATTATAATAAACCCTAATCACGCTTGTGAGGCGTTATGCTGCTAGATTTTTTTAGAATTTAGGGTTTAGCTATGTTAGTGGAATTTAACCCAGTTTGGGATTCTAATATTATTTTTGCCGAGTATCATCATTTGATTTTTGTAGTATATCATATCCTCTCATGTACTTGAATTAAGCTGTTGATTTTGACTCACATCAAAATCTCATCATTCACATAGGTTAACTTAGGGTTTCGATCGTTGATCCTAACCCTATTGGTGACGTTAACCGCGTCACATCAGCCCCCTAGTTGGCCTTCATTGTGAATGGTATACGCACGTGAACGCAATACCCTACATTCAACTGTCATGTTTACGCCTTAAGCGTAATGCCACCGAGCATGCTTATGCGTGCGAGGGGGTTTCTAGGGAAGCATGGAATTTTTTTTGATATTTCATGTCATGACCACATGACAAATGTGGACATGACATGTGTGATGCATGTCGTGACTGCATGGGAAATGTGGGCATGACAAAAGGTGACATGTGTCACCTTCTCATTCCTTAAGGCTCATGAGGAGATCCTATTTTAATCCCTCTTGAAGAGAGAGAGAGAGCGTTGTTGATTTGTTTTTAATTTTAATTTTTATTTGAATTTAGAGAGAGAGTTAGAGGGATTTTTGGAGGCTCATTCGGAGAAGGACTTGGAGGTGGAGTTGGAAGGCTCTTCTTCAACTATCTTCCTTGTGGGCTATTTAAGGTAGATAATGGCTAAATGCCTTTCCTTATGTAATTTACATTTCTTGTGTGATGGTAATGTGTGTGTGTTTTTTTTTTCATTTTGTTGTTGTGGGGATTTTTAGGGGTATTGTAAGAGCCTCTCCACTTGGAAAAAATGCTCAACATGTGTGGGGTGGGGGAGGAGTGAACCTCCTCAAGGTCACATCCTAGTTCTTTTGGTATTTTGTCCTTGACGGCAAGTTGTGATTATGGACATTTTTGAATGGCTTGAGAACCATGGAGAAATATGTGAAAATTGTTATATATGTGATGGCTTGAGGCCTTGTGAAAATTAGTTTTTGAGGCATTTGGAGTGGCACTCTTGAGTTGAGTGATGTCCACTCCCCTACCCCTTTAAACTCATTTTTATGAGTTTTGTTTTGTACAAGCCATGGATGTTTCTTCATGTTTATTTATTTTGAGTGTTTTATTGTGTTGTGAAGTGAAAGTTCCTTGTGTCTGGATGAACTCCAAGCTCGGGGCTAACTCATGAATGAGTCTATGGTAGGGAGGAGAGTGGTGTTTCGTGGCTTTTTACCCCTTCCCATACTTGTTAATTGCAGGTTATTAAAGTTTTGGATCTTGGAAGAAAAAGACTTTTTATCTTTAAATTTTGTTATTTTGGCTCTTGAGAGAGTTATGGCCAAGTTTGGCCTTTGTGTAGTTTATTTCCATGAAAAGAGAGAGAAGGTTGTTCATCTCTTATTATGTAAATTTAAATGATTATATTTTGAGTTGTATTTAGCTTATTTTGAAGTTAGAAAAAAATATATAGTTGCTGGTTTTAAGACTTTTGATGCAAAAAAAAAAAAACATTTAGAATGCTATTTTTTTATATTAAACAGAAAATGTACACTTATCCTTGCATTGTAAAACTTAGGATGTATTTCATGATTTATTTAAAACCCCTTCTATTATTTCATCAAATTTATTTAACTAGATATTGAGCAAATGCATTTTAGGTATATACATGTAAAGTTTTTTTTTTTGAGATTGTTGGAAAAAAAAATATACCATTGGAAAAATCTATGTTTATGAGAAATTTATCTTCTTGAGCAAACTATGTATATATATTTATATCTGATGATATTATCTTCTCACTGGAAAAGAAAACCATACATATATATTTGTTGGAAAAAAATATATACCATTGGAAAAATCTATGTTTATGAGAAATTTATCTTCTTGAGCAAACTATGTATATATATTTATATCTGATGATATTATCTTCTCACTGGAAAAGAAAACCATATATATATATATATATATATTTGTTGGAAAAAAAAATATACCATTGGAAAAATCTATGTTTATGAGAAATTTATCTTCTTGAGCAAACTATGTATATATATTTATATCTGATGATATTATCTTCTCACTGGAAAAGAAAACCATATATGTGTGTGTGTGTGTGTGTGTGTGTTGTATTACTCTTATGTTGCTGGAAAAAAAAAAGAGATTTAAACACAATGTGAGACTATGGTATATATATATATAAACATATTTATATATTTTAAACTCTAATATTTTGGAAACCTCCTTTAGAAAAACAAAACTGACTGTGTAATAACAAAATATATATATAAATAAATAAAAATGTATATATTATATATCATATCTGAGTTGGCGTGTATATGCCGCAGACAGGATTATACATATGTCGTTGGTGGCTTGTTTAAAGAGTACTGAGTGATGGAGGTGGGGGGGTTCGAACCCCCCACCGAATACCTTGCTTCACCATTATTTTTTTAGAGATGGGTGAAGATTTGGGGGTGGGTGGGATCCACCCCCCCACCCCACACCCCACATTACCATTACCACTGTCTATACTACGAAACCCTAACGAAAATAAAACTCTTTCTTTGAGGCGTCTGAAAACAGATCCACCGCTTCCTTTGGTCATTCGGCCTCGATTTGAAACCTGCAATGCTTTTTAATAACAATAAAACATATATGTATATATTTATATATGGCGTATACACATTTCTTGTTGCCTAAATAACATATTTAATCTCTGGTTTTTATCACTGGTATATATATATACTAAGAAAAACACCCATACGTATATACAAAATAAGTATACCTTTGTGGCAAGGAGGAATCCATGGATGCCCTCTTTCAGACCTACAAACAAAAACAAGGAGAAAAGAAGAGAATGAGAGGAGGAAAGGAAATAGAGATGAGAAAACAAAATAGGAGAACAAAAGAATAGTGTTAGGTATTTTCCTTTCCATAAGGAAATTAGTCACTAGTTGTTATTTATTTATCTAGGGATGGAAATTAAATCCTTTTAATTGTTTTCTATAGCTCCTAGGGTTTAAATAATTGAGCTAGGGGAAAATATATTGATTTAATTTAATTATTAGTTTTGGGGTTCATATTCTCTTATAAGTTACCCTTCGAATTTTAAATAATGTAATTTCCTCTATTCTAATTCGATTCGAATTAATTCAATCAAAGAGGTTTATTTTATTTTATTTTATTCAATTTAGTTGCTTTAATTTATTAAATCTAGGGTGTAATAATTAATTAATTAATTAATTAAGTTGATTAACCTACTTTAGTGAGTTTAGGGAACCTTTGATAAAAATTTAGTTATTAAAAAAATTCCTATTCATGCCCGAGAGGCATTATGCTACCGGATTTTTCTGGGATTCAGGGTTAACATCCCTTAACAATGTAAACCTTGTGTAGGGTAGAAAGTTAACATTTCTGCAAACTTGATGATCATAATTAAGTTACTATTTAATTCTGTTATGCTTTAGAATTAGGCTTTTGATTTCGACTCATGTCGAAATCCTTTCACTCACATAGGAAAACTTAGGGTTCAATCAATCGATCCTAATCCTAATGGTGATGCTTCTCACGTCGCATTAACCCCCTTAGTCAGTGTTCATCACATAGGGGAATGGGCATGTGATTGCATTACCCTGAATTTCACTGACATGTTTATGCCTTATGTGTATTGCCATTGAGCATGCTGACGCGTGCGAGGAGGTTTCTAGGGATGCATGGAAAATTTTTGATATTTCGTGTCATGACCACATGACAAATGTGGGCATGCCATGTGTGTTGCATGTCATGACCGCATGAGAAATGTGGGCATGACATTTGGTATTAGAGCCTAAGTTTAAACACTAGGCTTGTTTAGGCACGTTACTTATTCTGCAAACTCTTTTGATTTGTGACTACCTTGTTCTTGTAGGATGCCACCTAGAATGAGGCGAGTGCGTTCACGCCGCACTGCATCCGTAGAGGTGGATAGTGACTCACCAGCTGAGGGTCAAGGACTACCGGCACCGTAGGCACCACAAGCACCACCCACACCTAATATCAAACCACAAATCTTATAGGCATTACAAGTAGTGCTAGATAGGTTACCACCGGTCGCAATTGAACTGCGTATCAAGCCACATATCAAGCCATGTATCGAGCCACGTGTTGATCCCCACATTGATCCGCAAGAGGAGACACATGAGGAGCCACGTGCTAAGTCACGTGTGGAGCCACGTGTAGAGTCCGGCATCGAACCGCAAGTGGCACCACGTGTAGAGCCTTATGTTGAAATACCTGACACGACAGCGGAGGAGGTTGTTTTGGCTTACAGATCTCATAGAAGGAGCCCTCTACATCATGTTAAGTGAGAGGAGGCAGTGAGAGTAGAGCAGGTTTTTCACAGGCCTTATGGTTATTGTGTGGATGAGCCTATCCAAGGACACAGAGACCGTGGGGACCCCATTAGAGATTTACTAAGGCTAAATCCACCTACCTTCGCAGGTACCACAGAGGAAGCTGAGGCGGAGGCTTAGCTTATTAGTTTAGATAGGTACTTTGTGTTGCATCCTTACAAGGGAAACACAAAGGTACGCCTGGCGGTTCACCTATTGAGAGACGCAATAGCAACTTGGTGGCACACTGAGGAGTGCAAGCACCACTTATCTTTGGATACACTTTCATGGGACACTTTTATTGAGTGCTTTAATATGTGTTATCTATTAGACCATTACAGGCAGCGTCGTATTGATGAGTTCCATGATTTATAGCAGCGAGGTTCTACGGTAGCATAGTATGAGGGCAGGTTCACAGAGCTATCACATTATGCAGAGTATCTCCATGATGAAAAACTTCTAGTTCACAAGTTTATCAAAGGTTTGAATTAGGTGATATCAAGGCCTGTGCACATGGTAGACTCCCAGACCTTGAGTGAGGCTGCCAAGAAGGCATACATAGTAGAGGAGATTCAAGGGTGAGGTCAAATTTCATGCCCTCAGTTTCAAGATTGTAGCTAGCATCAGCAACAGAATTTTTGTAGACCACCACCACCTCAGAGAGGAGGGTTTAGTTCTGCACCTTTACCTCCTAGGCCTCCACAATAGCAGCAACAGTTTCAGCAAAGGTCCAGGCCCCAGCAGAGGGCACAGAGAGGACAGAATCACAGTTGCCAGTAGCAGGGCCTGCGTAGGGATCAAAGACAGCAGGGATCACCTACGTGACCCATGAGATCACAGTAGTCTTATAGGGGTTCTCAGGGGTCCACAAGTTAGACTAGACAATAGCAAAGTAGTAGGACACAGATTGGACAAGTTCAGGCTTGGGGCCCGTGCTATGTTTGTGGTGGGGTAGGACATTTGGCCAGAGAGTGCCCACAAGGCTTTATGGTAGTGGATAGCCTCATACAGAAGGTTCAGAGTAGATAGTTGGTGATGTGGGTAGATCCCACCGTATATTTGTAGCAATTGATAACTGCCAGGTCGACTTTCAGGCCTCAGTTATCGAGACAACAGGTATGATTGGGGATGTCCCTATTGCTATTTTATTTGACTTTGGCACTACTGATTCATTTATATATCCATCGTTAGTGGAGCATTGCGGCCTGGTGGCCTCTAGGTAGGGTGATAGGTGGGAGGTTGAGTTGGCCATTGTGGCCAAGAAGTCAGTAGATACTTTGGTTCATGACTGTGAGATTTCTTTAAAGGCCTTCACTACATTATGCAACATTAGGGTTATGCCTTTAGGATCTTATGGTGTAGTTTTATGCATGGATTGGCTTGTAGCTCATAGAGCCAAGCTAGATTATCGTTGAAAGGTGATTAGTTGTTTAGATGATCATGGCACATTAGTCAAGGTAGTGGGCATTCAGAAGCCCACGGCAGCTCGTATGATATCCGCTTAGCAGCTTAAGCGCTACATGCAGAAGGGATGTCAATTGTTCGCCATCACTATTAGTGATAGATCTGAGGATGAGCCGGAGGTGTCGTTAGATGACCATCCTATCTTGAGGGAGTTCACCGATGTCTTTCCACCAGAGTTACTAGGTATGCCTCCACGCAGAGAGGTAAACTTCCACATTGATTTAGTGTCGAGTGCCAAGCCAGTGTCTCGTGCACCCTACAGGATGACCACACATGAGCTCACAGAGCTCAAGTTGTAGTTAGAGGAGTTGCTTGAGAAGGGGCACATCTGACCTAGCGTTTCACTATGGGGTACACTAGTCATTTTCATGAAGAAGAAGAATGGGTCTCTTCATTTGTGCATGGATTATAGGCAACTTAATAAGGTGACAATGAAGAACTGTTATCCTCTGCCTAGGATTGATGACCTTTTCGATCAGATGCAGGGAGCAGGGTGTTCTCTAAGATAGACCTAAAGTCTGGTTACCACCATTTGCACATCACAGAAGCAGATATCCATAAGACCACTTTTCAGACCCGATATGGCCACTATGAGTTTGTTGTGGTACCCTTCAACTTGATGAATGCCCCTGCAATGTTCATGAGTCTCATGAACAGGGTGTTCTGTACTTAGATCAGTTTGTGATCATTTTCCTTGATGATATTTTGATCTACTCGCAAACCGAGGAGGAGCATGAGGATCACTTGCGTTAAGTTTTGCAATGTTTGAGAGAGCAGCAGCTTTATGGCAACTTGGTGACGTGTGCCTTTTTCAGAACCGAGGTGCAGTATTTAGGACACATCCTATCTGGTGATGGTATCTTCGTAGATCCATCAAAGATCAGGGCTATTAGGGATTGGTCAGCGCCCACCAATGTGACAGAGGTCAAGAGTTTCATGGGGTTAGCTGATTACTACCACAGATTTGTAGAGGAATTTTCTAGGATAGCATACCCCATCACTTCTCTTTAGCAGAAAGGGAAGGGCTTCACCTACACTGATCAGTGCAAGAGGGCCTTTAGGGTCCTCAAGGAGCATCTTATTAGTGCTCCCATTTTAGTGGTTCCTGATCCAACAAAGGATTTTATGGTTTGTACAGATGCATCACTTGAGGGTTTGGGAGCCATGCTTATGCAGGGTGGTAGAGAGATCACGTATGAGTCACAAAAGCTCAAGACCCATGAGCTTAACTACCCCACTTAGGATTTAGATCTCACAACAGTGGTTCATGCTCTTGTTCGTTGGAGACACTTTCTTTTGGGTCGATGCTTTGATCTTCATTCTGATCACCACATTTTGTAGTACATATTCACATAGCCAAATTTGAATGCCCACCAGGGGCATTGGATGGAGTTTCTTTGCAAGTATAACTTTGATGTCTACTACATCAAAGGGAAGGAGAATGTGGTTGCCAATGCATTGAGTCAGAGGTGCCACGAGATCCTAACCTTGACCTTGAGTGTGGACTTGAGAGAGCGCATCATTTAGCATCTACCTGAGGATGAGTGGTTTCTTGAGGTGTAGCAGGAGATCTAGTCATAGAGGGCCCTTGTGGACAAGTTTGCAGGTTATTCCCTTGAGGCAGATGGGTTACTTAGACATCAACAGCGCATCTACGTACCCTGTGCATGCGATCTACGTGTAGTAGTTCTTTAAGAGGCTCATAGAGCACCTTATGCAACACACTGAGGGGAGAAGAAGATGCATGCTGACTTGCGACAATTGTACCATTGGATGGGTATGAGACAAGATATTGTAGAGTATGTTGTTCGATGCCTTGAGTGCCAGAGGGTCAAAGCCAAACATCAGCATCCAGCAGGTCTTTTATACACTCACGAGATACTTGAGTGGAAATGGGACACCATTTCCATGAATTTCATTGTTAGTCTTCCTATGTCATCTCACTGCCATGATGCCATCATGGTGATGGTTGACAAGTTGACCAAGGTGGCACATTTCTCACCTGTACACACGACAAACAATGTACCATCAGTGGCAAGAGTATTCTTAGATGAGATTGTTAGACTACATGGAGTACCTTGCCGTATCATTTCTGATAGGGACTCAGTGTTCACATCATCCTTTTGGAGGGCATTACAGCAGATGTTGGGCACACAGCTCAACTTTAGTTCCACTTATCACCCCAAGATAGATGGGCAAACATAGAGGGTGAATCAAGTTTTAGAGGAAATGCTCCATATGTACGTTATGGATCACCAGACTAGATGGGAGGAGTATCTGTATCTAGTTGAGTTTGCCTACAATAATGGGCATCACAGCTCGTTGGGTATGCCTCCTTTTCAGGCCTTGTACGACAAACCTTGTAGGACATCTTTGAGTTGGGACCGTAGTGAGGATAGTGTTGTGATAGGGCCAGAGTTGGTGCAGGATATGGAGCAGCAGGTGACTTTGATTAGACAGAGACTTCAGGAGGCACAACATCGACAAAAGAAGTAAGCTAATGCTAAGAGATTAGCTTGGAGCTTCTCGGTTGGTGAAAAAGTATTCTTGAGAGTGTGACCGCACAAGAGTCCAATCTATTATGGAAAGGGCTCTAAGCTCGCACCACAGTTTGTTGGGCCTTTTGAGATCTTGAAGTGGATAGGACCCATAGCCTACCGTCTAGCCTTGCCACCTACCTTGTCACGCATCCATGATATTTTTCATGTATCTGTGTTGTGGCATTACATATATGATTTATCTCATGTATTGGATTGGAGTGCTATACAGGTAGAGGTGGATGGATAGTTGGCTTTGGAGCCAACTTGAATATTGGCTCGTCGTATGCTAGGCCTTCGAGGTCGAGAACTGGACCAGGTTAGGGTCCAATGGGATAGGTACTATCATGCCCGCATTTCCCATGTGGTTACGACACATAAACACACATGTCATGTCCACATTTGCCATGTGGTCATGACACGAACTACTAAAAACTTTTCTACCTATCCCTAGGAACCCCCTCGCACGCATCTGCGTGCTCAGTGGCAATATGCCTAAGGTGTAAATGTGTCTACAAAATTGATAAGGTGAAGGCTATCTAGGGGGTACGCGACACGTAGGGTGTCGCGTCTAGGGTTAGACTAGTTAAATCTAAACCCTAAGTTTCCTAGGTGAAGATGATTTCAATTTCAAACCCTAACTTAACTCAGATCGAAAAGTGATAAGTAGAACCATGGAAAGATGGCGTGTGATTCAAGTGGAGAGATGGAATGGAGTAAATAAAACATCTCATAAAATGAACCCTAGGAATCTAGCAAATTTTTGGCAGCATAACGCGTTTTCGATAAACACAAATTAAAATTTAAAAATAAATCACCCTTAGGGAATTAAGTAAATAATAATAAAAATTAAATCACACTAAAGAATAAATTTAGAAATGATTTAAAATTAAAAAAAATAAAGTTAACTGACAAAACATCAATAAGTCCAAGGAGCAATTCAAGTTCGTTATTAAATACAATTTGACAATTATATTTAATAACTAACTCCAAAGTTCATTAGAGGGAGGAGGAGAGTTTAAATAACTCTCCCCATAAAATAAGAAGAATAAAATCAAAAATCGACAAGGTCGAAAGAAAAGTCCCACTAAGATAAAATAATCTCAAGGAGAAATTTCTTTCCAAAATGAAATAAAATAATCCCTCCCAAGAACTAATTCAATTCGCAGGACAATGGTCAAATTGCAAAAATCAACCCATTCCAATGAAAAAGGAAACAAATAAAAGTCCCCAAGAGATAAATTACACAAGAACAAAAAATGAGGTTTTTAAATAAAGAGAGGAATAAAACCTCACCTCTTAAAATCCTCCAAATAAAAAAAATATATCCCCTTCAAAAAAAATCCTAATACAGTTTAAAATTATTTCTATGCACAAGCTGCCCTAATTCCTTTTTACTATTATTCTCCCCTTTGTGCCCTAATCTCGTGTTTTGTTCTTTCTCTATTTTCATTCCCTTTCTCTTTTGTTTTTTGGTTTTGTTTTATGCATTGCAGGTTAGGGTTTAAAAAAAAATCAAAAGGAGGCCATGGGTGGCTCTCACAAAGGTTTGCATAGTTAACAAGAGCTCCTATCTTTTAATAAACTGCAAGTGTGTGAGGTCAGAAGAAACAGGTTACAAAATGTATTGCAGGGCCGTTGGTGGGGGCTGCGGTTGGTGGCAGAGCTCTGATGGGAGGAGGGCAGAGTGTTGTGGCAGAGGTGCAGCCACGGTGGAGGAATGACCAACAGAGTTAGGGGAGGTCGCAGTGGAGATCTGCTAGTGGAGGGCATGGTGCAGCAGCAGTCGCAGAAGGGGCTAAGGCAGAGATCGTGGGGAAGGCGGAGTGGAGAGTTAGCAAAGAGGGGCAGCTGCGGGGGAAGCTGCGGCTGAGGCGGAGCTTCGGTGGAGGGGGATACCATTGGTTGGGCGCAGTAAGGGAGCATGGGGGCCGCGCTATGGACATGGAAGTTTGGGAGTGTGGTGGAGGCACAGCCTCCCCCACACCATTGTTATTAACAGAAGAGTGGGGCTGTGGGCATGGCTGCCCACAGTCCCACCGATCTTTGCTTTTTTTTTTAATTTTTTTTTGGTTTACTTTAAAACTTTCTAACTTCTGTGTAACATAATTTTTTTTTGTTTACTGAAACACAAAAAAAACTAAATGTCTATTTTATTATTTATATAAGCATATATATATACTTTCAAATATGTATATATACACAGACTTTATATTATAACCCAGAAAATATATTATATAATATATATTTTTTTTTCTTCTATCATTGTATGATTATAATACATATTCAACAGTAGATGTCTTCTGTATTTATTTATTTATTTTTGTACTTCTTTTTTTGTTGCATCTACACAGTAATTAAATAAAACAAAATAGTAAGTTAAACTTTAACAAAATGACCAGCATATTTTTATATTTACACATATATATTTACATCTGTATATATATCCGTGTAAATTTATTTGTATACACCTCCTTCTCTTATTTTTACAACAATGGTACAGATAGAGGAATCTACAAACTTTCATTTACAACTCTCTCTCTCTCTCTCTCTCTCTCTCTCTCTCTCTATATATATATATATATATATATATTTAACACTAATACCTCTTTTCTGAGAATTAATTAGACAGCTAGTAAAAATAACCTTCAAGTAATAGACAGTTAACTATCCTCACTTTCTCTTTCTTGCAATAATTATTTATTTACTCTCTTATTATTTTGAAAGCATAATACAAAATAGAGAATGCATTTCTTTTCCTATTTTCAACAATAACAAGTATTGTGAACTTCTATTGCGAAAACAGAAAACTGAATTAACCCCCCCCCTTTTTTTTTGATGCAATAAAACTATTTACAACTGAGATATATTTCTTTTCTCACACCTACAATAAGAAAAACATCTAAACAGCAACAATACCACTCATGCTTATTTTCTTGTTGCAAGGACAATAACAGAAAATAAAGTAACTCATATTCTTCTCAACTCAACCAACTTCACAAATAAGAACTAAACTGCATTAAATAAAATAATAGTATGTTTACATTTCACTATACATCAACTTCAAAGGGCTCCCAAATGATAAAATGTCAAGCTGATGGCCTCAAGCCAAATAAAATCTCCAAACACCACTCTCCACAATATCACAAAAATGACCTCCATGGCACTCTTGCCATTCAATAACCTTCTCAACAAAATAAAAGCCCTCAAGGCATAAATATATATTGTGGGAGAGACCTCAAGGAGGTTCCTTTCCCCTACCTATACAAGTTGATCATTACCTCCATTGGAGGTTCTCTCACCATAACTCCCATCCCAACAACACAATGCAAAACAAAAAAACAACCAAAACTTTAACACAATACATTAAATAGCAAGGGTGAGAAAACAAGTTTAAAAGGCCATTCCTCCCATTCCCTCTCAATCCTCGCCTCATCCACTTGTGCTCTCACACATGTGTGAGAGGACAAGTGGTGAGGTGGCAATTCCACTCACACCCACAAAAGGATAAGGGTTGCCATATGGCATCCTCCTATTCTCTTAAGGAGCCATCTTCATCCAAGATGCTCTCACATATGTGTGAGAGTCTTGGGGGAAGCTCCCACACACTTGGGAGTCTTGGAGACCTCCCAAGTCTTCCTTGGGAAAGGATTCCCAAACTTTAGGAAGGGAGATGAGTCTTTCCCAAGGCATGACTCATCTCCCACTTCCCTTATTTCAAATTTTCGTCACTTTTACCAAACCATGGTTTAGAGTGACCAAACTTGAGTCAAATCTAGGGTTAGATAGTCCAAGTTGACCCTAGACTCATGGGTAACCACCTAGGGTAGCTTTTGGAACTCTAGGGTTCACAAAGGGGGTTAAAACTCACATTTAAGTGGCCTCAAAATAGAATAAATACCAAGTGGTGTAAATCAAGTAAAATTATACAACACTTATTATTAAATAAATAGACAAGGGTACTAAGGCCAAAATAATAAAAATTAAATCAATTACTTAAATCAACATTCAAATTCAAACGTGATCCTTATCCCTCTTGGGAATGGATCAAATTTACAGGGGATAACATAGTGTGAATTCTACCTCTGATTTTCTCGTGGCTAGGGAATGTGAAACCTGCACATCTCAATCAAGTGTCAATCATATCATGGAAATTCATAGCCGAAGCAACTGAAATTAAATTCACACAATTGAATACAACAATATCCATAAATGCATAACTCCAAATTAAACTGCATTTTCTATCATATCTCAAATAGTCGACATCACATAATTAATTAGAACTCATCACGAAATATCATCTAATATATCCCATGTGTCAAATCATAAAATATCATCCACTATAATCGAATCAAATCACATATGTCAAATCAAAGTCCTATCATAATCAGGAGATAATAAACAAGTCTGCATAATAAAACCATAGTCCCTAAAGGTCTGATAATGTCATCACAAAATAGCATAATCGATCAAAATAAGGGAGGTGAAATAATCGGCCTCACAGGTACGATGAGGTCACGGTGACTTGGGAGGATGCAGCTAGATTGAGTGCACTTTATCCTCACCTATTTGATGACTTCCAAGAGGAAGTTTAGTCTTAGGGGGGAGGATGTGAGGCCTACCTTTTCACTCCCTTATTTTGAGCATTTCATATTATTGTTGGAGACACATGTTATACTTTTGGGGACTGTTGATCCCAATATGCAGGATTGTTAGACCATATGTTTTTATTTTGGTTAGCATTGTTTAGTATGTTGTGATTAGACTAGATCCTGATTTCAATTCACTGATGAAGATATTGACATGTGATTTGCACTATGATACTATTTGAGACACTAGTCATGTGATTATTGTCATGGATTTATTATGCGATGTTATCTTGAGATGGATTATTGAAATGCAAATTATGTATCTAATTATGATGTGATGCTTTTGATTGTTTTATATGATTATGTGATGGTGTGAGTATATGTTTACTTTGCTTCGGCTCTGATATACATGTTGGATTAATCTTTTGTTTAAGTGTGTAGGTCTTCTAACCAAGCCACGGATAATCGGAGATCATCCCACACAATTTGTGAATTCCCATGTTAAGCCAATCTAGTTCCAAGAGGAACCAAGATCAACTATGTTATGCATGATGAAATTTTGTAATGTTATTGTGTGGTGTTGTTTGGGATAGGTCTACCCTTTTATAATTGATTGTATTTTGGTGTTGTAAAGGTGTAATGGTTAATTGATTTTATTTTTAGAGTTTTATTTTTTGTGACCCCTTTTTATGTGATTTTACTCACCCTATGGTACTCAAAATGGGTTAAAAGTGACCCTGGGTTGTACCCCTAGGGTCTAGGGACCTTTTGAGCTTGTCTAACCTTAGGTAAACTCTCATTTAGTCACTTAAACTTCAACCTGAAGTAAAGTGACGAAAATAGAAGTTTGGGAAGGAGTGGAAGGTTGGGTCAAACACTCAACCTCATCCACACCTCTTTCCAAAGCTTGGGGGAGTCTTCAAGACCCCTAAATTGTGGAGAACTCAACTCCAAGGCTCCCCCACAATTGGTGAGGGTACCTTGGGGTTTTGTGGGCTTTCATAGGAGGATATGATTGGGGCACTTGTAGTACCCACATCCTTCTTTGGCTCCACTTTTCTCTCCCACATGTGTGAGAGAGCACAAGTGGAGGGGGAAAGACTTGGTGGAATGGGTGGGTGACATGTGTCACCCCCACATTCCATGAAGCTTGCAAGTAGATTTGTGGAGGAAGGAGAAGGTGACATGTGTCACCTTCTCATTCCTCAAGGCTCATGAGGAGAGCCTATTTTAATCCCTCTTGAAGAGAGGGAGAGGGTTGTTGACTTGTTTTTAATTTTGATTTTTATTTGAATTTGGGGAGAGAGTTAGAGGGATTTTTGGAGGCTCATTTGGAGAAGGACTTGGAGGTGGAGTTGGAAGGGATCTTCTTCAACTATCTTCCTTGTGGGCTATTTAAGGTAAGATTCAAGGCTAAATGCCTTTCCTTATGTAATTTACATTTCTTGTGTGATGGTAATGTGTGTGTGTACTTTTTTTCATTTCATTGTTGTGGAAATTTTTATGGGTGTTGTAAGAGCCTCTCCACTTGGAGAAAATGCTCAACATGTGTGGGGTGAGGGAGGAGTGAACCTCCTCAAGGTCACATCCTAATTATTTTGGTATTTTGACCTTGAGGGCAAGCTGTGATTATGGACATTTTTGAATGGCTTGAGAGACATGGAGAAATATGTAAAAATTGTTATATATTCGATGGCTTGAGGCCTTGTAAAAATTAGTTTTTGAGGCATTTGGAGTGGCATTCTTGAGTTGAGTAATGTCCATTCCCCTACCCCTTTAAACTCATTTTTATGAGTTTTGTTTTGTGCAAGCCATGGGAGTTTCTTCATGTTTATTTGTTTTGAGTGTTTTATTATGTTGTGGAGTGAAAGTTCCTTGTGTGTGGATGACCTCCAAACTCAGGGATGACTCATGAGTGAGTCTATGGTAGGGAGGAGAGCGGTGAAGTTTTGGAGCTTGGAAGAAAAAGACTTTTTATCTTTAAGTTTTGTTATTTTGGCTCTTGAGAGAGTTATGGCCAAGTTTGGCCTTTGTGTAGTTTGTTTCCTTGAAAAGAGAGAGAAGGTTGTTCCTCTCTTATTATGTAAATTTAAATGATTATATTTTGAGTTGTATTTAACTTATTTTGAAGTTGGAAAAAAAAATAATATAGTTGCTGATTTTAAGACTTTTGATGCAAAAAAAAAAAACATTTAGAATGCTATTTTTTTTTATATTAAATAGAAAATGTAAACTTATCCTTGCATTGTAAAACTTAGGATGTATTTCATGATTTATTTAAAAGCCTTCTATTATTTCATCAAATTGATTTAATTGGATATTGAGCAAATGCATTTTAGGTATATACATGTAAAGTTTTTTTTTTTTTTTGAGATTGTTGGAAAAAAAACATATACCATTGGAAAAATCTGTGTTTATAAGAAATTTATTTTCTTGAGCAAACTATGTGTATATATTTATATCTAATGATATTATCTTATCACTAGAAAAGAAAACCATATATATATTTTATATGTTGTATTACTCTTATGTTGCTAGAAAAAAAAAGAGAGATTTAAACACAATGTGAGACTGTGGTATATATATATATACATATATATATACATATATATATACATACATATATATATACATACATATATATATACATACATATATATATATATATATCAGATCTGAGTTGGCGTGTATATGCCACAGATAGGATTATATAGATGTCGTTGGCGGCCTATTTAAAGATTACTGAACGACGGAGGTGGGGGGGTTAGAACTCAAACCCCACCGAATACCTTGCTTCACCATTGTTTTTTAGAGATGGGCAGAGATTTGGGGGTGGGTGGGGAGCGAACCCCACCCACTACCCACTGTCGGTGGGTAGTGGGTGGGATCTACCCCCCCTGACACCCCCATTACCATTACCACTGTCTATACTACGAAACCCTCACGAAAATAAAACTCTTTCCTTAAGGCATCTAAAAACATATCCACTGCTTCCTTTGGTCGTTCGGCCTCCACTTGCAACCTGCAGTGCTTTTAATAACAATAAAACATACATGTATATATATGGCGTATACATATTTCTTGTTGCCTCAATAAAATATTTAATCTCTAGTTTTTATCACCAGTATATGTATATATATATATATATATTAAAAAAAATACCCATACGTATATACAAAATAAGTATACCTCCATGGCAAGGAGGAATCCATGGATGCCCTCTTTCAGACCTGCAAACAAAAACAAGGAGAAAAGAAGAGAATGAGAGGAGGAAAGAAAATAGAGATGAGAAAACACAATAGGAGAACAAAAGAAAAGGGTTAGGTATTTTCCTTTCCATAAGGAAATTAGTATTTTATTTGGGGAAACTTTTAGGGCTTGAGGGAATTTAAAATTAGATTTTAATCTTCCCTCTCCCTTTTGAATTATGCACTTTTTTTTTTCATTTTTATTTAAATTGGGTTTAGGGGTAAGTTCATTTTTAAGTGGGTTGTTTTAATTAGTAGTGTTATTTTCACTAGTTATTTATTTATCTAAGGATGGAAATTAAATCCTTTTAATTGTTTTCTATAGCTCCTAGAGTTTAATTAATTGAGCTCGGGGAAAATATATTGATTTAATTTAATTATTAGTTTTGGGGTTCATATTATCTTATAAGTTACCCTTCAAATTTTAAATAATGTAATTTCCTCTATTCTAATTCAATTCGAATTAATTTAATCGAAGAGGTTTATTTTATTTTATTTTATTTTATTCAATTTAGTTGCTTTAATTTATTAAATCTAGGGTGTAATAATTAATTAATTAATTAAGTCGATTAACCTACTTTAGTGAGTTTATGGAACTTTTGATAAAAATTTACTTATTAGAATAAATCCTATTCACGCCCGAGAGGCGTTATGCTGCCAGATTTTTCTGGAATTCAGGGTTAACATCCCTTAGCAATTTAAACCTTGTGTAGGGTAGAGAGTTAAAATTTCTACAAACTTGATGATAGTAATTAAGTTACTATTTAATTCTGTTATGCTTTAGAATTAGGCTTTTGATTTCAACTCGTGTCGAAATCCTTTCACTCACATAGGAAAACTTAGGGTTCGATTAATCGATCCTAATCCTAATGGTGACGCTTCTCGCATCATATTGACCCCCTTAGTCAGCTTTCATCACGTAGGGGAATGCACATGTGATCGGATTACCTCAAATTTGACTGACATGTTTACACCTTATGTGTATTGCCACCGAGCACACTAACGCGTGCGAGGGGGTTTCTAGTAATGCGTGGAAATTTTTTGATATTTCATGTCATGACCACATGACAAATGTGGACATGACACATGTGTTGCGTGTTGTGACTGCATGGGAAATATGGGCATGACAACCACAAATCACCCTTAACATTCCCAACAACACAATGCAAGTGCTTCCACAAGTTTGCCTCAATTTGACGCCAATACCATAGCCTTCATGACACAATTATTCACCCAACCACTTTATAATATGTCCAACATCCCTAACAATAATCCATGCAACAACCCTTCATCCAACTTTAGATATGTACAACCTCCAATTTCCAAACCATCTATCACATCTTCCATCCAAACCTTACAACAAAATCCAAATCAAAACCAACAAATTCCACCACACATCCTCCAAAAACTCCTTTCTTTCCAACAAAATCAAACCCCACAAAATCAATTCATCCAAAATCAAACACCACCCCAACATCAACAAATTTGTAACTTTCTCCAAAACCTCATCCAAAACTAACAATCCCACATACCACAACCAGCACCTACCAAAGATTTACCTAGCATTGTGCAAACCTTGATTCAAAAGGTTGATGATATGCAACATGGACATAAAAGAAAGCAATATTCTTTTGAGGATATTTTCCCATACCCATTTGAAAGGACCATCCACATGCGACCCTTTCCTAAGAATTTTGAAACACCAAAATTTGACAAATACAAAGGGAAATGGGATCCTAGGGAACACCTTAGGGAGTTTTACATTGCTTTCCTAGAGATCTCATACGATGACACATATTTAATGAGTCTCTTTCCTAGAAGCCTAGGTGGTCAAGCCACCGAATGGTTTGCACACCTTCCCCCTGGTATCAAAACATTCCATGAACTTGCGGAGAAATTTGTGAATCATTTCTCCTACAACTTTGAACATGAAATATCGATGACCGGCCTTTACAATACTAAACAAAAGAATGGGGAATCTTTTTCTACCTTCTTACAAAGGTGGAGAATCTTAGCAAGCAAACTCCCTTGGCCAATTCCTGAAAAATAATTAGTCACCATGTTTGTGACTAACCTCAACCAAGAAATGGGCTTTCATTTACAAATCCAATGTGCATCAACCTTTGAGGAGGTTATAAACAAAGAGACAACCATTGAAAGAGCCCTTATTGCTAAAGACTATCAAAATTTACAACAGTTACAACAACAACAACAAAGTCAACAATAACAACTCCAACATGAACAACAACACCCAATCCAATGACAAACCTTTCTTTTGGGGTTAAAAAAACACCCTCAATGATGGTGTCACTAATGTGAAGACCATCAAAAATGTACAAAATCTAACTCCATCAAATACATCCACAAACAACAATAATGTAAATGTTCCTAGGGGAGCTCCAAGACAAAACAACCCAAAGAGGAGATTCACACCTTTAGAGGAACCCACCGAAAATGTCTTGAAAAATATTGTAAAGGCAGATTTGATAACATTACCCCCTATTCATCCTTATGATGAAAATCAATTTAAACCTTCTTGATTTGATGAAAATGCCTATTGTGAATATCATCTTGTGAAAGGGCATAAAACATCTAACTGTATGAGGTTGAAACACTACATCCAAGACCTTATAGATAGAGGTGATATAACCATTGACGAACCTCCAAAACAATCACCTAATACTAATATAGGAGCATACAAGGATCCACTTCTGGATCATAACAAGGGAATATCCTCATCTTCTAATCAATCCTACAACTTCATGCCACCTCCTTCCTTCAATTCCATTGTGGGTTGAATAGAAGATTATTCCAACCATATCAATACCATCGACATTAGAACCAAAACATCTAATTGCATCATTACTACTCATCATGGCCGTGTCTCCATCTGTGGTGCCCCAACTAATGATCAACCTTCTACATCTACACCTATAAATCCACCATCCACCCATAAGTATAACCTTCTAGACCACCTTGGAAAGACTCCCGCACAAATTTCCATCCTTGAATTGCTTCGTACATCTCCCCTCCACAAGGATGTCCTCGACAAAGCCTTGATGGAAACCCAAGTCCCTACCAAATTGAATGTTGATCAATTCCAAGCCATGGTAGGCCACATCACCTCACCCCATCATCTTACCTTCTCTGAGAAAGATTTGCCTGCATCTAATGCCTCACATAACGAAGCCCTCCATATTGAAGTCCTTATCCACAAACATACTCCCTAACAATTCTTAATATATGGTGGCTCTAGCCTAAATCTTTGCATTCTAAAACTATTAAAACACTTGGGATACTCTGATGTGGTTGTGGACTCTAGTGAATATATAACCATCAAAGGATACGATGATACTGAAAGATTGTCCGAAGGCACCATTAAACCTCCCATTCAAGTAGGACAAAAGATTTTGGAAACCAAATGTCAAGTTCTTGATCTTGACCTCCCATGCAAGCCATCCCATCCACTTTTCACCAATGCCTAAAATTCCCACATAATGGTACAAAAGTTACTATCTATGCCAATCCCCATCCTTTTTAATACTGCAGCTTCTTGGAAGGGCATGATTGAACTTTCTGTCCTTACAACAACGCCACTAAAACATCCACCTCCAATACTAAACCTTCCACTTCATACATTGATCCTTCCAACATAGTAACCACATCACAAATATCCACTCCTCCTGAGGTCAAGATCAAGATAAGTGACATGGGATGTGGTGAGTATGACCTACATGGCACATTTTATTTGGGCTTATTACCACTATCTCCCAAAACATTTGGTGCTCCCAAGGAAGATGAAGTTTATGCGGTAATCATCAAATGCAAGCCAACACCAACCTTCAACAAAAAGCACCTTCGTGAACAAGATGTCCTCAAAGAGATATCCTCTTGGTTATACAAAGATAAAAATGAAAAAGAAGCTCCTATCCTCCCAACTGAGATCTATGGAAAGGGTCTTGAGATTGTCAAGTACATGGGTTACAAAGGACAAGGCAGCATAGGCCTTCATGAAAAAGGAATTATTGAACCCATTCAAGCAATAAGGAATCCTTATCTTTATGGGTTAGGGTATGGAAAATAAGAGTCTACCCCCACTGAGCTTGAGTATATCTTAAGTGAGGATGCTAGGTCTTTCCCTATGATCGACAATGTCAATGAAGAGGACCATCAAGACTCTTTTGCCAATTTCACCAAACTTTTTGAATCATCCATTTGTACCATCTTCACCTTATCTACCATGCCATCAACATCCAACGACTTATCTCTCATCTATCCCCAACTCATAGATTGGGACCAACAAGGACCCCCATCCTTGATGTCGCACAGAATAATGAAGCTATAGCCAAAATGATGGGGGTCAGAGATCACTTTCCCCTAGAGGAGATCACAAGGCCGACTATATCATGGAACTAAACACTTTTGTATACTTTGGAGAGACAATCCAAACTCTTAGTCGTAAAAGTATGAAAATAAAAATAACATCCCCTAGTGAAAACCACCTTGTGGCACTTTCAGATGATGCAAAAATCAAAATAAAGGATGTATCCCCTAGTGAAAACCTCCCTCAGGTGCTAGGAGATGAGAGGATGGACCTCCCCAAAGTACCTAAGCTCTATCAAGAAAGGTCACCAATCTTAGTAGAAGCATCACCTGAAATGAACCTTGGAGCAGAAGAAGCACCCAAGATCACATTCTGAGTTTAATCCCTCACAGTAATAGAACAAGGGGCCTTCTTAACCTTCTTCAAACAAAGGAGTCATAACTTTGCATGGACATATGTCGATATGCTAGGATTGGATCCCACTCTAGTTGTCCATCATCTTGTTATACATCCTAATGCAAAACCAGTAAAACAAAAACTAAGAAAAATCAATCCACAAGTGGCACTCCTTGTCAAAGTAGAACTCAAAAAGCACCTAGATATGGGATTCCATCATCCTATAGACTATCCTGAGTGGATATCAAACATTGTACTCATAGAAAAAGTCACTGGGGCATCTGCTATTGCACAAACTTCCAAGATCTTAACAAGGCATGCTCTAAAGATGATTTTCCGCTACCCAACATTGATATCATTGTGGATCTCATCGCCAGACATGAAATGTTATCTCTCATGGAAGGATTTTATGGGTACAATCAAATTAGGATGGCAGAAGAAGACCAACATAAGACCTTTTTTATATGTCCATGGGGAACCTACTGTTGGGTTGTGATGCCCTTTGGGTTGAAAAATGCAGGAGCCACATATCATAGAGCCATTACAATTATCTTCCATGACCTTTTCCATAGCATAATGGAAGATTATGTAGATGATTTGCTGGGAAAATCAAAGACAAGAGGACCATATGAATGTGTTGGAAAAAATATTTGATAGATTAGAATAATATAAGGTGCGGCTAGATCCTAAGAAATGTGCCTTTGAAGTCACCTCCAAAAAACTCCTAGGGTACATTGTATCAAGAAAAGGAATAGAAGTCAACTCTGCTAAGGTTAAGTCTATACTGGACATGCCTCCACCTAAAACACTCAAGCAACTTCGTAGCCTTCAAGGAAAGCTCCAATCTATTCGTCGCTTCATAGCACAACTTGCATATAAGTGTCAACTATTCCAGCATCTTCTCCAAACAAACATAGCATTTACATGGGATGACAAGTGTAAGAATACATTTGAGCAGCTAAAGGAATATCTTGCTACACCACTAGTCCTTATTCCACCAAAGCAAGGACAACCCCTCTTTCTATACATCTCAACAATAGAAACAACAATAGGGGCCTTGCTAGCACAACATGATGAACAAGGAAAAGAGAGGGTCATATATTATATCAGCTGCACTTTGGTGACCTATGAGCTAAATTATACTCCTATTGAATGAGCATGCCTTTCAGTTGTCTTTACCTCACAAAAGTTAAGACACTATATGCTCAATCACAAGACAAAGCTCATTGCCAAAATTGATTCACTAAAATACCTATTGACTAGAGTAGCTCTCATAGGATGGATGGCTAAGTGGGTCATGATTTGAAGTGAATTTTACATTGAGTACACACAAAGAAAGGCTATCAAGGGACAAGTAATTACTGACCAATTGGTCGATGCACCTATCCCAACAAAACAACCATTGCTTTCAAAATTCCTAGATGAGCCAATATTGACAGTAGCACCAACGACGGATATATGGAAAATGTATTTTGACGGATCCTATACACATTGTGGTTCAGGGGTAGGCATTTTGTTTGTTACCCCTCAAGGAGACACTATTCTAAAGTCCTATAAATAACATTTCCATGCACAAACAATGTAGCAGAATACGAGACCCTTATTATAGGACTTCACATGGCCATCTAGTGGAAGATTGAAAATCTTACAATTTATGGTGACTCCCAGTTAGTTATCAAATAAGTCAATAATGAATAGAAGACAAAGGATGATAAGCTACTCCCATACAAAAGAATGGTTGACGATTTCAAGGACTACTTTCATGATATCCATTTTGAACAAATACCAAGGTTGAATAATAAAGCAGCAGATGCCATGGCTACTATAGGATCCTTGGTTGACATGAAAAGGGATAGCAAAAAATGTGAGTTCCTAATTAAAGAGCTTCCAATGCCAGCCTATGACATCCCACAATCTAAGTTAGTATGCGATATTGTTGGTCCCCTATCTCTATGGTACCAAGAGATGTATATATCTCCATGATAACATCATCCCACCCAACCGAATATCTGCCCAATGAAAAACATTCATTCATTGAGCCTCCCATTTCACCATCATAGGTGATACCCTTTACCGAAGAAATCTTGATGGTACTCTTTTGCGATGCCTCAATTCTAGGGAAGCCAAAGTGGCCTTGCAAGAGGTACACGAAGGTATTTGTGGGGCACACTCTAGTGGACCTACTCTAACAAAGAAGATTCTAAGGACAAGATACTATTGGCCCACTATGGAACAAGATGCTCATCAATTTGTAAAGAAATGTCTGCCATGCTAGCAACATGGCAATCTTATTCATGCACCATCACAAGAATTGCATCTGATCACAACCTCTTGGCCATTTTCACAATGGGGTATCGATCTCATAGGAAAAATTCACCCACCATCATCTAATTGCCACAAATTCATCATTACCACCACCAAATATTTCACCAAGTGGGTAGAAGCCATTCCACTCACTTACACCACCGGTATCCAAATTGCAAAATTTATCCTCCACTACATAATATGCCACTATGGCATTCCTCTTTCCATCATTACCGACAATGGGAAACCTTTTAAGAACTAAGAAGTTCACACCCTTTGTGAAAAATTCCACATCCAACATCATTTTTCCACACCATATTATCCTCAAGGTAATGGTCAAGCCAAAGCTTCCAACAAAACCATCTTATGCATTCTGAAAAAGACAGTTAATGAAGTTGACCGTGACTAGAACCTTCAGCTTAATCTCACCTTATGCGCTTATCGCACAAGCATTTGCACCCCTATAGGAGCCACTCCATACTCTTTAGTATTTGGTTCTTGATCCATCTTGCCTATAGAGATCAAGCTCCCCTCTATCAGAATTTCCTTACAGAATGTCATCACTGAGGAGGAGTATCGAGTTGCACACCTAAATGAGCTAGAATTGCTGGATGAAAGGCATTTGAGTGCTCTAAATCATCTCCAAGCCTACCAGAGTCACCTACGTAGAAGCTACAACAAAAAGATTAAGAACCACTGGTTTGAGATAGGTGACCTTGTCCTTATGGAAAATCAGAGAAACCTACAAGAGCGCCACAAGAAAGGAAAGTTCAATCCTAATTGGTTAGGACCCTATGTCATCACAACTAGCTATGGATCAGGAGTTTATCAACTTGCAACCCATGAGGGGTAGCCTTTGGATGAGCCGATGAACATCAAGCACCTAAAAATGTTCTATTCCTAACCCATCGAGTATCCCAAGTCAAAAATACAAAAAAATCAAAAAAGCAAAAAAATCTAAAAAATCAAGAAAACCCCGAGTGCAATAAAGTCGTCCAATGGTGAAAATCACTTCGGTGACACCTTGTATAAGTACCATGGTGAAAACTTGTCTTAGGCACCATGTGTAGTGGCCAGTCCTTCCATCTAATAAGTCCTCATATCCATCACATCATTCCATATCACCTACAGTCTATGGCTTGAAATTCTTAAACATTCAACCTCATCACCCCACCCAAGGCAAATTCCTAGAAAAAGGATCGTTGTATGCCCTCCCTATACATCTTAAAATTTACAAAAATCCAAAAAACATAGAAAACCAACAAAATCCAAAAATAATAGAAAATCCAAAAACCCAAAAAAAATCAAAAAATTACAAAACTCCAAAAACAATCCTAGTCATCAAACTCATCTAACACATCATCTTTCAAACATCCAAAAAAACATCAAACCATCCCTACATCATCACTACAAACTAGAACTACATATTCATCATCACCCGCATCTTAAAATGCCTTGATCCTGTGGACACAGGGTATGTAGATGGTTTGGAATATGAAGTATCCAGTACTCAAGTACAAAAGATGCACCCATCTAACCCACTTGGATGGTCCCTATTTCCTGATCTTACTAAATCTAAGAACAATAAACTGGTTAAGCATACTCTTAAAACACATCATATCTCACACAAAAATCATCAATCAACAAACCAACTACAATAATGACATATGGCCTACTATCCTTTTGCCTATCCTTTGAATTTTATCCAACAACATCCAACCGATTCTTGACTTAATGGATATATCATTCCTACAATAGGAAGAATCCATCATCATAGCAACACTTATCTTGGCAACAGATACAATGGTTGTTTGTATGGTTCATTGGTCTTTTTGATTATTGATTTTTATCTTTGGTCTCATTTTAGGGATCATTCCAAAGCTACCTTGATCTCATTATATCATGGTATGTGGTGGAAAACACCTAGAATGGGACATAGTCATTGTTTTTGTATGTCGTTCTTGTGGGTTGGTCTCATTACTCCAAGTATGGTATTCATATCTTGAAGATGTAGGTTCGGTTCTAGCATATTGTTCTCCTTTTGCATCTAAGGCCAATCACACATTTTATGTACTAAGGACTTATGCTATGAGTCCCCTTCCCTCATCTAGCCAAGATTATACTATCTTGGGCATGCATGAGATCATCCTATTGTTTGCGGGTCTAAGTCCATGCAAAGACGGATATATACCATCCCCTTGGTCCTTCATACCTTGGTGAAAATATCCCCTTTTTCTATAATAAACCTAGAAATACTCTCAAAAATGTCAACACAAATACTTATCCTAGTTCATCTATCCCCTCATCCCATATCCATCAAATCAATATCTAGGCTTTGTATTTAACCAACCCAATCTCATCAACAATCCTAACAAGCTTCTATCACTTATCCCACCCCATCCCACTTCATCCCACAACAAAACCCCTCTAACAATGTGGCATCTAGTGACCTATCCTAACCATCCCTAAACCTATCCTAACCATCCCTAAACCTATCTTAACCTCCCAACCCCATCTCCCATGGTTCTAAATATCACAATGTATCATGACAAATAACCATTACATTATCCATTTCATTAACCATTGCATTAACTATTACATTTCCATTTCATCCATACATAATATATGTTTATTAATCTAAGCATATATTCCATTACATTTCCATTTCATCTATACATAATATACGTTTATTAATATAAGCATATATTTTCCATGACCATTTACATAATATATGTTTATTAATCTAAGAATATATTGACATTACATTTATCCATCCATATCACATGCATATAATCCACTTCATAATCCACATCCATACACATAAGCATACATCTATCAAATCATAAACAAACATCCACAATCATACATATGCATAAACCAATAATCCATACATCAAATCATAAACAACATCATAATCATCAACATAATCATAATCACAAACATTCATAATCATCCAAAACTACAAATATATCCATATATCACCGCCAAAAAAAACATGTATGACTCTAATACACATCCAATAAATGTCATGATACAAAAATACAAGGTCCAAAGACATATACATATAAATTAGGAACCATGGGCTGATGACCCTCTAGCAGAGTTAGTAGGAGAATTAGGTGGATGCTGTGGTGGTGGCCCCATAAGCTATTGCTGCTGAGCTGGTGGTTGCTGATGAGGTGGTGGCTGCTGAATAGATTGTTGAGATCTTCTAGATCTCTGTGAGCTAACATCCCTGATCTGCTCCTCTAGTTGTAACTCGAGACTCGCTGACCCTCAAGCACTGCAGTACAGTATGCTCCAAGTAATACTTAGCTCTAGCCTACTACTTTGAAAGTTGCTCCTGAAACTGATGTATCCACTACTAAGAGGATGAGTAGTCAGTCCACATCTAAGCCATATTAGTGCCAACAATGACACCCTACATGCATGTGATCTTAGCTTGCAGCCCAGCAATTTGTCTCTCAGCCTGCTATACTCTGGCGTCTACCCTTTACAATCTCACCTAGGCCCCTGTCTCTGCACTATCTCTGCATCTCACTCAGCAGTAACCTGAGTCAGCTGAGCCTGCATCTGCCCCTGATGATGCCCTATCTAGGCCTACAAAATCTACACCTGGGGATCCCTGTCACCTCCACTCAATCCATCTAGTAGGGCATGTACTCCCTAAAGTCATTGCAGCTATGCAAGAGTACTATCTCACTCTACCATAACCTGAACTAGGTCATGTTGTTGCCTAGCCACTTGATCCTCCAAGCTAGCTACCCAAGCCCGAAGGGCCTCCACCTCCTCCTCTCCATCACCTTGAGTCTGCCGATGCCTAATACGAACACCAAGAATAGGACCAGGTCCCGTCCCTGATGTCCCTACACATGAGGTGCCTACCCCTAAAGTCTCCACCCTCACCAGTACTTGTTGTAGTGGTACCTGTTGTGGTGGTACCTGTTGAGGAGGGGCATGTTGCTATAGTACTTGTTGAACTGGTACCTAACCTTTTCCCTGTACCTATTGTTGAGGTACCTACTACTATACTTGAACCTGAGGGCCTTGCCCTCCTCCTCCTGCTTGCCCCGCAACTACCGTAGCCAAAGCATCGATACCATCTATGTCATCGATAGGTATGTCCTCATAGACATACTCTATCATGACCACATCTCCCTCCTCCCCTCCTCATCCTCTACCTCCACTATCAGGTCTGGCTCCATTGTTGGACCAGTTAGACGAACAAGCCTCCATACCTGCCACCATTGGTCATAGGTTGGGGTCATCCTCACATCAACCATGTCACTCGTCTAGTCCCACTACACTGACTACAATGTTGCCCAATCCAGTAATGTCACCTAAGTCTAAATCTATGCAGGCCATGCTAGTACATCCTGGGGCATCATAGAAAAAATAGCCATCACCTGAGGTAGATTCTGCACCTGCCCAAACTAACGCATCACCCATGAAAGAATATACTTGTTTATTGTGTGGTATACCCGCCCCATATGATATCGAGACTGGAATGTGAATAGCATATGGATATGATCATCAGCCCATGCCTTCACACCTATAGGTTGCCAGATAATAGAATCTAGGTCATCAAGTGTCCGCTGCCAGTATCGTATCTGTCCCATGTGGGTATGCATAATAGGTGGCCTATACAAAAACACATATGCCTCAAACTGAGCCTGATGATAAGCTGACACAGGTCACATAATCACAAAATGCTCCCATGCCCACACATGGAGCAATGTAACCCCAGCTAATAAAGCCCTATCAAAATGATAGACCACCAAATGCATCTCATGATATAGTTGCACCAACAGGCAAGGTCCCCCCATAAATACCATCTCCTGAGTGATCATGGCCTCAATCACTCTAGCCTAGCTAACTGAAAAGCCCTGTGATCACCGATCTAAAAACATGATCCCTCCAATCACTGCACAAACAAATAAAGTAAACTGATCCACCCCAGCCAATAGAGTCTGTGCATAACTCATCTATTGTCGATCATGGGTATATACTAGATGACCAGGTGCTAATGTCCTATCCAACATTGCCACTCCTGATCCCATGTCATATGTCACTTGATCTCCTTGTATGGGGATCCTTAAAATCCTCCATACATCTTCTAGTTTGATCGTGATCTCACCCATAGGTAGTAAAAAAGAGCATGTCTCACTCCTCCACCTCTCCACTAGGGTCATCATCATAGCCCTATGTGCCCATATCTGGGGCATCTCAGCAACCATTTATAACCCTATCCTCCCTAGGCGAGCTAGATCTGCCTAGACAAACTATGATCACAACCTCATCACTGATGGAACTCGGTGCTCCCATGACTACAAAATTTGGCCTAGAATCTGCATTCAAAAATCACAAAAATTAGCTCTTTTTCCCAAAATAGCACTATGGTGCTAATCCATAACCCTATGGCGCCAATCCAAAGCTTGGCGCTAATCCATGGCCACATAACACCACTTTAAGAGATGGTGCTAATTCTTCAGACCTTGGCGCTAATCCATATCTTAGCGCTACACCTTGGCTACATGGTGCTAAACTATCGTTAACCTAAAATTCCTAAAAATCTTTGCACTAATGCAGAGCTTCGCGCCAAACCTAGCCATTACGGTGCTAATCGAGAGCTTAGCACTAAAGCACCAATCTATGGTGCTAAACTAGAAAACTCCCAAACCCTAAGTACTAAACCATAGCTTGGCACGAAAACTACTCTAGATGGTGCTAAACCATACGAATTGAGCTTTTTATCCCCAACGCTAAATGAGATGATGGCGCAAAAACTTGGACGAATGGCACTAAACCATCTAAAAAACCCCATTTTGCCCTGGCACTGATCTAGAGGATTGCACTAATCTACATCCTAATGGGGCCATGCGGTTGCACGATGGCGCCATTCTACCTAACTACCCATTTATCGAGCATGTAAACTACCTGAAACCTAAAATCATGAAGCTAGGGTTGACCAACATACTTGTGGGTCTGCTAGCGGTGATCTACTATAGTCGTGCACCCTCTCAGATCAGTGTTGGTAGCGTGGGAATGGAGGTTGCACCATATCTTCTTCTCCTCTTCTTTCATCTAATAATCTTAGAGTGTGCAAATGTGGACCTTTGGGCCAACAATTTCTATATATAATTGTCATGTCATACCCCCATACACCTTTTTCTCTTCCTAGGTCACAAAATGTAACCTTTTTCACCCATTTTTCTTCCTATCCACCTAATTTTTCATCCTCTATCCGTTTTTCACCACTATTCCCTCATTTAGAGAGTTCTCCCAAAAAAATTAATTTTTTCACATGTCCTCTTGAGGGGCACCCCTCATCGATTTCACAACTTCCTAGAAGTTGGAGAAAAAATTCTTTGACTTGACGCCATTTCCCTACTAGGTCATGACACTATGTCAAAGAGGGACAAATGTAGACACCTAAAAATTTCTCAACCCTTCATTCACTCTTTGAGATCATCCCTATCACTAATTTTCCATCAAATCAAGTAATTAAATTTTTAATTAATTAATTATCCTATCCAACCCCTGAACCATACATTCATCCTTCATCAATTAACTCTTGAAATCGAATTAATTAAATTAATTCAGCTTTACACCTTACTAACATCATCCCAATTAATTAAATAAATATGCAAAATATTTTTTGATTAATTTGTCCACTTTCTTAAACCTAATTAATTAGGTAAATTATGCTTATCTAATTAATTTGCCTTACTAATTAGCCTACACCTAGCTTAGTTGATTAAATAGCTATTATTTAATTAGCTACTCTAGCCTACATGACCCCTAGACCTAGATTTATTAAATAAATCATTATTTAATTAATCATAAACCTTAATTAGCCCACTTACTAATTTTCTCCAGCCACATTAACTAAGTTAATCACCCTGATTAACTTGGTCAAATCTTTCTTAACACCTCCCACACCCACAAATAAAAAGTTTCAAAAAATACTTAACCCCTCCAACTCGTTCTTTCCATTTTTATGTTAAAACATATTCAACCAATTTAGCTTACAAATGTAAGGACCCAAAAATGTGCATGTGTCACATGACCTTCACATTCCCACATAAAATGGAATTTTTAATTCCACCTCCTCCCAAGGAAATTAATTTTTAATTTCTTCACACATTAAATGCAAAGTCCTCCCTAAAATAAATTTTTAATACATTTTTATTCTCCACCCTCCAAATTTGATGATCAAATCTGTACCCTCCATCTCACATCCAATCTCATCCATTGATCTCAACATTCAATCTCCACTGTTGGATCAAAATCCCCTCCAATTTGCCTATAAATACAAGACTTCACAAGCCATTTCATTATCCAATTTTAGAGCAAGATTACCATGCTAAAATCTCTCCCAATTTTTATCCATCTTAGCTAGGTTATGCTAGAATTTGTAGTACATTTGAGAGCATTTTGCATTTGTAAGTTCTAGTTGGGTAAAGCAAGGAGCTAGTAGGTGCAATTTCCTCCACCTTATTTAGGAGTGAGGAGGATTCAAGAATATACAAGGTATAACTTATGTTTTTCTTTGTTTATTACATGTTTTTATGTTCTTGACTTCTTCCCATCTCCAGTAGTTGCCTAAAAGAGTGGATTGACGCTTCTAGAAGTTGATAGTACCAATCTAGATGAAGATGACGAAAGATAAGAAGACATAAATAAGATGAAAATAAACACAAAAGATCGATTTATACCTTCAAAGAATCTCCAAATATTCTTTGCTCCTTGATAAGGTGGAGGAGCTTGTACCCAAGAGCTCCTTGCTTTACCCAGGTTAATAGTTGAAATGTAGATTGCTCCTTGTCCTCAACACACTGTAGATGAGGGATTTGGTAGTGGACTTGAGAAGGATAATAGCTTAGAGATTGAGAGATGATTGGATAGAGATGAGATGAGAGGGATTTGGCTATGAGATGGGGGATGATTTTGGCATTATGAGGATATGGAAGACTAATTTGGGAGAGATTTTGGCATAATTTTGATGCTATTGAATGTGATGAAAATGGCTTGGGTTGGCCTTGTATTTATAGGCCAATTGTAGAGGATTTGAATCCAATGGCTAGGATTCAAAGTTGAAATCAAGGGTTGAGATAGGAGGATGAGATCAAGGGTTGAGATCTCACCAACAAAGATTAAGGGTGGAGGATAAAAGTGAATTTTAAATTCACCTCGGGAAGGATGAGGAGGATTAAAGATGAATTAAAAATTTATCTTGGGAAGAGTTGGATAATGACATGTCAAATAATAAAAATTCATTTCATGGGGGAATGTTAAATTAAAAATTCAAATTTAATGATAGAAGAGATGACATGTGACAAATGTGTTCTTCTGGGAATCACATGTGTGAGCTCTTTGTATAAAAAAGAGCTCTTACATCGAAATGGAAAGGTGAGATGGAAGGGTCATGTGACCCTTTTGATTAAAATGTAATTTTTTATTTGTGGGATGTGTTAAGTGAGATTTGACCAAGTTAATCAAGGGATTAACTTAATTAATGTCGCTGGATAAAATTAGTTAGTGGGCTAATGGAGGATTAAAATTAATTAAATAATGATTTATTTAATTAATTTTGGTCTAGGGGTCATGTAGGCTAGGGTAGCTAATTAAATAATTGGTATTTAATCAACTAAGCTAGGTTTAGGCTATAAGATAGGGTAGATTAATTAAATAAACATGATTTACTTAATTAATTAGGTTTAGGAAAGTAGACAGATTAACTAAATAAATATATAACCTATTCATTTAAATAATTGGGATGAAGTTGTAAGGTCTAGTGATAAATTAGATGAATTAATTTATCACAAGGGATGAATTAGGAATAAATGGATAAGGGTGAATGATTTGGGATAACTTAATTAAATAAATTGGATTTATTTAATTAATTGGTAGAAGGGATAGGTTAGTGATGTGAGGATGTGGGAAAGTGGCTTGCGAGGCAAGTTAGTTTCAGACGTCTACACCAGAGTGATACCCTCTATTTGGAAAAATATTTACTACCACCCTATCCAAGGAATGAGTTCTCACACTACCATGATGTAAGCCTTGATATGAGAGTTGGGATCACCCTCTCCTTTAAATTTTGGAAGCTCAGGGAGAGGATGTGGTAGTATGACCTAACGAATGTTGTAGTCAAGAGGATCCTTTAAATATTCAAGGTATGTTTCTAAGAGGGGGTTATGTATAGAGGGTTTTATTCCTCCAAACATTATCCCTTTAGGAGGAGCCTTTTTTTTTGTTTAAAGGTTATGCTAGATTGTCAATATCCTAATAAAGTTTGATGACTAGATGTTGTCATGTTTATGTTTTAAAAATTAATTGGGATTGCTTGTGGTTGATTTTGTGCTATAGGAATCCCACATATTTGATTGAGATTTGTCATGTTTGATGATGAGGACAAGGGAGACATAAATTCTTTATTGTGTGTGTCATGAGGATGGAAGTTTAGATGAGGGGTATTTTGTGTTGCCCGTTGGTTTGATTTGATCTTGTCAATGAAATGATTTCCTTGTGCCGTAGGTTTTCCCTTAATTTTGTTTTGTCAATTTTGTTTAACACTCCTAGCCTCAAGTGTCTCAATTCATTGGACTAAGCTTTTTACAGGGTCTATGGGTGAGGATTTGTCCATTCTTTGAGTTTTTTTACCTTGTGATGGATTCTTTTGCATTAGGGTTTGAGTTTCCCTATTTGTTCTTTCTAATGACACTTCAAATGTTGTAAACTTTTTATCTTGATGTACTATGTGGTGTGATTTTTGTACCCTCTCAACTTCTTGTAAATTCTTCCTTTGATATCTCACTTCTTTATCCATTTGGGTGGCCATTTTATGGGTTGATCATATTGATGGATCTCAGATCAAACATTCAAATGTTGTGTTTTGAAGCAACAAAAAGGTGAAGAGACTCTCTCAAAAGTTTTTGTTAGTTCAAAAAATATGTGGTGAATCTAGAATTAGATGTGAAAGTGATGATGAAATGGGATCAAAGCAATGAAAATGCCAAAATATTCAATCATGAGGTTTTTTTTCACGTCAGGTTCACAAAAATATGTACACTCAAAACTATGACTCGGTTGTATGAAGCGGTCAAGTCATATTTGACAAGCACATGGACCCTTCTCCTTGCCATAGGGCAAACCTCCATGTCACACTCACTCTCATGGAAGTAGCCAATCGAGAGGTGGTGAGACATGAGGACGGTCCTACTCACTTAAGAGATAGACTTCTCAGAGAGTGGTTGGCCAGTCTTGGGGCCTTTCTTGGGTATTGATTTTGATATGGTGCTATGTGACCAGTGTAGTTGAAATAACTATATGACCCAAAGGGTCACTACTTATGGTTCTCCTATTCAGATTTTGAAGATTCCAATGTTGAGTTGGTTTTCAATTATTTTTGTTTATGTTTCTGTCAAGTTAGAGTCTTTCTTCAAATTCTTGTACTATCACTCTTTTTTTTGTAACTCTCTTTTTCTTTATATTTTTTGGAATGCCTCACTTGATTTTCTCATTTTTTGAATTTTTGACTTTTATGGAAATGAATGCTTTTGAGCTTTGGATATACAATAATCTTGATCTCTCTATTCTCACTTTTCTCATCACTCTTTTTTTTCTCACTCATTTTCTTATTCACTCATTTTATTCCTTCAAAGTTTTGATCCCCTGATGTTTTTGGCCAAGAAAGATAAGGGGCCAAGAGCCACCAAAAGTTTTTTGTAATCTAGTCAGACTTCCTTTCTACTACGGAAGAATTGGGAAGGTTTACTTGCAAGCTATTGAACCAATTTCTTAAATCTTAATCAAGAGAGAGTTGATTGGAGTTAACATCGATTTGATTTAGGTTTGACTTATGGTTTATGACCTAAGGTTTAACTTGCTTTGCTTTGCATTGGGATGACTAGTGTTGACTAGTGTTGACCTCGTGATGAAATTGAGGGTTTGTAATCTTCGTGTGATGCTTGTGTTTTTGTTGTTTTCTATTATTGAATGTATGCATCCTATATGTATGCAAGACAATATTTTTGTGCTTTTTGTGGTTTTTTATGAAAGGAAAGTGTTCTTTTAATCTAGAATTTGAAATATGTATGCAATATAAAATGTGTTTACCTAATGCAATATGATCTATGTTTTTTTCTGGTTTTTCTTGATATTTTGGATCTAATCACTCTAAGAAATGGAATTTCTTTAAAAAAAACTAAACTAATGATGTAAAGTACTTGAAGTACAAACTAATCTAACAAAAGAATTATATTAATCCTATCAAGTAAATTGCAACATCCAATTACTATTCCCAAGAGCAATTTTAAGATTAGCTAATTGCTATCACAATGAAAAAAAGCACTAAAGAACCTGGAATGTGAGATGCATGAGCCTTCACTACCCTCAGGAATCCTTGTGTCAACAACCTCTTCATCCTCTTATAGCAGTGGGGATCTCCTCTTGGCAACAATAGGGAAGGGATGAAAAATAGCTTTGGAAATCTTGAAATGTGAGCTCGATGTGAGCTAAAATAGAATTATGGCTTGTAAACAGGTAGCATAACAACACGATGAGAAGATTTTAGCAAATCTTGGATGAAACAACAATGAAATAAAAGGCTCGTAAGTCCTATATTATCATATGGATGCTATGTGGAGAGAAGAAACCTAAAAAGATTGGATGCACAAATGAAATTGCATCCCAAAGGGGGAGCTTTGAAGCTATGCAATAATTAGAACTAATGAAATCTTTGAATCTTTGTAGAACTAAAGAAAGAAATTGAGAATGAGACTCAAAGGCCTATGAAGAAGCTTGAAAAGGCTTGTGAAGAAGGGAAGAGCATTCTTCAACTTGAAAATAATGAAGAGGGGAGGGGTATTTATAGGTTTGAAGGGCTCATGAAATGTGGGAGATATATACGAGTTAACTCCTTGAATGAAGACTTAATAGGCTTGATTAGGGAGTGAACTGGATTAATTAGGGAGTGAACAATCTTTGATAGCCTTTCATAGAAGAAGAAATGGAGTTAGCATGAGCTAGAGAGGTTAAAAGTATAGATCAAATGAATTTAATTATGCATGCTTAAAGGCTAAGAATAGTTTAATCTATGTTTGGACTAAAATTACATGCAAACTGAAAGAAAAATGGGTCGCAATGGAGCTTTTTCACATCCAAAAGTCAAGTTAATCCATAGTTGGAAAGATGGAAGGGTCAGCCATGGGTAACCCCTTTTTCTAGTCTAAATTATTTGGGGGAGATTTAGATTTTCAATAGGGTCACCCGAGGGAGATTTGAATTTTCAACAGGATCTCCCTCTCCTAAGGGAGATCCTATCGCATAGGGGGAGATCTAGAAATGAAGGGATCTGGGTGAAAATTGACAGTTGGAGAATGATTTTGGAGGGATAAGGAATCCATTTTCCACTAGAGTTGAGTCAAAAAGACATCAAAAACCAAATCTCCACCTACTCATGTCAAAACTGTTGGAATAAGGTGCCATTAACCTTGTAAATCCCATTATTGTATTATTCCATTTATTATTTATAATTACCCATAAGGGATGTACAAGTTTCACCAGCAGTGGTAAAAATTATTTACTATCCACGGTAATTACAGAGTTACTACACGGTAAGTCCCGAAGTTACTGGTGGTAGTTATGGGATGTCATTTACTATGGTAAATGGTAATTGGTGAAAATGGGGTGCACATGTGGAGGAATAATCTATTTTTAGTGTTATGACGCACATCATAGATGTTGTAAGAGGGTGTAAGAGATTCTATGACAACTGTAAGTTGTCATAAGAATCTATGACACTAATAATAGCATATGATGCATCATAAAATGTTGTAAGTGGCTATTTTTTGGCCCCAAGGCATTCAAGCTTGCATGGGTAATTTTTTCCCAAGTGTAGAATGCATGTATGACAAAATTTATGACCTCGTAAGAGCCTATTCTTGGCCATGGATGCCCAAGGTTGTATTGTTGACTCTTAACAAGTGTTGTGGTCTTGTAAGAAGTCCTTTAATGTCTTGAGGTTGTGTAAATTCTATATAAACCATAGCATAGTAGATGAAATGAATATAATAGTTTACAGGTACCCAAGTTCTGCCGAAGTGAAGGTTAGAGGACAGAGGAAGTGAATGTATTTGTAATCTTCTTTTGTGAAGATAATACAACTTGGCCTCTTTTCTTGATGGAGTTTTTTACTCGAAAGGGTTTTCTCCATGTTAAACACTTGTGTTATGTGCTTCATTTTACTTCTAGTATATTTTTGTATTGTGGGTTTATGTTTTGGTACAATCTCCATTAATAACACACAGTTAAAGTTTGTTGAAATTTATCTCGAATCCAATTTCCATTAAAGTAGTGTTGCTTTCATTTCTAACATTTGGTATCAGAGCCTAGCCAGCTTTGACCCTTGGGTGGTAGTGTGGAAGCTGTAGCTATAGTGGGAGATTTGGTTGCATTTGTTTTGCAGATCTTGTGTTGTTATTATGGTGGCATCCACTGTTGCATCAACCTCTCGTTTGGACATTGAGAAGTTCAACGGAACGGGGTATGAGTTGTGGAAGTTGAAAATGGAAGATTTGTTGGAAGAAAGAAACCAATGGTTGGTTGTCCAAAGAGAGAAGAAACCTGATGATGTCTCTCAAGATGAGTGGGATAGACTGGATACGAAGGCACGGGGAACCATCCGGTTGTGTCTTTCAGACTTTGTCTTGTTGAATATCACAAAGGAAGAGACTGCATACAAGTTGTGGAAACAGTTGGGTGAGATCTATCAAGCCAAGAGTATGGTAAATAAACTTTATTTAAAAAGAAAATTATTTTCCATGAAAATGTGAGAAGGTGAATCAGTTGCAGAGCATTTAAATTCTTTTAATTTGTTAGTGAGTCAGCTTGATTCATTAGATGTTGAGGTTAGTGAGGAAGATAAATGTATCTTACTTCTTTGTTCTTTACCTGAGTCTTAGGAGAATGTTATCCTTGCTATCACTACTAACCTCGTGGATCTGAAGTTGGATGCTCTTGTTTCAGTGCTACTATCACAGGAATTGAGGAAGAAGAGTTCAGATAGTTTAGGGGATGCTCTCAGTGTTAGGGGAAGGTCTAAGGAAAGAGGACCTAAGGGAGATCATAAAGGGGCTAAGGACAAGTCCAAGGGCCAATCTAAGACTCCTGGTAAAAAGAATAGAGTTAAGTGTTGGAACTGCGGTAAAAGGGGACATGTGAAGAAGGAGTGCAGAAACCCCAAGAAACAGTGGGAGAGTGCTTTGGATAAGTCCTTGAATGCAAGTGAAGAAGTTTTACTTTCTGCATGTAATCTTGTTTCTAATGATCACTGGTTGGTTGACTCAGGATGCTCGTTACATATGACCTCACATAAGGAATGGTTCTCCACATATGAAGAATATGATGGAGGTAATATCTACCTTGGTGACAACTCTACATATCCAGTTGTTAGGAAAGGAAAGATTGGTGAGAGGGAACTTGGTGGTAGCGAAAGGGAAGAGATTCAAGAAATTGTTTAAGCTTGAAGCCACTACAGTTTGTAATGCCTCCTATGTATTTGAGGCCACTACTGAAAATACATGTATGTTGTGGCACTGTAGATTGGGCCACACAAGCAATAATGTATTGAAAACTATTAAGAATAAAAATTTGTTGGACGGTTTCTCTTATTCTGATGAGCACTTTGATTTCTGTGAGCATTGTGTGTTTGGTAAACAAAACAAAAAATCATTTCCTTTAGGAAGCAATAGAGCAAAAGAGAAGTTAGAAATTATTCATATGAATGTGTTTGGACCTATGGATAATGAATCTATCAGAAAATCTTGTTATTTTGTAACCTTCATTGATGATGTATCCAGATTTACATGGATTTATTTTATGAAGCATAAATCTGAAGTTTTCACTAAGTTTAAGGAATTCAAAGTCTTAGTAGAGAACCAATCAAGTTTAAAGATAAAAATATTAAGATCTGACAATCGAGGGGAATATTGCTCTAAGGAATTTGATGAGTTTTTCAAGCATGCAGGTATAATTAGACAAAAGACAACTACGTATACACCACAGCAGAATGGTGTTGCAGAAAGGTTGAACCAAACAATTATGGATAGAGCCAGAAGTATGCTTAGTGATGCATAGTTGGATAAATACTTTTGGACAGAGGTTATATGTACTGCTTGCTACTTGATAAACAAATCTCCTTGTAAGGCTCTTGATTCCACAACTTATGAAGTGTGGACAGGTAAGAAACCTTATGTTTCACATTTAAGAGTTTTTGGTTGTGAGGCTTTTGTTCATGTGCCTAAGGAAAAGCGATCTAAGTTGGATCCAAAGGCTAAAAAGTGTACATTCGTTGGATATGGTGATAATGTCAAAGGTTATAAGCTTTGGAATCCACTAACCCGCAAGATTATCTTTTCTAGAGATGTTATTTTCAGGGAACTTAGAGTTATTTCTAAACCTGAGCAGCCAAAAGAAAAAGATGAAAAGGTAAAGAAGGTGCACTTTGATTTAGAGCAGAAAGATGCACCTCAAGAAGAACAGAATGATGGATTAGGGGTGAAGAAGAAGAAGAAGATTTGAGTAGTTATGATGAAGATGAGTCTGTTGTTACAGAAGAAGTTGTTGCAAATGATCATGCAGAAGAACGAGTAGAGTCTCTGACTCCACCCTTGAGGAGATCCACAAGACAACAAAATCTAGTTGACAGGTATAGCCCGCCAGATTTTTGTTGTGTATATGCTTTATTAAGTACTAACGATGAACCTAGATCCTACAGGGAAGCTATTTTTGCATATGATAGCGAGTCTTGGAAACTAGCCATGCAGGAGGAGATGATGGCTTTGGACTCTAATAACACCTGGGATCTTGTTCATTTGCCTAAAGGAAGAAAGGCCATAGGATGTAAGTGGGTCTTCAAAAATTAATTTGGATCAGACAAGTCATTGGAGAAGTACAAGGCTAGACTGGTAGCCAAGGGCTACTCCCAGAGAGAGGGAGTTGATTTTGGTGAGATATTCTCTCTTGTTGCTAAATTGACTTCTATTAGATTTCTCTTATCCATTGTTGTAGCTTATGATTAGGAGATTGACCAAATGGATGTTAAGACTGCGTTCTTGCATGGAAATCTTGAAGAAGAAATTTATATGCAACAACCTATAGGTTTTGAGGTAAAAGGAAAAGAACATTGGGTTTGCAGGTTAAAGAGGTCTCTTTATGGTCTGAAACAATCTCCCAGAATGTGGTATCAAAAGTTTGACTCATTTGTTTTGAAATTGGGTTTTGTTAGAAATGAGGAGGATCATTGTGTTTACATTCATTACGTTGATGATTCTATACTAGTTATTGCTTTGTATGTTGATGACATGTTATTTTTCAGCAATACTAAGGGTATGGTCAGTGAGCTTAAAGCCCAACTTTTAGGTGCATTTGAGATGAAGGATCTTGGTGCTGCAAGGTATATTTTGGGAATGGAGATCAAGAGGGACAGAGTTAACAGAAAGCTTTGGCTGTCACAAAGTAAGTATGTGAATACTATTTTACAGAAATTTAGTTTGCAAGACTGTAACCCAGTTAGAGTTCCTTTAGCCATTGGTACTAAGCTTTCATTAGATATGTGTCCAAAGACTAAGGATGATCTTGAAGATATGTCTAATGTGTCATATGCTAGTTTTGTAGGGAGTTTGATGTATGCAATGGTTTACACTAGACCAGATATTGCCCAAGCAGTGGGAGTTTTGAGCAGATTTATGTCTAACCCTAGTAGACAGCATTGGAACTATGCGAAGAGGGTGTTTAAATATCTTGTAGGTACTCCTGATCATTGTTTGGTTTATTCTAGTATTGATAGTGTTGATAAATCTTTGGACATACAGGGTTTTGTTGATGCAGATTGGGCAGGTGACTTGGATAGTCGAAGGTCCACTAGTAGCTATGTGTTTACTCTGTTTGGAGGTGTAGTGAGTTGGATGAGTAAGAGGCAGCCCACAGTTGCTTTGTCCACCATAGAAGCAAAGTATATGGCTGCAACTCATGTCTCTAAGGAGGCAGTTTGGTTGAGGAATTTATGTACAAGTATTAGTTTTGATTGCAGGAATATTTAGATTAGTTGTGATAGCCAGAGTGCTATCTGTTTGGCTAAGAATCCCATTTACCATGCTCAAACTAAGCATGTTGATGTTTAGTATCACTTTGTTCGAGAGTTGATTGCAAATGGAGAGATTGAGCTGAAGAAGATAGACACTCAGGAGAATGTTGCAGATTCATTGACCAAGCCTATGAGCAAAGAGAAGTTTGTATGGTGCAAAGAGGCCACGGGCCTTATTTCTAGTGCCTGATTATTTTTTATTTGATTTCCTTTGGGTTGATTTACATTGTATAATATCAAGTGGGAAAATGTTGGGATAAGGTGCCATTAACCTTGTAAATCCTATTATTGTATTATTCCATTTATTATTTGTAATTACCCATAAGGGATGTACAAGTTTCACTAGTAGTGGTAAAAATTATTTACTGTCCATGGTAATTATGGAGTTACTACACGGTAAGTCCCAGAGTTATCGGCGATAGTTACAGGATGTCATTTGCTATGGTAAATGATAATTGGTCAAAGTGGGGTGCACATGTGGAGGAATAATCTATTTTTAGTGTTATGACTCATGCCATAGATGTTGTAAGAGGGTGTAAGAGATTCTATGACAACTATAAGTTGTCATAAGAATCTATGACACTAATAATAGTGTTATCACCTAGATTTGCACCCTTTGCTGTAGATGTGAAACCTTCAGCAATCTAGAGTAGCATGGGAATGATCTTGAAGTGTGGGACCTTGCGACATGAGATCAGACCTCTGAAGAAGGCCAGCTTCCTCTTTCTAAGCCTATTGCTTAGAGAAAAACATCTAAACCTAGTGCTAATGCTTGATGGGGAAAAGGGTTAGAAGGAATGCTGAAAAGAAATGCTGAAATAAACTAAGTGATACACCAGATTTAAATGTGTTTGGCTGCAACTAAATAGACATAGTAATAATCTCATAGCTAGAAAGGCTTACATAGACTCATATTAATTCTAGAAAGGTCCAGGAGAATAGACACAGTGCTAAAAATAATAATAGAGAGGCAAAAATACCAGTTTATATTGATTATAGAGGCCAAGTAACCATTACAAAGAATAGCCTTTAAGAACAACCAACACTATATACATCTATTTTACATGTATATATATCATTTTACATTTTTAGTCAGTTACAATAAGTTCTCTCCCATGGGCGCTGTCAAAAAATACCACTACTGAAGGGACATTTATCTGCCTAAAGCGATGGTGTAAAAGATTTGAAAATAGGGCAGATGAAAGATATTTTTATCATTAATGTGGTCTGCAGAGTCATTGATTTGTAGCAATGAATGCAACAAATATATTCAGCCGAATATGTAATTGTCGCTGCTGAAGCATCATGATGACCAAGCATGCAACGCTAGATCTAAAATTTGAAAGTGGGAGAAAACCCCTGAAAACCCTGCCAAATGAAAGAGGGGACCAAAATATGCATCTTTGTCTCTTGAATCATGCTGAAATTTGCCATGATGGAGGAGATACAGGCAGTCAAAGCTTTGGTCAATCGCTTGTATATATTGCTTTGCATCTGTGTATATATCACTTGAATTTGCTGCCTGAATCGGCATCCAAAACCTTCTCTACAACTCCTTTGTATATGCATGGCACCTTGTATATCGGACTTGAATTTGCCCTTTGAATTTCAAAATTGTATATGATTACAATTTCCTTTTGTATATGCATTTGTATGTTAACTTGCATGTATGTCTGCTGCCACGTGGCACTGCCTGATTCATTGTTGAGCTGGTTCAAGGAGCATCGCTGAAAACTGTATCTGCCCTTTGCATATTGCAATATACAAGCACAATTGTACATGCAAGCCGCGGACTTCAAATTTTTTGAAATAGCCTGAAAAGACGTTGAAATCCAGCTTGTATACCTCCTTTGTATGTTTTCTTGTATATCGCATGATATACAAGCACCAAATATACAAGCAACGGACCCCAAAAATTTATCAACTGCTTTGACTGCTGGGTCGGATCCGGCTTGTATCACTTTCTTTGTATATTTCCCTGCATGTACAAATATACAAAACACTTATACATATACAAGGCAGACTCGAGACCTGGATATGTTGAATTTGATCTTCGATTCAAGTCCGTCTTGCATGCAACCCTTGTATCTCTGACTTGTATATCAGGCGAAGGTCCCTTGTATCTTTTCTTTGTATATTGGCTTGTATGTGCAAACATACAAGTGAAATATACATTCTACTGTTCATTCTCACTTGTATCTTCTAACATACAATCGACCTTGTATGTGCATAGGCCCCATCTTTTGTACATTCAGCCTTGTATGTTTCTCTGTATGTTTCGCTTGTATGTGCAAAACAAAGAAGTGAAATATACAAAGAAACATACAAGGCCAAATGTACATTCCACTGTAGCAAATGCACTTGTATGTCAAACCTTGTATCTTTTCATTGCATGTGCAAACATACAACATAATATGCATTTGAAACCTGATATGCATTGAGGGAATATTCCTATAATGTATCTCCTACTTTGTATAATTTTCCTTGTATGTTTCGCTTGTATGTGCAAACATACAAGCGAAATATACATTCTCTTTTGTATATGCGCTGATATACATTCCACTGTTCACATGCATATAATCGGCCTTTGTATATTTTGATTGTATGTTGGGTTATATGTGTGAATATACAAACCTGATATACAAAGAAAATATACATTTATAGAATATTTTAGGAATGTAACCGTTGCATGTGAAGACATACAACACAATATGCATGCAGAACCCGATATGCATTAAAGGAATATTCCTGGAATCTGCGATAGATTCCCTCAATGTATATGCATTTCCTTGAGCCCGATATGCATTCCAAAATGCATACAACTTACCTTTTTTCATCATTTCCTAAGGCCGATAGAGATTTGCAAGCCCGCCAAATGTTTATTTGAACTGTATGTTGACCAAAACTTTGACCATAAATAATTTCTTTATTTGGCTGAATTTTAGGGTGATGTAAAAAGCAAACCTGCCTATTTTTTTCAAGCTCTTTCCAATGGTAAGGTTTTTTAGGCAAGGCTTTTTTGAGAAATTTGGCACTTAAGCTTTGTAGGAACATTTTCCAAAGGATTTTCAAGGGAAAGTACCAGGTGAATTGTTTAGCTTTGGATAGGGGAAAATGGGTCAATAATTTGGCGACTTCTATGGGATGTTTGCCTGCTAAACATGAGATCAATGGCCTTATGCATCCATTCAGCATGGGGTCAAGTCTAAAACATGCTGGAAAACTGGAACCTACCTCCAAAACACAAAAAAGGGGAGAGGTCTGCATTCTCCTAATGACAATGCAGCCTGTGCAGAAGCACTTATGGAAAGGGAAAACTAAAACAGAAATGAAACCTACTCGTATCCTAAACTAACCAATCAGACATGACTTTAAACAAAGCCATTAACTGGTTCTTGAAAATAACTGCCTTTTCTTGTTAATTTACAATGTTTCCCATTCATGTGGGCAGTTAAAAAAAGGTTAGGGGGAAATATACATGTGGCAAATTGATAAAACACCCCCCTCAAAGTGGAGATAAACTCACCTATCCACCTGGACTAATTGCTGATGTTGCTAACTTGTGGTGAATAAATGGGATGATCCCACTCATTTTGATGCTCAACTTCATGCTTAGAGGTAAGCATGACAAGTGCTGACTCCTCTTGATGTATCTCTAGCTGGGCTAGATGCCTAATTGGGCATCCCCTTGAAATGACATGCAAATCATGATGACTGATTTCATGTCTCTGCTCTGATTCTTTCTCTTCTTGCTCCTCATTTGGTATGATGGTGACCTCCACCTTTCTCTCATGTTGCTCTTGTATGTGAAACAGCTGACTTGGGACCTCATGGTTTTCTCTATCTTCCTTCAAAGAATCCAAGAAGGCTGACATAATGTCATCATGGCTGCATTCCTCCTCCTCTTGCTGGTCTGGAAACTTTAGCTCTTGTGATTTTACTACAAATATGGCTGCCTCCACCTTGTGAACAAAATGCTCAAGATATTCTAACTTAGGCTCAGAAAATGAGCCATGCACATGCTCAAAAGATAAGACCTCCCCATCAAGAAGTTGATATCCCTGCCCTTTCTCATATGCCAGCAACTCACAATCATGCTCAAAGCCTCCAAAATTTTTTAGGTTTGTTGGCATCTTGCCTTCATCTTCATTTTTAACGTGGTTGGGGAATTCATCAAACAAGGTAGCATCACCTTCCTTTTGAGTAAATTCAGCAATAGCCTCCTCCATAGCACACTCATCCCAAAAAAGAGCCTCTTCCAAGTCTTCAAGAGCTGGAAGCTCACTGCCATGTTGGGCCTCCATGCATAACAAGTTATCATTATTTTCATTGTCCTCTTGTTGCTGCATACCCACAACCAGCTGCTCATACTCTTCATCTTCAACATAATCAGGTAGCTCATGAAGTAGGGCAGCATCATCCATTTCTGAAGTGACCTTAACAATACTTAGGTGCAATAGGTGCAAACAATTTTTTTCTGTAAGTGTAGAAATAAACTACTCCTTATTAGTTTTAGCTTCCTCCACCTTCTCTTTTGGCTCATCTTTCCAAATATCTCCCTTGAGGATTGAAATAGCATCAGGGAAAGAAGCCTAAATAACTTCTTGAATTTCTTGGAGGGGAGAGGGTTTTGGACAAATTTGTTCCTGGGAAGTGATAATTTGAGGTTGCACAAGAACAAGGACATGTGAAGGGATATAAGCATTGAAGCCTGGGAACTTGTGGAGTCTAGGTTGCTCTTGGTCAAGTATAGATTGTTGGGTTGGAGAAGCACTCCTAAAACTCAGAATTATGATAGGCTTGGATTCTATGACTGTTTCCTCTACCTGATTTTCAATTGGTATGAGAGGATTGGCCTTTTCCAAGTTTGGTACTTTGTAACCAGGATGCTTGACCCAAGAAGGCTGCCATGGTAAAGAATCTTGAGGCTCTTTTATAGATTCACTTTGGTCTGAAGGATGAACTTGTGAGGGCTGAGGGCCTCTAAAACTTGGGATTTTAAAACTGGGAAGCAGTTTTGGAGGCACAGATGAATTATCCTGCCTAAAGCTTGGAATTTTAAATCTTGGAGCTTCTTCAGCAGCAGGCTAAGTAGGTGTCTTCCTTATAGCAAGGTTCTCTTGAAAAACCTCCTACTGTGTTTCTCGCTACTGGTCACATGTTAACATTTCTATAAATTCATCAGCATCCCTATTCAGATCTAGAGATAGCTTCTTGAGACCATACATGATTATGATGCTAAGATCATAAAAATGCTAAGGCCGACCATACCCTGTTGTTCTTTTAGCCTTATCTAAATTTCCGTCAAGCTTTAGAAAACCCTCCATGAGCTCATTGAAAGCATCAATATTCTCAGGGGCAACATTAGGGGTAGGAGGAAGGTAAGCATCATGAGAATGCTGATACTCTGCAGTGGCAGGGCTGTATGGTATTGCTAATATAGGGGCCAATAGCCTGTAATTGGACTAGGGGTAGGGAAATAACCATATTTCCCATAAAATTCTAACATCTTATAGCATCTAAATGCTGGATATTCATAAACATGTCAGAATTAGAGAAAAATAGATGTGCAACCCAGAAAGACTGGATACATACCAGAGAGGGAGTCGCTAGGTGATTGAAATGCTTTTGGGAGCTAAAATAGACCAGGAAAATCACCAAAATCCTGAACTTTGATAAAATTTTAGGTACTTGGGCTGTTGAAACTAGCTGTTTCGTTCAGTAGAGTCACCATGGTGTTGTTGGTATTGCCTCCAAAGGCTGGTAATACTAGGAGAAACACCAAATCTCTTAGTATCTTGATGAGAAGTTCATCGAACTGGTCCCACCGGGCGTGCCAGAAACTCTTATAACCTAGATTTGCACCCTTTGTTGCAGATGTGAAACCTTCAGCAATCTGGAGTAACATGGGAATGATCTTGAAGTGTGGGACCTTGCGACATGAGATCAAACCTCCGGAGAAGGCTGGCTTCCTCTTTCTAAGCCTATTGCTTAGAGAAAAACATCTAAACCTAATGCTAATGCTTGCTGGGGAAAAGGGTTAGAAGGAATGCTGAAAAGAAATGCTGAAATGAACTAAGTGATACACCAGATTTAAATGTGTTTGGCTACAACTAAATAGACACAGTAATAATCTCATAGCTAGAAAGGCTTACATAGACTCATATTAATTCTAGAGAGGTCCAGGAGAATAGACACAGTGCTAAAAATAATAATAGAGAGGAAAAAATACCAGTTTATATTGATTATAGAGGCCAAGTAACCATTACAAAGAATAGCCCAGAAGAACAACCAACACTATATACATCTGTTTTACGTGTATATATATCATTTTACATTTTTAGTCGGTTACAATAAATTCTCTCCCATGGGCGCTATCAAAAAATACCACCGCTGAAGGGATGTTTATCTGCCTGAAGCTATGGTGTAAAAGATCTGAAAATAGGGTAGATGAAAGATATTTTTCATCATTAATGTGGTCTGTAGAGTCATCGATTTGTAGCAATGAATGCAATAAATATCTTTAGCCGAATATGCAATTGTCGTTGCTGAAGTGTCACGATGACCAAGCATGCAACGCTAGATCTAAAATTTGAAAGTGGGAGAAAACCCCTGAAAACCCTGCCAAATGAAAGAGGGGACCAAAATATGCATCTTTGTCTCTTGAATCATGCTAAAATTCACCAGGATGGAGGAGATACAGGCAGTCAAAGCTTTAGTCAACCGCCTGTATATATCGCTTTGCATCTGTGTATATATCACTTGAATTTGCCACCTGAATCAGCATCCAAAACCTTCTCTACAACTCCTTTGTATATGCATGGCGCCTTGTATATCGAACTTGAATTTGCCCTTTGAATTTTGAAATTGTATATGCATACAATTTCCTTTTGTATATGCGGGCCCCACCATTTGTATGTTAACTTCAATGTATGTCTACCACCACATGGTACTGTCTGATTCGTTGCTGAGCTGGTTCAAGGAGCATCGCTGAAAACTGTATCTGCCCTTTGCATATTGCAATATACAAGCACAATTGTACATGCAAGCCGTGGACTTCAAATTTTATGAAATAGCCTGAAAAGACGTTGAAATCTAGCTTGTATACCTCCTTTGTATGTTTGCTTGTATATCACATGATATACAAGCGCCAAATATACAAGCCACGAACCCCAAAAATTTATCAACTACTTTGACTGCTGAGTCAGATCTGGCTTGTATCACTTTCTTTGTATATTTCCCTGCATGTACAAATATATAAAACACTTATACATATACAAGGTAGACCTGAGATCTGGATATGCTAAATTTGATCTTTGATTCAAGTTCGTCTTACATGCAACCCTTGTATCTCTGACTTGTATATCAGGCGAAGGTCCCTTGTATCTTTTCTTTGTATATTGGCTTGTATGTGCAAACATACAAGCGGAATATACATTCTACTGTTCATGCTCACTTGTATCTTCTAATATACAATCGACCTTGTATGTGCGCAGGCCCCATCTTTTGTACATTCGGCCTTGTATGTTTCTCTGTATGTTTCGCTTGTATGTGCAAAACATACAAGGTTGAATGTACATTCCATTGTAGCGGATGCACTTGTATGTCAAACCTTGTATCTTTTCTTTGCATGTGCAAACATACAACATAATATGCATTTGAAACCTGATATGCATTGAGGGAATATTCTTGTAATGTATCTCCTGCTTTGTATAATTTTCCTTGTATGTTTCGCTTGTATGTGCAAACATACAAGTGAAATATACATTCTCTTTTGTATATGCGCCGATATACATTCCACTGTTCACATGCATATAATTGTCCTTATATATTTTGATTGTATGTTGGGTTGTATGTGCAAATATACAAACCCAATATACAAAGAAAATATACATTTGCAGAATATTCTGGGAATCTACCTTGTATGTAACCGTTGCATGTGAAGACATACAACACAATATGCTTGCAGAACCCGATATTCGTTGAAGGAATATTCTTAGAATCTGCGATAGATTCCCTGAATGTATATGCATTTCCTTGAGCTCGATATGCATTCCAAAATGCATACAACTTACCTTTTTTCATCATTTCCTAAGGCCAATAGAGATTTGCAAGCCCACCAAATGTTCATTTGAACTATATGTTGACCAAAACTTTGACCATAAATAATTTCTTTATTTGGCCGAATTTTAGGGTGATGTAAAAAGCAAACCTGCCTATTTTTTTCAAGCTCTTTCCAATGGTAAGGTTTTTTAGGCAAGGCTTTTTTGGAAAATTTGGCACTTAAGCTTTGTAGGAACATTTTCCAAAGGATTTTCAAGGGAAAGTACCAGGTGAACTGTTTAGCTTTGGTTAGGGGAAAATGGGTCAACAAATAGCATATGACACATCATAAGATGATGTAAGTGGATATTTTTGGCCCCAAGGCATTCAAGCTTGCATGGACACTTTTTCCCAAGTGTAGGATGCATGTATGACAGCATTTATGACCCCGTAAGAGCCTATTCTTGGCCATGGATGCCTGAGGTTTTATTGTTGACTCTTGACAAGTGTTATGGGCTTGTAAGAAGTCCTCTAATGTCTTGAGGTTGTGTAAATTCTATATAAACCATAGCATAGTAGATTAGATGAATATAACAGTTTATAGGTACCCAGGTTCTATCGGAGTGAAGTTTGGAGGACAGAGGAAGTGAATGTATTTGTAATCTCCTTTTGTGAAGATAATACAACTTGGCCTCTTTTCTTGGTAGAGTTTTTTACTCGAAAGGGTTTTCTCCATGTTAAACACTTGTGTTATGTGCTTCATTTTGCTTCTGGTATATTTTTGTATTGTGGGTTTATGTTTTGTTACAATCTCCATTAATAACACACAGTTAAAGTTTGCTGAAATTTATCTCAAATCAGATTTCCATTGAAGTAGTGTTGCTTTCATTTCTAACAAAAACGCCAGGGAGAGATCCTGAAAAAATAGGGACATATTTGTCCTAATAAATCACAATGAAAACTAAAAGTTGGAGATAGTTTTTACTGGGAAAAGAAATAGAATTTCCACTTCAACTAGGTCAAAAGGTGATCAAAAACCAAGCCTCCACTTACAAATGTTAAATATCCCTAGGGAGATCCTGAAATAATAGGGGGAGATTTGTCCTAGTTGAACATAACTGAAAACTAAAATTTGGAGATGGCTTGGAAGGTCCTCTAGAGGCTCCTATGGGTTGGTTTGGATGAAAACACTAAGGAAAGGTCAAATTACAACAAATATATGAATAAAAGCCTTAGAGATGAAGTCACAAGCACATAAAGTGAAAATTGACAAGTGTGAAAAAGTGTCAAAAGCAAGGGAAAGGTTAGTACAATAAAGGGGAAACAAAAAGAGATGTGAAAACCCATATGTTTCCAAGATATCCACTACTGAGAGGGCATTGTTTTCATGCTTACATGTACATGACAAGGACTACATGTCATCATGGGGTCCTCATGGAAGTTGTGCATGATTTTAGTACTTACAGGCTCTCCATGGTCTATGACCCTATATGGGTCATAACCAAGGTCGTGTCCACAGTGGGGTCATGGATCCCACAGGCCATGGTCGCCTATGTGCAGGGCAGGTCGTGCCGGTAGGGTTTGGCCCTACCACCCACAACTCACTTTGCAAAACAAAATATTTTTTAATTTTATTTTTAATAAATAAATCATAAGTTTAGTTTTATATGTAAATATTTTTAAAAAATAAAATCTCTCTTCTTTTTTAGTATTATTTTATTTATGTTTTTTTTTTCCTTTTTTTATTTATTTTCTTTTGAATATATAAAATGTGAAATAAAACAAGCTTTAAAAGTATGATTCTTTTTTCTTTTTCATGTATAAAAAGAGCTATAATAAATTAATCATTTAAAATTTAAAATATATATTATTTTATATTTATAAATTAATATAAAGCAATTTTTATTATTTAAAACTCTTTTTTAAAAGTATGTTAATTCTAATAACATTTATTTACACATATATAAAAGTGAAGCACACATTTGTGTATTTATCTTTTAAAAGTTGATATTCTCCATTGGTCACCTAAAACAAAGTGATGAGTAACAATGTGTTATTTATTAAACTATACACTTAATATTTTCCACTTGTATTATAAAATCTTAGCAATGCATATTTCTTTTAACATGACATGATTCCAACACCATTTTCTTAAGTGCAATAACTTGAATAAATAAATCATTATACACTTCCAATCCACCACACACAAGGTTTACTCTCCCATTTTTTAGATGAATAAAGTTATAATGTTATTTTAATGTATCTTCCCTAACTACTACCTTTATGTTATCTTTAGAACTAAGGGTACACATTTTGCATATTCATAAAAATTTTCCCTTTGAGTATCATATAGGATAATAGAAATGAAGTTGTATTCTTAATCTATGTATGATCAAATACTTGATACATTTGAATACAACTTTACAAGATGAGTACCCATCCTTAAAATTTATGGATATCTTCTTATAAATGTTACATAGTAATACATCACATGTATTTAACACTAACTAGTTTAACAAATGCATTTAAATTTCCTAAGCAATATTTGCATCACAATGAAGATATATTCTTCTTTGATGTCCTAATGCCTTTGATACACCACAAGATTGATTTTAACAACTTTTTCACATGAATACAACACTGCATTCTACTACAACAATAGGTGTCTTCAAAAAGCCACCTTCCAAGATTTGAAGAAAATTTTGAGCAACCAATTGGGAGATTAAATCTCTCTACCCATCCAATATGACATAATAAAACCATTAGAGACTCTAGTTATCCCCTGAGGCAGGAGAATCAATGAGGACCCAAAGGAAAACAAGATAAAATAACAACAAATTAACCAAAAAAATCATACAAATGTAAGATCACACAACACAATAAGTATCCATAAGATATCACCCTCAAGGTGAGTTCTCTCCAGAATTTCCACACACATATTTTAAAATATTTTTCATCAAATTTCTAAATTTAAACATCCTCACAATTATCTCAAACATAAATCTCAAGAAAGAAAATTCATCCCCAAAAAGGAGGTCCGTATGAGATTTACAACTTCTCAAAGTCACATCATACATAGCACATAGATAAAATAAGATCATCCAAAATAAAGAATTGACAAGGAATAACCCCAAAAGAAAAGAGAAGCAAAATACTAATCTCCCTTCTTAAAGATTGTTGAAAAGAAGATCCTTCTTCCTTCTTCAAGCTCCTCCTCTTCCCAACATGAAGTTGTTATGGAGTAAAAAGAAGCCACATGTCTTTCTACCTCCTTGTTTAGCTCCTAGGTTCCTGTGATTATATTATACATTCTAAATGTTCATCCTGATGCAAAATTGCCCAACACCATTGTAAATTGGGAATAAGGGGCTCATGTTTTACCTTATCCCAAACCTAAAAGGGGCTCAAAGACTTGGGTGCCACCACCAAAGTCTTCCCTAATTGGTCAGGGCAGAATCAAAATTATGTCAGCCTGGGACCTTTCAAAAGGTTTCTCTTTGTTATCTCTTTTGGTTTAATTTGATGAATGTTAGTGGGAAAGCATATATAAGTGTGTTTTTGAATTCACTATGGACCTAGATAGAGATAGACAACTTGATGTATTAGATCAAAAGAGCATTCAAAGTATTCATTGTAATTCTAGAGAAGATTTGTATTGTCATTGTGTGTGTTATTGCAGGTTTGAAGTTATCATCTATCTCTCCTGATGACTTGAAGATCCTTCATCCTCTTAAGGGTTTCATCACATAGGTGATATCATTGTTATTTATTATCGTTTGATTCATCATATTTTTATTGTGTTTATCCTCTGCCATGCAAGGGAATGCTCTCTTTATCTATCAATGCTATTAGGAAGCTTGAATGTTATCCCAAGATTTGACTGAGGCAAGTCCCTAAACACCATAAACCCTAAACCCCTTCTTTTCTTCTTGTGTGCAAGTTATAGGAGTGAGATCCAGGAAATATGAAGATATAGGAAGACTAAGCAAGGATTAGGGTTTCAAGATCCAACAACAGTTATAGAATATTCCTCTGTGCACTTCGGCAGTGGCACCCTAGTCTTTCTACCCCTGCTGACTTTAGATATGGAATCAGGGCACCTTCTACAACATTTCTCTAGTTTACAGTTTCTATAGATTCTATCATTCAAGACTTGGGCAGTCTCAAAATAGTCCTTCGACACATCTGCTTCTAGGACACAGGTTCTATCATCTTCCTAATCATCCCTTTATAGTTAGTTATTCTAGATATCTATTGTACATCTTTTATTATAATCATATCATCATAGAACTAGGTTTTATTACATTATTGACCTAGGGTTTGATAAAAAAGACTTTACTAAATCTGATCTTTCTGTAGGAAAAAAGAGAACAAGATCTATAGTTGAGTCCACCTTCATTTCGTAGTGATCTGGCTTGCTCTTGTCCTTGAGTGTTATTGTGGAAGAGTGTTTGATCTAATGTGCATGCTAGTTGTCATCATTCTCCTTTTCCACACCTAACATTTTGGTGAACCTGTAGCTTTGATCATTTGCATCTTGTTTATTGTTTAAATTAGATCTTACATTGATTTATTGCATATTTATCAATATTCATTTGAAGATTTTGTATAAATTTTGAAAAAAATGCATAATTATGATACTTTTGCAATTACACATTGTGTATTTCAGCAAGTATAACTACTTTAATATTAATAATCCTATTAATAATCTCCTTGGTTAGTGCAGTGTGTGTTATAAAACTTTGTATGAGTTGTATAACCCACTACCGTAACACCAACACCTTGGTAAGAAGAAGTTGTAGATTGATGGGTTCTAGTGCTTTCAATAGCAACGGTGTGCAAACATCGAAAAATCCACTCTCCAACTACTTTACACAAGGTGAAACAATATCTTTCCCAGATATCACCAACACCAACATGTCGAAAGACTAAACATTTCATGATTCTAAAGATGTTGTTGACATAGTTACACATGTGCCTAAAGATCAAATCAAGAAACTAGACAAAGAACTAGTTGATTTCCAACAAATTCTAGGAGGTGCACATCTAGCTCAAGAAGTGGTACCTCTTGTTGATGGTATAGTATTATTATTACAAGAAGGTGTTGACATACTCTGTGGAATAGCCCACATAGTGGATCACAACATTATGCCAGTGGCTAGCTACATGAATGTCATAGAAAATGTGTCACCACCAAAGCATATAAACTCACAAGTATCGACACCCATACCGACTACTGGAATATCCACTTTTACATCATCAATTCTTACTACTAATGCACAAGCTTGTAGTAATGCTACCACTAGCATGGGAACATCTAATGAGAATAATTCACAGAATTACAAAGTCGTAGCATTTACTTATCAAAACTCAGCACCTTGTGTATCCATACCCATGAATAACTATTCTCAATCGCCCATCACTTCCACTTATTCCCAACCACCCCTCAATTTCATGACTATGGCATCAAATACCCTTGTCTCAAATACACAAACCACATCACCTAATGATGCACTCCTAAACCAACTTTTGCAAATTATGACATCCTTGCAACAAAAAGTGACAAATCTAACCAATGCTTCCTCTCAACCTAATATACCAACATATCATGCTCGCAATTCTTTATCCTATACAATCTCAAGACCTCAAATTCCTGACAAATTTGAGACTCCCCTTTTTGAAAAGTACATTGGCAAAGGTGATCCTAATAATCATGTGACAGCATTCACAGTGATGTGTAGTGATTTTTTCTTTGACGAGGAATTATTAGCAAAACTCTTTCCCTGATCTCTAAAAGGTACAACTTTGGAACAGTTTTTCTCTTTACCTTCTAATTCAATACATTCAATCTCATAGCTAGTTGATCAATTCTTGCAACATTTCCAAGCAAACATTGGTCAGTCCATTGTAAACAAGGTCTGAAAGAGAAATTAACAGAGTTCATTAATCGGTATCAAGCTCTCTTTGCACAAATACAATATCCAATTATAGATGAGGATGTTCAAAAAATATTCATTATGAATCTACAACTAAACATACGTGATAAGATATTGTTGATGAAGTATAGTTCTTTTCAACATTTGTGCACAGCTCTTTGTGATTACAAACTTTCAGCTAGTCAGTATGAGAATCATAACTCATCGGCTCTAGTTGGTCAATCCACAACTAGAACATCTCAACATTCATTTAAGAAGCATAATAAGAATTTCATCAAGATCAATGGGCAACATTCGAATAACTTTCAATCACAATTGTCTACCATTACAAAACCTAATCGGACCCTATTTCAATTCAGGAAACAACAGAGACAATTCACCCCATTATCGGATTCTCTCCATTTGATAATGAATCAAGCACTAAGCAACAATCTTTTGAAGCATCCTCTTGCTCATCCACTAGATAGTAGCAAGATGCAAGGACTTGTTGGTGAAAAATCATATTTTCACTTTTACATAGGTTAATTAGGGAGATTCTTTTTTTGTTTTGAGCCTCATGACATGTATCATAGGATTTCTTTTCTCTTGAAAGAATTGTGACATGTGTCACATGCTTTCTTTCCCCACTTTGTCTATTCTTGGACAGTGGTTGTGTATATCCTTTATATTTATTTCTGAATAATGCAAGGGGAATGTGAAGCACTAATTCATGCATTTAGCTTTTGCAATATTTTCTTGCAACTCTCTCTTGTAGAAGTTTTCCTACAGATGATTTTGGGAATCTAACATGGTATCAGAGCTCTAGATCTGTCAGTTTCTTCTTAAATCGAAGAGGGTTTTAGCCAGGAGCAAATAATCTGTGCATCCTGGAGCAAAACCAACCTCATGGTTGCACTCAAAAGGTGTCAAAACCCTTATTTTCATATAAGGCACTCTCTATTGTTCTGAAAAAAAAAATTGGGCATTTTTTGGGGTTTTGGTCTTTTATGTGCAGGAAAAATCCATACGGCCACCTCAATTTTCGTTCTAGATTTTTTGTACAGCGGCCTCGATTTTTGTGACAAATTTTTTTGAGCTTATTTTATTTTTGATTTTCCTCGATTTGTGTGCCAAAATTTTTTTAATTTGCCTCAATTTCCATGCTGCTTGATTTCTATCTGCCTCAATTTCCATGTCACTCAATCTATGAATCTGCCTTGATTTCCATGTCATGTTCATATGCAGGCCTAAAAAGGCAGTTTTCTTCCAGAGGCCATAACTTGAGCATATGGACTCGAAAATTGGCAAACGAAAAAGCATTGGAAAGTTGGTTCTGAGCACTATCCAGTAATGTTGGTCTTTTTACCAATTTTTTCTATTTGAAACCTATTTTTTTATTTGAATTCAAAGAATCATTTTTAGCTTCCAAGCTCCATTCCAAATTTCTTGTACAACCACCTCAATTTTTGTGCCAAAATGTTTTTGAGATTATTTTTATTTTTGGTCTACCTTGATTTGCATGCCAAAAATTTTCAAATTTGCCTCGATTTATGTGCCGCTTGATTTCTATCTACCTTGATTTCCATGCCACTCAATCTCTGAATTTGCCTCAATTTTTGTGTCGCATTCATGTGCAGGGCTAAAAAGGTAGTTTTCTTCCAGAGGCCATAACTTGAGCATACGAACTCAAAAATTGGCAAACAAAAAAGCATTGGAAAGTTGGTTCTGAGAACTATCCAGTAATGTTGGTCTTTTTTCCAAATTTTTCTGTTTGAAACCTATTTTTTCTGTTTGAAGTCAAAGCATCATTTTTAGCTTTCGAGCTCCATTCTTGTGCCCAGAATCTTCATTTTTTTTAAATGAATAGGCATTGGACTGGTATCAATAAGCTCTACACAACCATATATGTAATTTTTTTAGATTCAGCTCTAGGTATCTTTTATTCAGTTTGTCAATTTTATGGCTTCTGTTAGATATCCTAGACATGCTGCCTCCTTGAAAGGTTCTATTTGCTTTGATAGGCTTCTATTATCAGCATAAATCTATTTGCATGTTTTGATCTTTATCATTTTGAGGAGGTATCATGGGTTTTGCCACTCATCCTTCTATGGTCAATCTAACTAAGGACAATTATGAGTCCTAGCAAAGAGGCATCCTAACACATCTCAGGTGGCTACATCTTTTGCCTCATCTTTATGGGCTCATACTGAACCAGAGACACCTATGAAGAAATCTGTTTGGGGTAACAATCAAGATCATGTTGTAGGTTTAATTTTTACCACTGTTGATTATGATATTGTGTGTGATCTTCCCATCTATGAGAGCCCACACACACTTTGGACAAAAATTTGGGAGTTGTATGGAGACCCTCATGTCTCACCATTTCCAAATGATCCTACAGCAGATTGTCTTATTCCACTTGATGATGCAGATAATATACCTTATGATGATGATACTTTAGAGGAGCTTGAGTATATGGCATGTCCTGAATGTTCAGAGATAGAGACCTCTCTTGCTCCCTCTTCTCCTCCTATTGAGACCACATCATATCCATCACCTGTTGCTACTTCAAAGTTCAATGTTGCATCATCATTGGCTTCCAATGATTCTTTGCAGCAAGTCAATATCAGTCTTTCAGATCCACCTCATTGGGATTCCTATCTTGCAGACATATCAACTCTATTTGTGGAGTCTCACATTACTGATTTGGAGGATACATTTGAGGGTTTATCTCTCTTGTTTGATGCTATCTCAGGTGGCTTTGCATCACCACCTTCATCTTCTATGTTTCTAGATGTAGTTCAAATCATATCCTCTCCTGGTTCTTCTTCTTAATTGGGTAGACAGTTTCTATTTTGGAGAAGACATATTTTCCCATTATGAGGTCACTTGAGTTGCATTCAGAGGCACATGTTTCAATATGGATTCCCTATTCATCCAAGATATGGGAATGGCTTCTACATTCACCAGTGGATTTATTTCTTCCGAAAGGGAGAAATGTTGTTTGTAGGCAGTGGATTGGATTCTATCTTCAAGATCTCTTCATTGGTTCTAGAGCTTCTTCTTGGAGGGGATTCATATTCTCTATTCGCTCTCTTATGGGGGGAAACTCATGATTGTACTCTTGTGATGGATTCATTCCATGGGGGGTCTTAGTGTCCTTCTTCCATCACATGTTCTTGTACTTTCTTTTTGTTTTTTCTCTCTTTTGGAGAGGAGTTTTCTCCCACTGGGTTTTTCTCCTTTTCTCCACCTTATGAGAGATCCTTGTTGTTCATGGGTACCTAACATGGATTTGTTGCCAGGACCCATCTTTCCTTCTTTCTTTTTAGCTTGTGTAATCTCCCTAAGTTGCACTTATGGGGGGGTGTTGGTGAAAAATCATATTTTCACTTTTACATAAGTTAATTAGGGAGATTCTTTTTCTATTTTGAGCCTCATGACATGTATCATAGGCTTTCTTTTCTCTTGAAAGCATTGTGACATGTGTCACATGCTTTCTTTATGCTTTCTATCCCCACTTTGTCTATTCTTGGATAGTGGTTGTGTATATCCTTTGTATTTATTTCTGAATAATGCAAGGGGAATGTGAAGCACTAATTCATGCATTTGGCTTTTGCAATATTTTCTTGCAACTCTCTCTTGTAGAAGTTTTCCTGTAGATGATTTTGGGAATTTAACAGGACCTCCATTTGATTCAAGACCTCATTGATTCTAACATAATACAGGTGACCGGTGTGAATTACAATGGAAATAAGTCAGTAGCCCCTCTAAATCAAAATTTACAAATCTTCACTAATCCTTTTCCTAACCATAATGACAACAACATAGTGGAACAACAGAATGAAATAGGGCATGAAGATAAATATCTTAACTATGATCAAATAACTAGCATGATAGAAGTAGATAAGATGAAAAATGAAGATCCACCTTCGCCACAAGCCAAAGGTATCTATGTTGAGGTTCCTCCTTTGTTATTCCTTCAAGGATCGGGAGATAACCAAAATGCACAAGATACGCAAATGGGGCAGCCTAAATGTAATCACTTTAAGAAAGAGAAAGTTGTAACAATGAAAGGCATCCCATTTCATCATTAATGGCTCATTCATCACACAAAGCATAATAAGAAAGGAAAAGAAAGGAAAAGAGCAATACATGAGTCATCTATTGAAAAAGGTAATGATTCACCTCCCCGCAAGCATCAAAATATTTCAAACATACGCAATCTTGTGAAACAAGCATCTTATGACTACTTCGGTCATAAAAATCAAATGGGTATGAATTTCTCACCACACTTGATGGAGCACCTCTCCAAGATGCTCAAAAGTTTGGTCTCCTCTTAGATAGATATAAGTATATGTATGTGTTGTGTTGTGTTCCCCCATGTTGTGTATGTTTATTTAGGTGTCCTTAAATGACCCTTGATACTCTTCTAAGGTCAAGGATACAAGGAGACCGCCTCCGTCATGACATTCCTTCTATTTGTTTCTCTATTCTTCTACACTTCTTTTGTTGCAAATTGTTGTGTGTGGTGCCTTGGGGGCATCCTTCCATATTGTATCCCTAAGTCACTTTTGTCTCTCTAATTTTTCATGATTTCATTCTTCCGTTGTACTTGTGGCTCTACTAGTCGATAGATGAGGACAACAAATGTACACTTCTAATAAGGACCATGCATCCCTAAAACAACAAGAATAAAAATGGACCCAGTCCATATATGAAGACAAGGCTAATTTACTACTAACGCTTAACTAGTGGAATCACTTTTTAGTCGTGATGTGATCATGTGTTGTGTTGTGAAATTCTTGTAACAAATATTTGCAATACTCTAAATCTGCTTCTATACACTTTGAATTGCTTTTGTCTCACCTTGTTGCTACACTCAGTTCTGAGATACCTGAAGTATAACCTCACGGTTATACTTAGTTTCAAACCCGTAAGTGTAGCCTTGGTTTGTTTAAGTGGTATGTTGTCTTATCTCTATAACAATTGTTCACGAGATGATTTGGTTGTTATCTTAGCTAATATTTTCTAAGTAAAGCTTATTAATTTTTAGCATATAATACAAGTGTGTTTCTATTGTGATTGTTGGAAACAATTGGCAATCACAAGCACATGTCACTTTGGGGCATGGGCTTTATGAAAGTTGGGAATTAAGGTGTCTCAACCTTGGTAATTCCTTGTATTAATTCATTGTATTTATTTATTTATTGCCTATTGTATTAATTGGATGTAAATCCTATGTTGTCATATTGTGGGAGTTGGCACGGTGATGTGTCATCCTACATGGCATATGACCACATGTAAATTTGTCCTCACATGAGGAGATAGGTGTCCCACTTAGTGGTAGGAATATTTTGCCATGTGTCAGCATCTTGGATGTTGTGTAAAGGAATATTGACCGAAACAGTCATGACAGATTCCTATGACAAAGTTATGACATGTAAGAGTCAAAAATAGGAGATTCTATGACAGGTGAAGACATGTGTCAAAGAGCATATTTGAAAAAGGTATCTTTGGGTGCCCCAAGATGGACTATGACATGTTGTAAGAGAATATGCTATTTATAGCCTATGTATGATAGATTCTCTTATAGTTGTAAGTTATGACAGCTATGACAGATTCTATGACAGTTGTAAGAGTCGTAAGAACATCTGTCATAGCCCATTTTGGAAATAGGTGATCTCCTTGGGATGAGGTGACTTGACAAGTGTCAAGAGCATCCTATAATGTTGGACAAGTGTCCATAGGCATGGGTTTTGGGCCATGAGGTAATGTTGGATGCCCATCCCAATGTGGAGCCATTTTTTGCCTTGTATTTGTTATATAAATAGGTGCTTTTGAGAGGAGAGGTACTATAGGTATGACAAGTACTATTATGCTGCTGAATCATCTCTAGATATGAGTTTTGAAGAGTCCTGCAAGAGCATTGGCTCTGTGTTGTATTGTAACCTTCACTGTTTACAAAATACATTTGAGTTGTGTTTTGGAGTGTGGAGTTTTTTCCTCATAAGGGTTTTCCCCACGTATATCTTGTGTCTCTCTTCTTTTGTCTTACTTTCTTGCTTATGTGTTTGCTGCAATATCTCTGTTAGTGGGTTAACATAGCTATAATTGTAAAGATAAAATTGAATTTGCACTCTCCTCCCCTCATTAGATTAGTGTAGGAAGCATTTTCTGCACACCTTACTTCCTTTCAGTTGGTATAAGAGCCTAGCTAGTTTTGGTTCTAGCTATTGGGTAGGGGTTTTTTGAGCTAATCTTAGGTTGAGTGGGAGTGTTGTGTAGAGCATTTTGTATCTTGTTGTAGCAAGGAGATGGCAACCACATCTGGAAGGTTAGAGGTGGAGAAATTTAATGGCAGTAATTTTGAGTTGTGAAAACTCAAGATGGAGGACCTACTTGTTGATCGTGACCTATGGGAAACTGTATCTAGTGTAAAACCTACAGCAATGTCACAAGCTGATTGACACCTAAAAGATTGGAAGGCTAAAAGTCTCATAAGACTTTATTTAGCTGACTCTGTCTTGTTAAATGTCCATGAGGAGAAGAGCACGAAAGATCTTTGGAAGAAGCTAGGTGATGTTTATCAGGCCAAGTCCCTAGTGAATAAACTTTTTTTCTAAAAAAAGAAGTTCACTTTGAAAATGGAAGACGGAGGATCTGTTGCAAACCACATGAATGCTTTCAACATGATCATTGTACAGTTGACATCTGTGGGTGTGAAAATGGAGGAGGAGGATCGATGTATGACCCTACTTTGTTCTTTGCCAGGTTTATGGGATCATCTTGTCATGGCTATCGGAAGCACCACTACCACCTTCAAGATGGAAGATGTGGTGTCCTTGCTGTTATCTGAAGAAATGTAGAGGAAGACATCTGAGTCAGCCAAAGAGGCTCTTGCAGTTTGTGGAAGACCCAAAGAGAAAGGAAAGAAGAAGGACAAGAAAGGTGAAAAGGGTAGATCCAAATCTCCTGAAAAGTCCAAGGTTCTTTGTTGGAACTATGGGAAGATGAGGCATTTCCAAAAGGAATGTAAAGAAGAAAAGAAAAAGAAAAATAAGACAGCCCCTGATTCAGATTCTAACAAGTCACAAGATGATGGTGATGCCTTCATCACATCCCTAGCCACCCATGCATCTGATGATGTTTGGTTGATTGATTCTGGTGCATCATTCCACATGACCTCGCATCGAAGCTGGTTCATGAAGTATGAAGAGTTTGATGGTGGAAGAGTGTACCTGGGTGATGACTCTCATCTGAAGATTGTTGGTCATGGAAGAGTCTCAATCTGATTCCCTAATGGACAGTGAAGGGGATCATTGGAGTTATACACATTCCAAGCCTCGCATGGAACCTGCTTTCTATAAGTATGTTGAATGATGCAGGTGTGTAGGTTGTCTTTCCAAAGAATGGATGCAAGATGACTAGAGGATCTATGGTGCTTGCGAAGGGTACTTAGAGAGGTACTCTATTTCAGCTAGAGGCATGCACTACATAGTGGAATAGTTCTTCTAACTCAAAGAAACAAGCTGTAGTCACTTCATCCCCACCATCTGAATGAGTAGTGAAGAAATCTGGTGTAACTAGTTCTGATGGTAGTGCACATGCTATGGAAGCTAAGCTTCCTACTAAAAAGACTATGTTATGGCATTTGAGATATGGCCACATTAGTGAGAAGGGTCTATGAACCCTGAAAAATAAAAACCTCATTGAGGGGTTAAATGATTGTAATCTTGAGTTTGACTTTTGCAAACATTGTGTATATGGAAAACAAAACCGTGTTTAGTTTTACTCTAGTTCTCACAAGTCTTCTGGTGTGTTGGATCTTACTCATTCTAATGTGTTTGGTCCAGTTAATGTTCCTTTGATTTCCAAATCTATATATTTTGTATCTTTCATAGATGATTATAGTAGAAGGACATGGGTTTATTTTATCAGAAGCAAGACTGGAGTCTTAAATCCTTTGCTGAAAATTAGACTAGTAAAAGGATTAAGTGTTTGAGAATTGACAATGGTGGTGAGTTTTGTTTGGCAGAGTTCAATAAGTTTTGTAAAGAGCAATGTATTGAAAGACATAAGACAACTCCATACACCCTATAGCAAAATGGAGTTGCAGAGAGGATGAACAGGACACTAATGGAGAAGGCTAGTAGTATGCTTAGTGGAGCAAGCCTCAAACAAAAGTTTTGGACTGAAGCTGTAACCACTGCTTGCTATCTAGTAAATAGATCTCCTACATCAGCTCTTGTTGGTAAGACACCCATGGAGGTGTGGTCTGGTAAGAAGCCTTCAGTTAGACATCTTCATGTTTTTGGATGTGAGGCATATGCACATGTGCCTTGGGAGAAACAGTCTAAATTGGAGAACAAGGTTGTTAAGTGTATTTTCATTGGCTATGGTGTCGATGTGAAAGGATACAATCTTTGGGATCTTGTGGCTAAAAAAGTGTTGTATAGAAGAAGTGTTATCTTCAGAGAGATAACACCTTCTTCCATTGTTCTACAACCAGAATAGACAGAAAAGAAAGAGGATGCAATTTAGTTTCATTCTACCCCTGAGAAGACTAAACAGACAGACCCTGTGAGACCTGATGATGAGGAGAGCTTTAGTAGCTCTGAAAGATCAGAAGAAGAAGCAGAACCTCAACTTCAACCATTGAGGAGGTCTTACACGAATGAGAAAGCAACTTGATAGGTTTGGTTATTCATTACTTGATTCTAGTTGTACTTTTGCTTTACTTACTAACACTTATGAGCCTAGAACTGTGTAAGAGGCTATGTGCATGAAAGATGCAAGTTCCTAGAAGGAGGCCATGGAGGATGAGATGGCTTCTTTGGAAAATAATAAAACATGGGACTTGGTGCCTTTACCTAATGGACAGAAACCTATTAGATGCAAATGGATGTTCAAGAAGAAATTTGGTGCAGATGGCAGTGTTGAAAACTACAAGGCTAGATTGGTTGCAAAGGGGTATTCACAAGTGGACGGAATTGATTATGGTGAAATTTGTTCTCCTATTGCAAACCTACCATCCATTCACTCTTTGTTATCTCTTGCAGCTGATTATGACTTAGAGGTAGAACAGATGGATGTGAAGACAACTTTCCTTCATGGTGATTTGGAGGAAGAAATTTACATGTCACAACCAGAGCATTACATAGAGAAAGGTAAAGAAAATTTGGTTTGCAAGTTAAAGAAGTCTTTGTATGGTTTGAAGCAGTCTTCTAGGATGTGGTACTTGAAGTTTGATGCCTTTGTGTTGTTGATTGGATATCTGAGATTGAAATCTGATGATTGTGTGTATTAAAAATTTGACAATGATCACATTCTCATTATTGCATTGTATGTTGACGATATGATGTTGATTGGGAATGGTAAGAATATGATTTCTGATTTGAAGTCTCAGTTGTCAGCACAGTTTGAGATGAAAAATCTTGGGGCAGATAGGTACATTCTGGGAATGGAAATTAGAAGAGACAAAGCTAACAGAAAACTTTGGTTAAGCTAGAGTAAGTATGTGAAGACCGTGTTGGACAGGTTCAACATGGCAGATTGTAGACCATTGTGTGTTCTATTTCATTGGGGACAAAGTTGTTTGTTAATGATTGTCCAAAATATCCTAGTGAGGTGGAGGACATGAGAAAGTACCCTATGCTAGTGTTGTTAGCAGTTTGATGTATGCCATGGTCTGCACAAGACCAGACATTGCCCAAGTATGGGATTCCTTAGTCGATTTATGGCTAATCCTGGATGGGTACATTGGGATGTAGTTAAGTGAGTGTTCAGATATTTGAGGGGTACTTCTAAGTATTCCATATGCTATCATAGTAATATTATAGGACCTCTACATTCAGTTTGTATTCGTGGATTTGTGGATTCTGATTGGGTAGGTGACATTAATAGTAGGAGATCCACTAGTGCCTATGTGTTCACTATGTTTGGTGGTGCAATTAGTTGGATGAGTAAGTGACAACCTGTGGTTTCTTTGTCTACTATAGAAGCTAAGTACATGGCAGCAACTCATGCTTGCAAGGTATCCATTTGGCTTAAGAGATTATGTTCAGATATTGGTGTTGATGCAGGACAAATTACAATTTGTTGTGATAGTCAGAGTACGATTTGCCTTGCGAAGAATCCAAATTTCTATGCCAGAACAAAGCATATTGATGTACAGTTTCACTTCCTACGAGACATGGTACAGGATGGGAAGGTAAATTTGGAGAAGGTAGATACTTTGAGGAATGTTACAGATGCATTGACGAAGCCAGTGGGCATAGAGAAGTTCAGATTGTGTTCGGAGTCTATGGGCCTCTTGGCCTATAGTAGTTAAATCATGTTAATTCTATTGGCTCTTATAAGGTGTTCAACAAGTGGGAGAATTTTGGGAATTAAGGTGTCTCAACCTTGGTAATTCCTTGTATTTATTTACTTATTGCCTATTGTATTAATTGGATGCAAATCCTATGTTGTCATATTGTGGGAGTTGGCATGGTGATGTGTCATCCTACATGGCATATGACCACATGTAAATTTATCCTCACATGAGGAGATAGGCATCCCACTTAGTAGTAGGAATATTTTGCCATGTGTTGACATCTTGGATGTTGTGTAAGGGAATATTAACCGAAACGGTCATGACAAATTCCTATGACAAAGTTATGACATGTAAGAGTCGAAAATAGGAGATTCTATGACAGGTGAAGACATGTGTCAAAGAGAATCTTTAAAAAAGGCATCTTTGGGCTCCCCAAGGTGGACTATAACATGTTGTAAGAGAATATGCTATTTATAGCCTATGTATGACAGATTCTCTTACAACTGTAAGTTATGACAGCTATGACAGATTCTATGATGGTTGTAAGAGTCGTAAGAGCATCTGTCATAGCCCATTTTGGAAACATGTGACCTCCTTGGGATGGGGTGACTTGACAAGTGTTAGGAACATCCTACAGTGTTGGATAAGTGTCCATAGGCATGGGTTTTGGACCATGAGGCGATGTTGGATGCCCATCCCAATGTGGAGCTATTTTTGCCTTGTATTTGTTATATAAATAGGTGCTTTTGTGAGGAGAGGTACTACAAGTTTGACACGTACTGTTATGTTGCCAGATCATCTCCAGATATGAGTATCGAAGACTCCTGCAAGAGCATTGGCTCTATGTTGTATTGTAACCTTCATTGTTTACGGAATACATTTGAGCTGTGTTTTGGAGTGTGGGGTTTTTTTACCCGTAAGGGTTTTCCCCACATATATCTTGTGTCTCTCTTCTTCTGTCTTACTTTCTTGCTTATGTGTTTGCTGCAATATCTCTATTAGTGAGTTAACATAGCTGTAATTGTAAAAATAAAATTGAATTTGCACTCTCCTCCCCTCATTAGATTAGTGTAGAAAGCATTTTCTGCACACCTTTCTTTCTTTCAGTGAAAGCTCTTGTTCCCTCGTGTGTTTTCAACCTTACCTTAAACATGATTGCTACCAGCAAGTAGGATCAACCACTTTAAGGTGGGGTCATATATTGCAGTAAATGTTTGATATCTTAGACATTGTAATAAAATGTGTGGTGTATGCTTCCTTTTCACTGTAAGGCATCTCCACGATGTAGGTGGGGTTATATGTTTTTGAAAGCCCTTCAGTAGAAGGAAGGATTGTGTATTCCCTTGAGTGGTTGCACATCCTTTTAAAAAGTCCTCTATGAAGGTAGGGTTAGATCTTGAGTTATTCATCCTTAAGCATGTTTTTGGCAGTTGTGGTAGTGTAGGTCAACCATCAGGTGTGTTTGGCATGTCTTAGATGGTGGCACGTAGCGATGAGCTCTCCCCATCACTTGTGTTTCATGTGTTTAAGACGTATAGTTTGTCAATGACATACTCTATGGTGCTCATGTATTTCATGTGTTTTAGTGTGTCTTCCTTGCATGTCTTGCATGTTTTAGTGGTGCCGCATAGTGATGAGCTTCCCACATCACCTAGTTAGGGTTGTATAATTGTTTTATCTTGTCTTCCCTTCATGTATGCCTTGTGTACTGCATATTTTATTTCATGCCTTCTTCATGTATTGTGTGCTTCTTTATTGTCTTCTTTGTGTTTTGCATGATTGTCATATGTCTTCTTGTGTTTGCCTAAGCTTGAGGGATATAATTGGTTCTCCAAACTTAGGGTGTGTCTTCACTCTAGTGTCTGATGTGTTTGATGTGCTTTGACTGTACTTTAATGTATGTACTAAATTGTAAGATCATACACACATTAAAGTGGGGGCTAAATGTTATGGATTAAAAAGTAGCCACATGTCTTTTTACCTCCTTGTTTAGCTCCTAGGTCCCCATGATTACATTATACATTCTAAATGTTCATCACGATGCAAAATTGCCTGACACCAATGTAAATTGGGAATAAGGGGCCCATGTTTTACCTTACCCCAGACCTAAAAGGGTCTCAAAGACTTGGGCACCACTGCCCAAGTCTTCCCTGATTGGTTAGAGTAGAACCAAAGTTATGTTGGCCTGGGACCTTTCAAAAGGTTTCTCTTTATTAGCTCTTTTGATTTAATTTGACAAATGTTAGTGGGAAAGCATATATAAATGTGTTTTTTAATTCATTATGGACCTAGATAGAGATAGCCAACATGAAGTATTAGAGCAAAAGAGCATTCAAAGCATTCATTGTAATTCTAGAGCAGATTTGTATTGTCATTGTGTGTGTTATTGCAGGTTTGAAGTTATCATCTATCTCTCCTTATGAGTTGAAGATCATTCATCCTCTTAAGGGTTTCATCACATAGGTGATATCATTATTGTTTATGATTCATCGTATTATTATTGTGTTTAGCCTCTGCCATGTAAGGGTACGCTCTCTTTATCTACCAACAGTGTCGGGAAGCTTGAATGCTATCCTAGGATTTGACTAAGGCAAGTCCCTAAACACTATAACCCACAAACCCCTTCTTTTCTTCTTGTGTGCAAATTACAAGAGTGAGATCCTAGAAATATGAAGATATAGGAAGACTGAGCAAGGATTAAGGTTTTGGGATCCAACAGTTACACAATATTCCTCTGTGCAAGACTTGGGTGGTGGCACCCTAGTCTTTCTGCCCTTGCTAACTTCAAATATGGAATCAGGGCAACTTCTGTAACATTTATCTAGTTTATTGTTTCTAGAAATTTTATCATTCAAGACTTGCACGGTCCTGAAATAGTCCTCTGACACCTCTACTTTCGAGAAATGGGTTCTATCATTTTCCTAATCATCCCTGTGCAGTTAGTTTCTAGATATCTGTTGTACATCTTGTGTTATTATTAGATCATCATAGAATTAGGGTTTAGTGCATTATTGACCTAGGGTTTGATAAAAAGACTTGATTAAATCTGATCTTTCTATAGCAAACAAGAGAACAAGATCTATAGCTGATTCCACCTTCATTTGGTAGTGATTTGGCTCAGTTTTGTCCTTGAATGTTATTGTGGAAGAGGGTTTGATCTAGTGTGCATGCTAGTTGTCACCATTCTCCTTTTTCACACCTAACAGAAGCCTTCAAGCTCCCATGCATGGATTCTTCTCATAAAACAATTTCTCCCCAAAAACCAAAATGTAAGAAATTCCCCCTTTCACACTAAAAAATGTGAGTTTAAAAAGGGGTGCCATGTCATTTGTCAACCTCAAATGTGAGAGTGACACATGGCTACCTCTCTCACCCTTGACCTATCCTCTCTCCCAACTCCCAATTTGATAAGACTTTTCAATGACAATCACATGGGAAGAGATGAGCTCACACGAGTGAGGTCACATGGTCTCTCTTCCCAAGTTAGGGTCCATCTCCCCATACCAACCCTTATGGAAGGTCATAGGGTGGCTTGGGTCTCTAGATTCAAACACCTATGCCATCACATATGAGTGCTCCTTTCCAAATCCCCAAAAGTACTCTTTTCTAAGCCCAAGATAATCTTTACACCCTTCCCCAAGTGCCCTACCCATAGTGTTGGACATAATGCAACACTGAGAGGGGGTGAATCAATATTCCTTAAACTTTTTCTACTTTAGAAGTTTTCAAACAAATACAACAATGAAAACATAAGAACACACATATAACACAAGATGTACTTGGAAACCCAAGATGAGAAAAACCACAGTGAGTTAGTTGCTTGGATCTATTGTCCAAATCCAGCCTCACAAAATAAAATGAAGTTTACAATAATCTTTATGGGCACCAACCCAAAGGAGACACCAATCCCCTAATTTATGAGAACCAACTCAAAGGAAGCACCAACTTCTTGTTACACTACTTTATGGGCACCAACCTAAAGGAAGCACCAACTCCCTAATGTGCTACAACACATACAATATATATCAGATGAGGCATCAACCTCTACAAGATGAAAATATTGTATCAAACCTCTGTAGATGAACATGTTAAATTGATTTTGATTTGTTGTTACTAAGTTCACATACTTACTCAACCTCTACAGTTTGATGAAAAGTTTTTTATGTTGTCATACTGTTATGCTGCTATCCTATTGTTGTCCTACTGTCATACTGCTTCTTGTCTCAAATGCATCATACGTTGTCTATTGTCATGCTTGTCATGTTGTCATGTTGTCATGCTATCATGATGTTGTCTTCACCTTCACTGCATTATACTTGGTCTTCAACTAGTCAACTCTTCTACAGGTGGCACACCATCCTATACAATCTCCCTTACACAAAAAACCCTAATTCATGTAGCATAGAGATCAAACTAATATCAAAAAGTCTTCCTTTTGATTTTCCCTTCTTCCTTTTGATTTTTCCTTTTTCCTTGCATACATACATACATTACATGCAAATTGTTAATTATATTTATACAAGGCTTGTCCTTAATGCTTGGCAAGGTCAGCTTCATAGATTTCAATATCTATATTTGAAATTTGCATGTTATAAGACTGAGGTCGGCCTCCTCAAACAATGTAATAAGCACCCTTGTTATGCCATGGTTTTTTTTGTTTGTTTGTTTGTTGTGTTTAATAGAAGTAGACAAAAATGTAGAAGGTGTTTATTTTGTTTGCAATAGATATCAGAAATAAAGTAACTTGTAACATTCAATAGTTCAAAAATATGACAGTATTCAAAAATACATGTAGCTAAAAATTCCAAATTTAATTTCTGATTTGAAAATACAAATTTTCCATAAAGTAAGAGCAACCCAGTTCATCAAATAGCATCACATATCTAAATCAAATATACCCAAAAAATTTAATTGACTTTGATAATTTGTTGCACTTGCAACCAGCACCTGCTAGCTCCTTAAAATGAGTACCACATCTCCTAGGCTGAATTAAAATACTCACAAAATATTGAAGTTTGTTGTCCAACCCTAGGTGCCCTTAAACACAGCAAAAACTACCCCAAAACCTAGGCATCCAACTCCCCAAAACCCCATGCCCTTGTCAATATGGTACGGCCAGCTATAAAGAGGTATGGCTAGCATTTGAAGTTGAAAACCCTAGAAAATTCTTGCCATTTCTCCTTCAATCTATCACAAAAAAATCAAAGATGCAATCCTCCTCCAAATTGAAATAAAACTTCATAGATATGCCCAGTTGTGATCTCCGTAGTGAAAACACCAAAAGATCCTTCAGATTGTGTCTTTCAATAACATAGAGAATGTTGCCTATAAGGGATTTCCTCCTCACAAACTTGAGAAGAACAAGATCCTCCAAAGGCACAACAATATCAGATATCCAAAATAACATAGGAGCCCAAAATGAGCTTCCAATCTTTTTATCTTTCCTCAAGCTCCCACACCCAAGTTAGGGTTAAAACAATATTTTTAATAAAAAAACATAACCCCTTATATCTCCCACATGAGGCGTCCAACTTAGGGGATACTTTATTAAATTTAAATGACTTCTTATGTCTCCCAAAAGTACCCCTTCATGAGTCACTTTACGATATTAAATAATGATAAAGTTAAATATTTAATTTAACTTTATAGAGTATCATTATTTGAATTAAAATATTGGACTCTAGATAAAATTTGGATATCAACATTAAATGCCTCCACTGACATAGCTAAAAATAGAAATGATGACAATTGACCCTACCGGTTCCTGAAATTGACTTACTAAAAATAGTAAGTATAGAAGAAATCACCCAATACCACCCCAAAAAGTGGTGTGTTGCACTTTATGACCTTTAGATCTCAAATAATAGCCTGATGCAATCACTATGCTAAATCCTATTGAACACAAGGAATATTGAGAGGGGGGGTGAATCAGTATTCTATAAAACCATTCCTTCACATGTTCTTTAATCCATTTACCAAATTCAATAACATGAAAGAAAAATAAACATAGGAAGAGCAGCCACAAGGTCATAACACATAGACACCAGGATTTTTACATGGAAAACCCAAAAAGGGAAAAACCACGGTGAGTGTTAGCTCACAATATATTATAACCAGTTACAAGATATTGCATAGAAATGCTAACTACATGTGGACTCACTATCCAAGTGGACTCACTACCCACTAAGAAAGAAAGATAGAAGAGAAGAGAAAATGGCTCACTGCCAATATAGAACTATTACAAATGCATCTATTGAATGCTAGAATACAGTTCCATTAATAGCTCAAAATATAGATTCAAAGCTTTTCATCATGACCACCTTGTTTCTCTGCTCTGCTCACATATACTTTGTTCTTCAGTCCTCTACACTCTTACTACACTTTTCATATCTCAAAAATGGTATTAGATCACACAAATATGAATTCAATAAGTCATTGCCTACATCAACATCAAAATCCATCAGCTATTTATATCCAAACAAGATCTAACTCAAAAATGGGTCAGCTTGCCAGAAATGAAACATGTATACAAAAAGTTATACTCTGTCAGCTTGAATTCTTTTCATAGGAAGTTATACAGACCATTGTAATCCTTCAAGAACCTTCATATAGGGATGGACCTATTATAGAACCACTTAGAATGATGATCCAAATAATATATCTTTATCGTACATCGATCCAACTTGTATGTCGGCCTCATCCTTAAGTATATACTTGACCACATCTCTTGTCATGCCACAACTGCTAATGCAGATGACATGAGACTCTAAAATTCATATCAGGCATTCATTACACACACCCAACATACCTTCAGAACTATGAGTTATAATATTCTTATGGAGCAAGATGCAGATCTCTGAACTACTGACTTTGTCACTATGAAACACTGTCAAACTGAGCGTCAATACTTAAGAGCTTGTAGATGATTATTCGGTGAACCTCAAACTCTACAAATATGGAATTAGATACTCCTAATATGTGTTTACAACACCTTCAAACCACAAATTGAAATAACCAATAGCAGAGGAATGCAGATTGAAATACTCAAGTAGTCTCCACTGTTCATGACTAAACTCTATTCACCTGGACTTAAGCATTTCATGGTGTAGCTTATGGAGATTACTAGGACATAAAACTTGGAGTATAGCAACATCAAACAATTATGTGCGACATACCAAAACCGTATACCAGATTCTGCATCTACGAAGGAGTACAATCAAATTTCTATCACTAACTCAGTAAGCTACCAACACTTAGTCATTTTGACTAAGTCATTCTTACAGAACCACAAAGATTGTACAAAACTTGTCTCCAGACCTATCCCCAATCATATCTAATTGTTTCCATCAATGACAACATCAAATCATAGTCATATCAGCATTGTCTCTTGACCATGTTGCCAACAATCTCCTCCTTTGGCATTGATGGAAACACTTAGGTGAAAAATGTTTATACTATTCCCCCTTACTATGTACACCCTATTTTTCTACTCTCTCTTAGATATTTAGGTATTTTTCACCAGTTCTTCTTCTCCCCCTTTAACATCAATGGCAAAGGTATATGATACAAATATATGTATAAGTTGCCAAAACTTCAAAATTGTTTATCTATTATTTGCATAGTTACAAGTGAAGTTAAGAACAAAAAGTCTTACAGTTTTGCTAGGAGGATGTATGAGTAAAGTTTCCTTAGTTGAGCTACATCTTGCTCCCGTCAAATTTTGACATCACTTAAAACTAAGATGTGTCCAGTGATCTGAGACACCATATATTCTTCCTTCTTTAGAGTAGCAGGGATTTTAGTGATTTGATTTGTTTGCTTTGCAGTAGCTACTAGTCTATCTATTGACACAATTTTGAAGCTCACTATCTCCATGATCTGACCCATTCTATGTTTGATAGTCTCTCTTTGAGTTTGTAGCTTATGAATAGTAGAGTGAATTGCTTCTATTTCAACTCCTTGAGTCCCAAAGGTATCCTTTATTGAATCATAGCTCCTAGATATCCTCGTGATCTTATCTTCCAGCTCATTTATTTTCTCCTTTATATCTTTTGTTGTATCTAACCACAAGAGACAATGTTGATATATTTCACTTGCTTCTTTAATTGTCATTTGTGCATACTCTATACTTTTGTCTAAAAAGACTTTATCTTGAGAAGCTTTATTGTTTAACTCTACTAAGCTTTTAGCATCAATTTTTTCCCTTACTTTCTTTTCTATGGCCTTTTCAAAGGACTTAAAATGTGAACTTACAGAGTTTATTAGCCTCTTGAATTGCTCAGTGGGGGCTAGAGATGTGTCCTACAGTATAGGCATCAATTTTTCTAAGACACCAGATGCCTTGTCAATGAGCTCACTGTCCTGAATTTGAGACTTCAAAATTTCTTCTTGAGCCTTGGCTTGGACAAATGACCCTAATTTTAATTTCTACAGATGTGCCATGGGGTCTAAGTTGATAAGACCTTGCAACAACTTAGGTGAATCCAAAATCTAAACTTCTTATTGTCTCTCCAAAAACTCTCTAATAGGATCTTGAGTATCGGCAGTAGTGTCTCTTACCATATCATGAGACACTTCTTCTTTAGTTGCCCTTGCTACTTCTACCTTTTCTCTTGTTTTTGCAATCTATTCTTTAGTGAAGCCCTTGCTCTGGGCATATTCCTTCACCATTTTCTTAGCCTTCTTTACAGATTTAGGATTTACCAATTCAACATGTACTTTTACTAAGATTTCTTCATAAGTTCCAAATCTCTCTTCAATGGTGTCCCTAGGTTTGCTCAACATGAGGTCAGCAAAGCCAATTAACACATCCTCAGTTACCTCATATCCCAAAGAAGGGACCCATTTTATCCTTGGCTCTACAACTACCATCATACACCAATCTTTATTCACAATGAAACATATATCATTTTTCTACTTTTCCACAATTGTCTTAGGTATTCTTTCCCTAGATTGCATGGCCTTCTAAAAGTTTTTGAAGTAGCCCCATAGGGCTTCATTATGTGCATCATGACTGCCTAAGTTGTTCAAATGATTTCTAATTTGGATGACAACTAGTTTTCTATCAAACCAAATCAAATTCTTCATTTTGGGCAATTCTTTCATAAAGTAGAAGAATAGGCAAATGATCAACGTACCATATTTGAAGGGATATTTTGACTCTTTAGTCTTCTTCAAATTTTCTATCAATTGTTTCTAGAGCAACTCACAGAGGTCAAAGTCAACTTTATTTTTGACCATCTCATATACAGTGTGGATGGTGGTACTAGAGATAGAGTTCTCCTAGTTTGTAAAGTATATTTTATAATCGACCACCATTGATGCAAATCTCACTGCATGGTTTTTAATGGAGTTCACAGTCAATGCCCTTTTGTCAAATTGAGCATCAATTTCCTCTATTACAGTGTTGTTCTTCTTAGCCTTCAATACGAGCACATTTCTATTGGAGTTCAATCCAGTTACAACCCTTATGGCTTCCTTTGTGATCATGAAGGGTTCTTCAAGCCACATAAATTCATCGCAAATCCTGTTGAGCACATACTGGACCCATTCATCCTCTACAAATGTTGGGAAGTGTCCATATTGTATGAATTTCTTTTCTTTCAATGCCTTGTATTCTTCCTTCAATTCAAAATCATCACTGCTTAGATGTTTCAAGTACAGATCTATAAGTTGGGTACCACAATGTTCTTCTAGGGCAACATGAATGTATGCCCTAATGTCTTCCTCATGAATTATGCCATACGGCACTTCTGAGAATACACCACTAGGGTCAACTTCCATTGATTTGAATGGGTGTTTTTTAAATTGTGGTCGGGGCCTCTCTTTGATATCTATTACTTGTGGAGTCGACATGATTCTACAATAATTCAAAAAATTTCATAGAGAAGTTTCAACTGTAAATACCTCTTTTCACCGGGTTAGGGTTTCTTCACTTGAAGTCACTGGAAAACACTGGAGTTACTTAGGGTTTCACTTCTGATCTCTTTGGATACTTAAAAACTTGAATTCTAAGTGATTATTCCTTTGAATGCGAGTCTTTTATCCTTTATTTGCCAAAACCTAATCATCATAAATGCCAAGTTCTAAAAAAAGATGTCAAACACTTCACTATCAAGCACAGTCGATGAGGATTGCTCTGCAATGCATCACATTAGATCTTTTTCTGCCAGTAACTTCTTCAAAAGATTCATCAAATGGCTCATTAACTCATATCCTCATGTTGGATCTCAGCACCAACTATCTAGCTAGGAGATCAAGATTTTCAATAAAAGCTCCCCCTGAGCCAGAGTTCCCAATTTACTTCCTGGAGGAAGTATCTACACCAGAGGCTGGTGCAGATCCATCCTTGACCTTATTTACATCCTTCTTAATCTAGATTTTGCTCATTTGCTTCTTGGTTTCTACCGGATCAACTGTGTTCTTTCCTTTGTCTTCCCTCTGCTCCATTTCCCTCTTTTCTATAGGATTATTTCTTTTCACATTCTTGCTTCTGTAAAATTTTGCAATGTGTCCAGGTTTATTGCAATTGTAGAAAACAACATTCCTCTATCCTTGGTTCCTTTCATTGATTGGATTAATTCTTGATCTGCATTAGTTAGCCATATGCCCAAATCTATTGCATGTAAAGCATTTTCCATTGAAAGATTAAGTATTCCTTCCATTGTTGAAACTATTCCTTATCTAAATTCTATAATCATTTGTTCTATGACCAACTCTCTTGTAATTGAAACACTGACTAGAGAATGATGGAACATTTTGATTCATTCTACTCCTATACTGAGTGGCCTTATGACCAAACTTATTGCAATTAAAATAATAGCCATTGAAAGATGGGTACCTTTGAGCATTTGGTTGTTTGACCGGAGGTCTTCTAGGTCTGTTTCTCTAATTCCGAACCTGGTTTCCTTTGTCTCTCTTTATCTCAGTGTTAACTTGTCTTGATTTAGAACTTTCTCCTCTTTCAAATCCCAAACCTTTCTTATCATCTAATTTTTTGACTATCAATCAACTCATCAAGCTTTACAGAGCTTATTTTGAACTTTTCATTATAACTATTAGCTATTTCCAGATCATGTTTCAGAATCACATCTTTAGCCAGCTTTTCATGTTCCTCAGACTTACCTTTCACAACTTGATTTAAATGCTCCTCAACATTTGCTTTCTCTTCAATCAGTATTGATAAACTATATAGGGTTTCATTTGTTTCTTTCAACTATTCACTTAGCTCCTTGTTCCTTTCCTTGGATTTCTTGATTTGCTCCCTTAGCTTCAAGATACATTCATCAACTTCCCTAACATTGTCCCTTCAGATCTCAGATATCTGCTTCAGACCTATCAAGATCTTCAAGAGCAATTTTTAGTTCTTCATTGCTAACATATATGCAATCATCAATTGTAACACTACCTAAATGAATTGCTTCTGGAGGAGTAGGATATCTTCTGGCTTCCATGTGTTCTCTTTCCCAGATCTTCCTCAAGTTGTTAGACTTCTTCCAAGGAACCTTTCTCTGATACCAATTGTTGAACACAAGGAATACTGAGAGGGGGTGGATCAGTATTATGTAAAACCATTCCTTTACATGTTCTTTAATCCATTTACCAAATTCAATAACATGAAATCAAAATAAACATAGGAAGATCATCCACAAAGCCATAACACATAGACACCAGGATTTTTATGTGGAAAACCCAAAAAGGGAAAAACCACGGTGAGTGTTAGCTAAGAATATATTATAACTGGTTACAAGATATTACATAGAAATGCTCACTACAGGTGGACTCACTATCCAAGTGGACTCATTGCCCACTGAGAAAGAAAGATAGAAGAGAAGAGAAAATGGCTCACTACCAATCAAGAACTGTTACAAATGCATCTATTGAATGCTAGAATATAGTTCCATTGATAGCTTAAAATATAGATTCAAAGCTCTTCATCATGACCACTTTATTTCTCTGCTCTGCTCACATATACTTTGTTCTTCAGTCCTCTGCACTCTTACTGCACTTTTCACATCACAAAATGGTGTTATATTGTACATATACAAATTCAATAAGTCATCACCTACATCAGCATTGAAATCCATTGAGTATTTATATCCACAACAAGATCTAACTCAAAACTAGGTCAGCTTGCCAGAAATGAAACGTGTATATAAAAAGTTATACTCTATTGGCTTGAATTTTTTTCATGGGAAGTTATACAGACCAATTTAATCCTTCAAGAACCTTCATATAGGTATGGGCCTATTATATAACCACTTAGAATGATGATCCAAACAATATATCTTTATCGCACATCGATCCAACTTGTACGTCGACCTCATCCTTAAGTATATGCTTGACCACATCTACTTTCATGCCACAACTTCTAATGCAAATGACATGAGACTCTAAAATCCATATCAAACATTCATTACACATCACCCAACATCCCTTCAGAACTATGCATTATAATATTCTTATAGAGCAAGATGCGGATCTCTGAACTACTGAATCTGTCACTATGAAACACTGTCAAACTGAGCACCGGTACTTAAGAGCTTGTATATGATTATTCGGTGAACCTCAAACTCTACAAATCTATAATTACATACTCCTAATATGTGTTTACAACACCTTCAAACTGTAAATCAAAATAACCAATAGCAGAGGAATGCAGACTGAAATACTCAGGTAGTCTCCACTATTCATGACTGAACTCTGTTCACCCGGACTTAAGCAATTCATGTTGTAGCTTCCAAAGATTACTAGGACATAAAACTTGGAGTAGAGAAACATCAAACAATTATGTGGAACATACCAAAACCGCATACTAGATTCTACATCTGCGGAGGAGTACCAATCAAATCTCTGTCACTAACTCAATAAGCTGCCAACACTTAGTCATTTTGACTAAGTCATTCTTACCGGACCACAAAGACTATACAAAACTTGTCTCCAGACATGTCCCCAATCATATCTGATTGTTTCCATCAATGACAACATTAAATCATAGTCATATCAGCAGTGTCTCTTGACCATATTGCCAACAAATCCAACTGAATCCAAGGACTCCCTAACACTAACTCATTAGCCTATGAGAATCCACTAGATAGGCTAATTGTCCACCAAACTAAACTAATTAGGAAGGGGAGATTACAGTCGACCCTTCCCAAAATTGCTTGTCCTTAAGAAATCTCAACTCTGGATGTTGCAAAATCCACTCATTCTCCCACGTTGCATCCTCTACTAGCAAGTTCTTCCATTTGACCAAAAATTCGTTAATGACCCTCTTCTGAAGAGTTCATTCTCAGTAGTCAATAATGGCCTCTATAATCAATATCAACTTCCCCTCCTCATCTAATGGTGGCAACTCTGATGAGAGAACCACATTGTTTCTGAGTGCCTTCTTGAGTGTGGATACATGAAAGACATTATGCACTCTACTACTAGTTGGTAATTCAAGCTCATAGGCAACCTCTCCAACTCTCCTGGACACTCTAAATGGACCATTGAACCTGGGCTTAAGCTTCTCTACTCCACTCTTCTTGAGACTAGACTATCTGTATGGCTGAAGCCTCAAATAAACCATGTCCCCAACCTCAAAACTATGTTCTATCTGATGTTGATTAGCATGCAAGTTCTGTTGATTTTGTGCCTGTTGAAAAGTTTCCTTCAACGACTTCATGATGTCCTAACTCTCCTACAATAAATCATTTTCCTTAGGCACTCTACTATCCTCAAATAGTAAATCCATGAATTTGGGTGCCTCATATCCATACAAAGCCATAAAAGGCAACATCCTTATGGACATATGATAGGTAGTATTATAGAAATATTGTTGGCAAGAGACACTGCTCTGATGAATGTTGAATGTTGTCATTGATGGCAACAAAGAAAAGAGATTCCACTAGCCTAGCAAAGAAACTTTACTCCAAAAGAATAAATGACTAAGTATGGTCAGTATGCAGAGTAGGTGTCAGAGATTGGTTCAGTATGCCTCCGTAGTTGAAGATCATTACTTGTGGTTTAGGTATGTTGTTCATAGCTACCTAGTGATCACATGTTCCAATGTTTAAGTCCTGACTTCCTCTGGAAGTCATATGATGAAATAGCTAAGTCTGAGTGAACAAAGTTAAGTTAGGGATAGTGCATAGTACCAAAGTAAAAGGGTCTGCATTCCTTCGTTGTGGTATATTTTGGTTTGCAGTTCTGAAGGTATGTTAAGAGGTCAATTATGAATGTTGGGTATGATTTTTAGAGTCTAATATGGTCTGCAGTAGAATTTATTATGTGACAATTGAATTGGTCAAGTGTGTTCTTAAGAGACAAGCTGACAAGCATGTTAGATCCATTTGCAGAAAAGATATATTGTTTGAACAATCAATCTAAGTGGTTGAATGTTTGGTGATGACCTATATGAAGACTATTGTATGTATTTTTAGATCCACATTTTTGTTTGAACACAAGATCAAACCGATAAGGTACAACACTTTTATACACGTTTCATGCCTGGGTTACCAACCTAATGGTGAGATGAATATTATTATGGATATATATATATATGATGGATTTCGGTAAAATGGTGTGTGTGGAAAGTGTGTGAATTCAATATGTGTTTAATTGAAGGTAGTTTGCAGATCAGAAAAGGATAATAAGGGTAGAAAATAGGAGTATATGTAAAGCAGAGCAGTATAGTGGGGTAGACAGTATGAAGACCTTTGAATCTATATACTGAGCATATTGGTACTACATTTCAGCATTTTATAGATGCACCTATAGCATTCTTCTTTTGGCAATGAGTCAATCCTTTTTCTATCTTCTCTTCTATCTTTCTGACAGTGTGCCTTTTTGCAGTGAGAACTTCTTGGACAGTGAGTCCTTGGATAGTGAGCCTTCATGTAAATCGGTATTGCTATCATAATATATTGTGAGCTAACACTCACCATGGTTTTTTCCTTCTTTGTGTTTTCCACGTAAATACTAGTGTCTATGTGTTATGAATTTGTGGTTGCTCTTCTCATGTTTACTTTGATTTTATGTTATTGAATTTGGTAAGTGGATTACTGAATGTGTGATTAAAAAGGTTTTTAGAATATTGATTCACCCCCCCTCTCAGTATTCTTTGCATTCAACAATTGGTATCAGAGCAAGGTTCCTTGGAAGAAGCTTAATAGCTTGAGGAAGATCTGTAAAGGTGTACACATGGCAGCTAGAAGATATTTCACTAAAGCCTCATATGAAAGCAATGATGAATTACAAGCCACTCATGAAGATCTTGAAAAATATGAAGCTCAAGTTAGGGATCTGAAGGATAACATACAGGAAGCTAATGAGTGCATTCTAAAGCTAAAAGAACAAGTCAAGAAGTTCAAAGAAATATACAAGGAGGATAGTGAACAATTGATATCAACCAATGTAACCTTGGATGATTTGAAAGTGGAAGTTGTAGAAAGAGCTAAAGCGGAAGAAGATCTAAATTTGTTGGTAAAAAGCAAATTAGAAGAATGTGATAAACTTGAAAAAGAAGTTGTAAACATGAAATCAAATCTAGAGAAGGCTAAGAGCTATGAAGAAAAGTTCAAGATAAGTTCTGCAAAGCTTGATGAAATGGTTGCTAGTCAAAAGAGTTGAAATGACAAGAAAGGGTTGGGGTTTGAAAAAGGAGAAAGTTCTAAATTGAGACAAGAAAACCTTGAGATGAATAAAAACAAAGGAAACCAGTTCTAGAATCAAAGAAGAAGACCTAGAAGACCTCCGGTCAGACAACCAAATGCTCAAAGGTACCCACCTTTCAATGGTCATTGTTTTAATTGCAATAAGTTTGGTCATAAGGCTACTCAGTGTAGGAGTAGAATGAATCAAAATGTTCCATCATTCTCTAGTAAATGTTTCAATTGCAAGAAAATTGGTCATAGATCAAATGAATGTAAAATTTTTGTAAGGAATGGTTTCTACAATGCAAGGAATACTCAACCCAATGGGAAGTGTTTTGCATGCAATAGATTTGGGCATATGGCTAATCAATGCAGATCTAGAATAAATCCAATCAATAGAAGGAATCAAGGACAAAGGAATTTGGTATGCTACAATTGCAATAAGTTTGGACATGTTGCAAGATTCTACAGAAGCAAGAATGAGAAGAGAGACTATCCTATAGAGAAGAGGAAAACAGAGCATAGAGAAGATAAAGGCAAGAACAAGATTAATCCAGTAGAAATCAAGAAGGAAATGAACAAGGTCTAGATTAATAAGGATGTAAATGAGGTTAGAAATGAATCTGCACCAGTTTCCAGTGTAGATACTTCCTCCGAGAAGTAAATTGGGAGCACTGGCTTAGGGGGAGTTGTATTGAAAATCCAAATCCCCTAGCTAGATAGTTAGTGTTGGGGTCTGGCACGAAGAAGTGATGTAAAATTCATATGACAGATCTTTTGAAAATAATTTTGGTAGAAAAGAATCAAATGTGGAATATTGCAGAGCAATCTGGATTAACTAAGTTTAACAAGAGAAGTCTGACAACTTTTTGAAAGATTGCATTTATGACAGTTTAAGTTTTCATATCAAGGGATAAAAAGAAACTCATTTGACATATAATTCACTTTGCATTCAAACTATCAAGCTTCTACAAGAATTAAAGAAAGATTCCAAGTGTCTACAGAGATTTCCAAAGTAAATCAAGACAAGATCAAGCAAAACCCTAATTTGGCGAAAAGAGGTATTTTTTAGATTCAAAACCCCACTATGAATTTATTTGAATCTTTGCAAAAATGGCAACACCACATGTGATTGATATAACTAAAAGATCCTGACTAAAATTCAAGAAGCATCCATTCAAATCAACATTTTTAGGGATTCTGTTCGGTGTGATGCATACAGAGGATGTTAGGGCTTACATTCATGTTTCCCTAGAAGAACATGGTGACAACAAATTCTTAGATGTGTACCTAAAACATTGAAGTGGTGACCAATTTGAGTTGAAAGAAGAATACAAGGCTTTGGAAGTGAAGAAATTCATTTAGTACAAAGACTTCCCTACATTTATGGAAGATGAATGGGTCCAGTACATGTTGAGTAGGATCCACGATGAGTTCATGTGGCTTGAAAAGCCCTTTAAAATTACCAAGGATGTGATTAGAGCTGTGACAGGATTAAACTCTACCGATAACGTGCCCTTGTTAAAAGTTGTGAAGAATAACACTGTGACAGAAGCAACCAGAGCCCAATTTGACAAGAGGGTGTTAACAATCAATGATATTATAGACCATGCAGTGAGGGTGTTAACAATCAATGATATTATAGACCATGCAGTGAGGTTTAGACCAACCAGGAGAACTCTATCTCTGGTACTACTATTTGCACTGCTTACCAGATGATTAAGGAAAATGTAAACTATGATCTTTGTGAATTGCTATGACAATAGCTAATGGAAAACTTGAAGTCAAAGGAGAGAAAATACCCCTTCAAATTTGGTAAGTTGATCATCTATTTATTATTCTACTTCATGCAAGAATTACCCAGAATGAAAAACTTGTCCTGGTTAAATAGTCAACCAGTTGCAGTGAAAATTAGAGATCATTTAAGTAGTATAGGAAGCTATGAGGAACAAACCACAGCCCTATGGGGCTACTTCAAAAAATTTCAAAGAATTATGCAACCTAGAGAAAGGATTCCCAAGGGAATTATTGACAAATACAACAATGACATATGTTTTATTGTGACAAAAGACCAATGCTTGATGGAGGCCGTTGAGCCTAGAACAATATGAGTTATGCCAATGGGGTATGAGGTAGATGGACAAATACTAGATAACTATGCCCAACACATGTTAAGCAAACCTAGGGACTCCAAAGGGAAAGATTTGGAACATATGAGAAGTTGTCAACAAAACTCTTTGTTGATCAGAGAAGGCCCAAAAAATGGTAGAAGAATATGCGTAAAGCAAAGGATTCACCAAAGAACAAATATCAACCACAAGAGATAGAGCTAAGGTAGAAAGAGCAGATAAAGAAAAGGAGAAGGAGTAAGAAAAGGAATCTAATAAAGCTCCTGAAGTTCAAGAGACACAACAAGAGGCACTTGCTGCACCAAAAAGAAGAACAAGAAGTGTTGGTTCCTCTAGAACATCATCTAAATCCTTTGGTATTCCCTCCACAACAATTGCAGAAGAGCAAACAGGCAAGAGGAAGAAGACCAAAGGTCAGAGAGTGTATGTCAATGTTGATCCAGCTAATGATGAGGAAACTGAGACCAATGAATAAGTGAAGAAGATGAAGGCATAGAATGCACCTCCCTTCAGTTCTCAGCAAGGAAAACCCTTTGATGCCACAAAAGGGAATACATCTGATAAGAGTAAAGAAAGAAAGAAAGTTAAGACTGCATTACCTGTAGAAGACCAGGCTACAATGAGCTTAGAGGAAGTTTTAAGGGCTATCACAATTGATGACAATCTAACACCCATTGACAAATTCTATGATGAATACAATGATGCATATAAAAGAATCATTGAGAATGCTATTGTCAAATACTTGTGCATTTACAATAAGGCCCTCATTAAGATCATTACTGATCTCCCTAACACCTTGGGCAGTATCATATCTACAAGGAAAGAAGCTGCTATGACAAAGGATATCGAACTCAGAAACACATACTGATAAAGTTATGTCCAAAGATCACTCCTAAAGACAAACAAAAATTTCAAAAGTGCTTAGAAAGGAGTTCAGAACAAAGAAAAGAATGAATACTCTTATGTTAGACGACATTGAGAAAGTAGTGAAGGAAACTGAGGAAATCACTTTGAGAGTATTAAAGGAACATCCTTTTCCAACTATACATGATAGAAAAGAAACAAATATTGGAGATGATACATCTATTCCTAATGTGAACATGGATCAAGGTGGTGAAGAGATGAAGGAGAAAGAAGATTAAGTCCCTGTCACTAGTCTGAAGATTTTCGTTGAGGATCAATCTAAGACTAAGGAACAGAACAAAGTAGATGAACAAGCTAAGATGACCCCTATATCGGAGCAAAATGTTGATAAAGATATGGATTTAGATCATCTGGAATAAAACCAAGATGAAGTCTCTGGTATAGCAAGAGACACTGCGGAGTCTGTCAAGGAATTCCTAGAAAGAGAAAAACAATCTTAGATGAGCCTGAGTTTTTGTAGGGACCAATAACCTTGGACTCAATGTCCCCTGTACAGAAATTTAAATTGGTATCAATTGTGCAAGAAAAGGCACAAGAAGGAATTTTGAAGTCACACATACAAGACAGTGAACTGATTGGTGAGGCATCCAGCATTTTGGAGAAGCTGATGCCATCATATCAAAAGGATACTTCAATGTCTTCAATAAATCAACTCAAGGGACTCTTAAACTATAAGTCTGCATTTTGAATCTTTTGAAAAGTATGCAGAAACAAAAGTGAAGAAAGAGTTTGATAAGAAAAGATTAGCTGAGTTGAAGTCCATGTTAGCAAATGATAAAACTCTATTAGACATTGGAATGAAAGATATACAGAGTGCCATCAAAGAATCCTGTGACTTATACAAATTTTGTGTATCATGGTCAAAAGCCACAGAGGAGTTAGGAGAAAAAATCAAGGATCTAGAACTGTAGCTGACAAACTTTTCTAAGTCATTTGATCTGGCAATTGAGTCAATCAGCAGCAAAGAAATACAAGTGATCAATATCCATAATGATTTAAGTAATATGGTGAACAAGAGGGATCAAATGAAAAATAGAATGTGTTAGTTGAGGGGACTAATAAGTCCTAAGCTAGACTCAATGTCAAATCTTGCAGCAGAAGCACTGTAGGCAAAAGTTCAAATTGACACACCCTCTGATATACAAAAGGCAAAAAAATTTGTCTTCCTTATAGATGGCCATATTCAAATTTTGGACAATGCTAAAAAGAGTTGGGATAAAGAGTTAGTCCAAATCAAAATCATTTTCAAAGACATCCTACAACCCACAACAAATTAAGTTGAAGATTGTATTTGTACATATGCGGCAAAATATAACTGTGATTGCAATTTTTGCAATTTTTATCACATTTTTGACCCCTGTACATACACCTTTGCCATTGATGTCAAAGGGGGAGAAGGAATCAGTGAAAAATGGGTAAACACCTAAGGGGGAGAAGAAAAACAGAGTGCATACAGTAAGGGGGAGAAGACAAGTATTTTTCACTAAGTGTTGCCATCAATGCCAAAGGGGGAGATTGTTGGCAAGAGACACTACTCTAATGAATGTTGAATGTTGTCATTGATGGAAACAAAGAAAAGAGATTCCACCGGCCTAGCAAAGAGAGTTTACTCCGGAAGAATAAATGACTAAGTATGGGCAATAGGTAGAGTAGGTGTTAGAGATTGGGTCAGTATGCCTCCATAATTGAAGATCATTACTTGCAGTTCAGGTATGTTTTTCATAGCTACCTAGTGATCACATGTTCCATTGTTCAAGTCTTGACTTCCTCCAAAAGTCATATGATGAAATAGCTAAGTCCAAGTGAATAGAGTTAAGTCAGGGACAGTACATAGTACCAAAGTAAGAGTTCGCATTCCTCCGTTGTGGCATATTTTGGTTTGCGGTTCTGAAGGTATGCTAAGAGGTCAATGATGAATGTTGGGTATGTTTTTTAGAGTCTAATACGGTCCACATTAGAAGTTATGATGTGACAGTTGAATTGGTCAAGTGTGTTCTTAAGGGACAAGTCAACAGGCATGTTAGATCCATTTGCGGAAAAGATATATTGTTTGAACAATCAATCTAAGTGGTTGAATGTTTGGTGCCAGCCTATATGAAGACTATTGTATGTATTTTTGGATCCGCATTTCTATTTGAGCACAAGATCAAGCCGAGAAGGTACAACACTTGTATACATGTTTCATGTCTGGGTTGCTAACCTGATTGTGAGATGAATTTTATTACAGATATATATTCGATGGATTTCGGTAAAATGGTGTGTGTGGAAAGTGTACGAATGTGATATGTGTTAAATTGAAGGTAGTTTGTAGAGAAGACAAAGATAATAAGGGCAAAAAATAGGAGTATATGTAAAGTAGAAAAGTAAAGCAGGGAAAATAGTATGAAGACCTTTGAATCTGTATACTGAGCATATTGGTACTACATTTCAGCATTTTGTAGATGCACATGTAGCAGTCTTCTTTTGGCAATGAGTTAATCCTTCTTCTATCTTCTCTTTTCTCTTTCTAGCAGTGAGCCTTTTTGCAATGAGCACTTCTTGGACAGTGAGCCCTAAGGAAATGAGCCTTCATGTAATTCAATATTGCTATCATAATATATTGTGACCTAACACTCATCATGGTTTTTCCCTTATTTGGGTTTTCCATGTAAATCCTAGTGTCTGTGTTATGAATTTGTGGCTGCTCTTCTCATGTTTACTTTTTTTTCATGTTATTGAATTTGGTAAGTGGATTAATGAATGTGTGATTAAAAATGTTTTTAGAGTGTTGATTGATGCAAAGGAAAAATAGATGTGACTGAAATTTGGACTATTATCCTGACTGAAGCAGCATGGTATGGACTGTCCTCCCTCTGTCATACCAAGTTCAAGACTTGAGAAAGGTTAAACACTATGACTTGAATGTGAGAGAGATTTTATAAATATTTTCTAGGCAATTGAGATCCCCTCAAAATGATTAATTACACCTCTCCCAAGGCAGGCCAAAAGTATTCCTGCACCTACTTCATTGACTGTCACAAAATAATAAGTTGTCTCTTCAATGAACATGGTTGCTAAAACATGAAATATGCATAAATGAAGGGTAGATGGCTTAATTAACTAAATAGCCTACAACTACACCTCAAACTACCTTAATATGACCAATAGACTCTTATGAGACTCATCAAGAAACTTGGCAACACAAACTTCCTATCAATCTCCACAATTAGCCTTAATGGCTTGTAGCCCTATCAATGAGGTTTTTTGAGCAAAACTTGAAGGATTCAAGGAAACCCCAAGAACAAAATAGATTTTTGGATACCCATTATGGATTTACATGATATATTAGACATGTAAATATGATTTTTTTATGACATATGCTTCAAAAGATGACTGTCCTAACTGCACTAGGCCTAATTAGGCCTCCTCCACATAGCAAATGACCATGAAACTTATTCTAGTCTTCTAAAACCTACTCTAGGGCATCAAGCATGTTGAAAATGGTTTGTATAAATTGTTTTCAGGGCTCTTGGGTCAACCCACATCCACTACTCTTCAAACCACTATTCTACCAATGCTCAAGATGCCTAATACATGATGATCTTAGGTTGTTTCTGCTCTAACAGATCTTCTCCACCAATTCCCTACATCTGCAACACCAAAAATAGAGAAACAACAACAAAATAGCTCCATTCCATCCATTATTTGGTTAGGGTGTGAATGGAAATGGCTCTAAAGCCATTGATTTCTTAAGAAACCTCAAAAACTAGGTTTTTGGACCAAAAATCAAAAAAATGTGAATAAGATTCTTAAACAACAATAATAATCCACCAAATCAAATACAAAACAAATCTAACACAGCCCTCTTCCCAATTTCAATCAGTTCCCTCCATGACAATTCTATACATGTACGTACTAGTGCTGAAAAAACCAAGAAAACAGTCAAGAGTGTAGGAAACTGTATTATTTCTTCACCAAACTTTCACCACACAAGCTTGTTCGATATATGAGAGGTATCATAAGCATGTTTTCAATATGATTCCATAATTTCTTTCCTTACTTCTCATGGAAAAGCCCAAAAAAGAAGGTAATAAAGCCTTCCATAAAGAAAACAAAAAGACTCTCCTAAAATATAGGAAAAACTGCAGACCTATTAAAGGAAATTTGCCTTTTCTAAGACCACCACTACATGGTCATGCCCTTAGTGGGATTTATTAAAATATTTTAAAAACAAAATCCACTATGTCTCTCATCAATGAGACCATAACACCAAAATTTTGACTCTAGAACATACTATTTTAACTAGGGAAACATGTAAATTTGACTAGATTGACTAGACACCATGAACCTTGCTAGGTGCTCTGCACCATACACCCCAGGAGAAAGGATTTTAGGCATCTCCTAAAATTAGATCAGTCATAGTAGTACCATGCTTCTCAATGTCCTCAGCTGTCATCCAAGTGGCATCTTCATGAGGAAGACCTTTCCACTTCACCAAGTACTCATTATAGACCTTATGTCTTGTCCTCTTGACTTCTTTGGTATCTAGTATGGCTTCAAGTTTGACTGGTGCAGTAGGAGGAAGATCTTGAATCCAATCAGCATCAGCAATAACTTCATCAGTACCTATACCTACATCCAAAGATCCCTTGAAAGGATATAAGTCAGCAATGTTAAAGATTGGTGAGATAGCAACTCCAGGAGGGAGTTCTATCTCATATGCATTTTCACCGAACTTGTTGACCACCTTGCATTGCCCAATCTTCTTCATCAACAACTTAGTGTATTTTCCCTTAGGTAACCTCACTTTCCTAAGATGTGCAAGTACTAAATCCCCTACTTTCAACTAAACATTCCTCCTCTTCAAGTCTACATGTTTCTTTTAAGTTTCCACACTCTTCTTGAGCTGATCTCTAACTTGATCATGGATATCCTTCATAGCCATTGCAAACTCTTCTCCTTTAGCACTTCTCTTCTCTACTCCTCTCAAATCTCTTAGCTCAAATATACCTCTTGTGTTCAATCCATATACAACTTCAAAAGGACTCTTCCCTATGCTCCTGTTAATGGAGTCACTATATGCATACTCTGCCTGTGGGATGACAAGATCCCATTGCTATCCATGTTCTTTTATAAGACATCTAAGTAGATTCCCCAATGATCTATTCACTACTTCAGTCTGCCCATCTGTTTGCAGGTGATAGGCAGAGATGAAAGTAAAGTTGGTTCCAAGTTTTCTCCATAATGTCCTCCAAAAGTGGTCTATAAATTTTGAATCTCTGTTTAAAATAATGGAGAGTGCTAGTCCATGTATTATGACTATCTCTTTGAAGAATAGACTTGTAATGTTAGATGCATCACTTGTACACTTGCAATGAATAAAGTGTGCCATCTTGCTAAATCTATCCACAACTACAAAAATATTGTCTACTTCTCTCTGTGTCTTAGGTAGGCCTAACACAAAATCCATACTAAGATGTTCCCAAGGTCTGCTAGGAATTGGAAGAGGCTGATATATGCCTGCATTTGAATTAGAGCCCTTGGTTCTTTGACAAATTCCACAAGACTTAACAATTTTTCTAATTTCAGTATGCATCTTAGGCCAAAAGTAAAACCTTCTTACCTGATCCAGTGTTTTTTCTATGCCAAAGTGTCCTCCAAGACTTCCACAGTGCTTCTCCCTTATAAGATTTGTCCTCATAGAGCATCTAGGGATGCATAACTGAGCTCCCTTGAATAGCAGTCCTTCTTGCAGTAGAAAATCATAAAATTCTTCATGAAAAGTACCTTGCAATTGGTGGCAAATGGAGTAGGCATCCTTGAAATCTGGATTAGCAGCATACATGTACTTTAGTGCTTCCAAACCAACACTCTGAAATTGTGTTTCATGCACTAGGACTGATCTTCTACTTAGTGCATCAACTACCTTGTTTGCTTGGCCCTTCTTATGCTTGATTGTGAAAGTATAACTCTGTAAATACTCCACCCACTTGATGTGCCTATGACTCAACTTGTCTTGGCTGTTCAAGAAACTCAATGCATGATTATATGTGTAGACTACAAATTATTTGGGTAAGAGGTAATGTCTCCATTTCCTCAGGGACTGTACTAATGTATAAAGCTCCAGATCATATGAAGAGTACCTCCTCTTGGCCTCATTGAGATTTTCACTAAAGAAAGATATTGACTTGCCTTCTTGGCTCAGGACTACACCTATGGTTGCTCCACTAGCATCACATTCTACTGTAAAGACTTTGTCAAAGTCAGGCAAAGCAAGTATGGGTTGTTGTGCCACTCTCTTCTTCAAGTATTCAAAGCTTTTTGCTGCCTCTTCAGTCCATTGGAACTTTCTTTTCTTATCTCCCTTAATGGTGTCAAGGATAGGAGAACAAATATGACTGAAATTTTTGATAAACTTTCTATAAAATGTAGTCAAACCATGAAAATTTCTTAACTCTCCTACTGATTTTGGAGTTGGCCAGTTAAGAATAGATTCAACTTTGGAAGGATCCATCTTTAATGTGCCTTTAGAGATGATAAAACCAAGGTAGACTAGCTCTTCCTTCATAAACTCACACTTCTTGAGGTTTATCATCAGTTTCTCCTCACTCAACCTCTATAAAACCATGTTAAGGTGTTTCAAGTGCTCCTCTTTTGTTTCTCTAAACACAAGAATATCATCTAGATAGACAACTACAAAATTCCCAATAAAAGGTTTCAGGACCTCATTCATTAACCTCATGAATGTACTAGGAGCATTTGAGAGTCCAAAATGCATTACCATCCATTCACAGAGTCCCTCATTAGTTTTGAAGGAAGTCTTCCATTCATTTGGTGATATCCACTCTTGAGATCAATCTTTGAGAAGTAGCATGCACCTCCTAACCAATCCATTAGGTCCTCCATTCTTGGGATTGGGAACCTATATCTAATGGTGATCTTGTTTATGGCCCTTGAGTTAGTACACATCCTCCACTCTCCACCTTTCTTGGGTGCTAAGATAGTAGGAATAGCACATGGACTTAAACTCTCTCTGATGAGTCCTTTGTCTAACAATTCTTGGACTTGTGCTTTGATCTCTTCATTCTGTTGTGGAGTAAGCTTGTATGCAGCCTTGTTAGGTAAATTGGCACCAAGTATCAGGTCTATATGATGTCTTATGTCTCTCATGGGAGGTAATGAACTTGGCAGCTCATCTACCACTCTGTCCTTATACTTGTCCAACAGAGACTAAACTTCACTAGGTATCTCTTCTACCTTATTTACTGCTGCATCAGACTTAGTCTTAGGTCTGATCACTACTGTAAATCATTTCCCTTCATCCTTCATTGTTTGTAAAAACTCCTTCTCTCCTACCACCATGATGCTAGACCCAATCTACTTATTAGATTCTTCTTCAGGAAGGGGTGTTAATGAGAATGAGACTCCATCCTTCTCTATCACATAAATGTTCTTCTAACCATCATGCTTGCTCTTTCTGTCATGTTGCCAAGGTCTTCCTAGCAATAGGTGACAAACATCCATAGGGATGATGTCACAAAGGATCTTATCCTTGTAACCACCAATGTTGAACTCCACCCATGCCTATTCATTCACTAAGACTTGTTGTCCCTTATTCAACCATGACACCTTGTAAGGTGTGGGATGAGGAATCCTCTTTAGGTTCAACTTCTCTACCATCTCCAAAGAGACTAGATTATCAGTGGATCCTGAGTCAACAACTACTTTGCATACCTTGCCATGTGATTTGCATGTTGTCCTAAATAATGACTTCCTCTATGAAGACTCCTTGGCTGCTAGCACCTTAAGGAGTGTCCTCCTTAACATTAATGGATCACCCCTCTCAGGAGCAACAAGTTGTAGTGGTGAATTGACACTTTCGCTGTCTTCTTCATGCACTAATTGAGTTCTTCATTCACCTCCTTGAGAACTTGATTCTTGCTTCTCTGGACATTTGAATGCAGGGTGTCCAAACTGATGATAGTTGTAACATTTGCCTGAGAAAGTGTTTGATCCTCTACCTTGGCCACCAAACCTTCCTCTACTATTTGATCTTCTCCCTCTAAAACTACCTCTTTCACTTGACTCACTTCTTGGTTCTTGATTCTCCTTATTGCTGCCACTTGATTCTCCTTGCTATTTCTGGAACTGTCCTCTTGCACCAAAGTTCCCTCTTCCTCTAAAACTCCTACCTCTGCCCCTAGTCTACTGATCTTGTCTTCTTTTTATCTTTTCTTCTGCCCTTACTGCTAATTGGAAGCATTCTTCCACATTTCTAGGGATGGCTAGACTAATTTCATCCTGAATATTGAGCCTAAGCCCATTGATATACCTAGCAATTTTCTTGACTTCATCTTCAGTGTGCCCTGTCCTCATGGTCAGCTTGTGGAATTCTTCAGTGTAGGCTATAACATCCATGTCTTTTTGTTCTAAATTCTACAATCTCCTAAATGTTTGAATTACATAATCCTTAGGAAGAAACTGACTCTTCACTTTGGACACCATCTGGTCCCATGAGCTGATTTTTGCTTTGCCTTGCCTTAACCTCTCTGATTGAACATAATTCCACCATGTCAATGTTGGCCCCTTCAACTTGGTCTTAGCCAATTTGACCTTCTACACTTTTGGCATCTCCTTATACTTAAAGTAGTTATCCAAGACATCAATCCAATCTAATACTTCCTCACTGTTCATTTTTCCTTCATACATGGGTAACTCCATTTTAACATCAGTGCCCTCTCCTTTCACAGTCTGAGCATCTTCATAAACCTTCTATCATCTGGATCCATCTCTTCCACATTGGATCCCTCTGGAGGGACTGCATTCTCACCCTCATTCTCTTGGTCACTATCTTCCTCAATGACCCCACCTCTTCTTAGGTTTGCTTCAATGGCTACAAGTCTGGCTAGGACTCCTTCTTGACATTCCTTCATTATTCTCACTTCTCTAATGAGGACTGGACTGGCCCTTGGAGGCATCTTGCATTATCCTTTCCTCACACTTCAATTCCTTCTTTCCTCCCAAATAGAATCTGCCCTAGGCTCTGATACCAATTGATGCAGATGAAAAATAGATGTGACTAAAGTTTGGACTGTCCTCCCTCTGTCATATCGAGTTCAAGACTTGAGAAAGGTTAAACACTATGACTTGAATGTGGGAGAGATTTTCTAAACCTTTTCTAAGAAATTGAGATCCTCTCAAAAATGACTAATTACACCTCTCCCAAGGCAGACCAAAAGGATTCTTGCACCTACTTCATTGACTGTCACAAAACAATATGTTGTCTCTTCAATGAACATGGTTGCTAAAACATGAAATATGCATAAATGAAGGGTAGATGGGTTAATTAACTAACTAGCCTGCAACTACACCTCAAACTACCTTAATATGACCAATAGACTCCTATGAGACTCATCAAGAAAATTGGCAACACAAACTTCCTATCGTTCTCCACAATTAGCCTTAATGGCTTGTAGCCCTATCAATGAGGTTTTTTGAGCAAAACCTGAAGGGTTAAAGGAAAACCCAAGAACAAAATAGATTTTTAGATACCCATTATGGATTTACATGATATATTAGACATGCAAATATGATTATTTTGTGACATATGCTTCAAAAGATGATTGTCCTAATTGCACTAGGCCTAATTAGGCCTCCTCCACATAGCAAATGACCATGAAACTTATTCTAGTCTTCTAAAACCTACTCCAGGGCATGAACCATGTTGAAAATAGTCTGTATAAACTATTTTTAGGGCTCTTAGGTCAACCCACATCCACTACTCTTAAAACCACTATTCTACCAATGCTCAAGATGCCTAATACATGATGATATTAGGTTGTTTCTGCTCTAACAGATCTCCTCCACCAATTCCCTACATCTACAACACCAAAAATAGAGAAACAACAACAAAATAGCTCCATTCCATCCATTATTTGGTTAGGGTGTGAATGGAAATGGCTCTAAAGCCATCGATTTCTTAAGAAACCCCAAAAACTAGGTTTTTGGACAAAAAATCAGAAAAATGCGAATAAGATTCTTAAACAACAATAATAATCCACCAAATCAAATGAAAAACAAAGCTAACACATCCCTCTTCCCAATTTCAGTTAGTTCCCTCCATGACAATGTCGTACATGTACATACTAGTGCTGAAAAAACCAAGAAAATAGTCAAAAGTGCAGGAAACTGTATCTTTCTGTATTATTTCTTCACCAAACTTTCACCACACAAGCTTGTTAGATATATGAGAGGTATCATAAGTATGTTTTCAATAATATTCCATGATTTCTTTCCTTACCCCTTGTGGAAAAGCCCAAAAAAGAAGGTAATAAAGCCTTCCATAAAGAAAACAAAAAGACTGTCCTAAAATCTAGGAAAAACTGCAGACCTATTAAAGGAAATTTGCCTTTTCTAAGACCACCAATACATGGTCATGCCCTTAGTGGGATTTATTACAATATTTTGAAAAAAAAACCCGCTATGTCTCTCATCAAATGAGACCATAACACCAAAATTTTAACTCTAGAACATACTATCTTAACTAGGGAAACATGTAAATTTGACTAGATTGACTAGACACCATGAACCTTGCTAGGTGCCATGCACCACTAATTCACCCCCCCCTCTCAGTATTCTTTGCATTCAACAAATACTCCCCAAGATGTATCCATTTGATCCAAGCTCTTTGTTGTCCAGAAACATAGTTCCTAAGATACCCTTCCACCCATTTTTTTACTATCTCCATTTGTACATCCATTTGTGGGTGGTAGCTCATACTAGGAGTGAGCTCAATCCCACTCAATCTAAAAAGCTCCTACTAAAATATACTTAGGAACTTGTTGTCCCTATCACTAACAATACTCTTGGGCATCCCATGCAATCTGGATATCGCCTTGAAGAATAAATCAGCTACTTGAGCTGTAGTATGTGTCACTGAAATGGCAAAGAAATGTGCAAATTTGGTCAATCTGTCAACCATGACATATATACAATACTTTCCCTATACCTTAGGTAGCCCAATGATGAATTCTATGGAGATACATTCCCATTTATAATTAGCAATGGGTAAAGGATGAAGCAAACCAGCTGGATAAGTGTGCTCATTTTTATTCTGTTGGCAAGTGGGGAACTCTCTGACATACTTAAGGACTTCATTCTTAAGTCCTTTCCAAGTAAATCACTCCCAAATCTACCTGTAGATCTTGAAGAAACCCAAGTGACCAGCCATAGGTGCATCATGAAAGGTCCTCAATATCTTACCCTTAAGTTATGAGGTAGGCACCAAATAAATCCTTTCCTTATAGATGATTAAATCATTAACCATAGAGTACCTGTCATCATGAACTATGCCCTCTATAATTCATTTTGCCCAAGAATCCTTAGCATATTTTGCTGAAATCAACTCCCTCCAATCAATAGTAATATCTACCAACAAACATAAGTGGGGTCTCTTCGAAAGTGCATCAGCAACTACATTATTCTTCTCCTTGACATATATACAATGTCAAAATTGTATCCATGTAACCTGATCACCCACTTCTGATGTCTAACATTAAGATCCTTCTGGTTCATGAAGTATTTAATGCTATTGTGGTCCGTTTTGATAATGAACTTACTCCCAACGAGGTATGGCCTGAATTTGGCCAAGGCATGCATAATGTCCAACATTTCTCTATCAAAAACTAAGTAACTCCTCTCCACACCTCTTAGTTTTCTGCTCTCAAATTCTATGGTGTGTTTCTCCTACATCAACATGACTCCAATCCCCTCTCCTAAGGGATCACACTCCAACTCAAAAGATCTGGAGAAGTCTAGAATCACCAACATAGGACATGAAGACATCAATTGTTTGAAGTGCTCAAAACACTTATGAGTTGAATCAGACCACACGAAAGTCCCCTTCTTCATCAAATCTGTAAGCGGAGCTGTAGTCTGTGAAAAGCCCTTAACAAACCTCCTATAAAAACCACACAGACTAAAGAATCCATTAAGTTGAGAGAGATTCATAGGAGTAGACCATTCAATAATAGCCCTGGTCTTCTCAGGATCAACTCTCACTCCCTCTGCACTAATAATGTGACCAAGATAGAGAATCTTTGTCATGCCAAAGTCACACTTGGACTCCTTAGCATATAAGGAATCACTCTCTAGTATGCTCAAAACCTCCTCAAGATGCCTCATATGCTCTTCCCAAGTTCTACTAAAAATCAGAATATCATCGAAAAATATTAACACAAATTTCCTTAATTGCTTCCTAAAAATTTGATTCATGAAACTAATGAAGTGGTTGGTGCATTAGTTAATCCGAAAGGCATCACCAAGAACTCAAATTGACCAGAATGGAATCTGAAAGTTGTCTTCTCTATGTCCTCCTCCCTCGTCATGATATGATGGTAACCTGACCTCAAGTCAATCTTCAAGAAATAACAAGCTCCATGCAACTCATCTATCAACTCATCAATCCTAGGAATGGGATACCTATTTTTAATTTTCTTTTTATTTAAAGCTCAGTAATCAATACACATTTGTATTGTCCCATCCTTCTTCACCAACACAACTACTAAAGCAAAAGGGCTCTTGCTAGGTCTAATGTGCCCCATTTCTAGTAACTCCTTAATAGTCTTTTCTATCTCATCCTTAAGCCTCTTAGGATGTCTATATGGTGTAGTAATTACTAGTTTAGCACACACCTCCAACTCTATCACATGCTCTATCCCTCTATCAGGTGGAACTCCAAGTGGAATATTCCCAAACACCTTGCTATGCTTCGATAGAAGCTTTTGAATATCTAGATGATAATTGTTCTTCTACTAATTTGGAATTGTAGGCATGATGAGACATTCTACTAGTCACTCCACCTTATCATGTCCAATCAAATTCTCCATCCTCTTGAGGGACACAACTCTAAGACCACCATATGATAAGGCTCTAAGTACTCTCTTTTTGCCATTAGAGTCAAATTTCATTTCCATAGTATGAAAATTCATAGTGAATTCTCCAAGAGTCCTAATCCAATGCATTCCAAGTACCACATCTGTATCACCTATTCCAACCACATAGAAATCATCTTTTAGCTCATATTCATCCAACCGTATATTTAGGCCAACAATTTTATGAGTCCATGTGAGTTTGAATCCATCTACAACAATTACCTTAAATCCCTCAAACTCTTTTGTTCTGAGCCCCCTCTTGGCTACAAGACCCTCTGTTGGCATTATTGTCATTGATGTCAAAGTTGTACTGCAAATGTTGACATTGTTGTCATTGATGTCAAAGTTGTGCTGCATTGCAATTTTGTTGGCAAAGAGAACCTATTAGTCACATTATCGGCAAAAAGCTCTTAGTTTAGACCTTTGTCAAGAGTATAAAAATTGTGGTGTCTTCAAAATATTCTCGGTTCGAACCTCTATCAACACGTTTGAAGAAATGCAAAGTCAAAGTTTTTTTATTATTTGCATTGGCACTTGAGAAGTCATTGGCAACTTGGTAAGATATGCAAAATAAGAAATGGAAGGAAGCCTATCAACAACTTTGAACAAAGTTGAAGTCAAGTTATATTGGTGAAGTTTTTAGTTTTTGAACTACTTCGCTAATTTGGCGGTTAGCCGATATGCCAATTAGCCGACTACGGCTTATTTCAATAGGTTTCTAGTGTTGTTAGCAAAGTTCTTAAAATATAAATTTATTTTAAAGTTCATCTTTTCATCGATTTACCAACAATGTAGAAGGAAGCTTATTTAAAGCTTAAGTCAAAAAGGCACAGTCGAGAAACTTTTAATTTCCTGAACTAGTTAGCAAGTTTGGTACTTACCCAATTTGCCAACTTGTCGCTATGGCTTTGGAAGGTAGCATGCTTCACTATGAAGGCAAAGTCTTAGAGAAGATTTTGAAGAGAAGCAGTTGTCAGAAAAATGTGTTGAAGGATAACTAGTTAGGAAGTTAGCTATTTAGCTGATTCACTGACTAGGCAATATTTGGCTAAGTATGAATAGTAGAGAAAGTAAGATAGTTCAAAATGTAAGTAAATAGTCGATAAAGTGAGGAAGTTGATAAAATAAGCCAAGTTCAGAGGTTTCAACTTTCCCCAATAAAGTGATAGTTTGTGCCAACAAGATTTCACCAATAGAAGGTAGAAATAACAAAAGTTTGAGATTTTATATATTTGTCGATAAGCATTATTTGCCAAGCTTTTTGATGTGGTTTGGAAACATGTACTTTAGCCGATAAAGAGATTTCTATGTTAAGTTCATAAAAGTTAACTTTTACCAATAAAGGTTTAAGGAAGGCATAAGAAGATAAAGGCAAGAGTTTTGAAAAAGTTATATTTGCCAATGGCATAAGAAGATTTGAAAATTCACCTATAACGAAGATTTAGTGATAATGAACTTTTGTCGATAGCATTTTTGATGAAGTTAGAAAACCTAGACATTCGCCGATAACAATGGAAATCAAGGTAAGTTTGAAATAGTGAAATTTCACCAATAAAGTGGTTGTGGTGGAGTTAGCGAGGATAAAGGGACTTTGTAACTAAAGTTTGCATAAATAAATTTTCACCGATACTTATCACAAAAGACAAAGTTTTGGAAAAGGAACAATTGCTGATATAGGTAATAATAAAGATAAAGGCTCAAGTTCTTATATTTGTGAATTAACCGATAAAAGAAAATGAAGATTAGTTAGCAAATGGTGAAAAAGTTATAAAGGCAAGTTTTATAAAGTTTTGAAAGGGATGTTTTTGTCGATAGAAAAGGAAGTTTGGAAAACTAAAATTTTGCCGACAAAGGGGAATAAAGTCTAGTTCTAGAGAATTGACATTTGCCAATAAAGGCATATAAAGGTGATTTTTTTAAGATTAAAGACAAGGTTGTAAAAATAACATTAGCTCATAAGAATGACATGACCTTGGTTTTTATAACAATGGAGCAACAAAGTAAGTCAAGAAATGGAATGCACCCTGTGATGATCTGGTGGACATTGACTTTAGTTAATAATGTGATATTTCTAAGTTCAAAGTTTGTAGGTACGATAGTTAAACCAGTTGCAGTCAGTTGTGAAATGAAATGAAACTGCCTATATTCAATTTTGGAGTGGTTGTGGTAGTTCATCTATTGAAATGAATGTGTTTTTATACACATTGAATCCGAAGTGAAAGGGTTTCTCACCGAATTAAATATTTGTGTTCACTTTGTGAGAGAGGAGAGAATGCAAAGTGCATAAAGGAAGGAGACAACTGTGTTGATGCAAAACACAGAGTGAATGTGTGGTGACAAGGTGCATTTCAAGTTATAGAAGAACCATTATTGCATATATGAAACTCTAAAATTTAGAGGTTGTAGCCTCTCTATTTTAGATTGGGATTGAAGCCTCATTGTATTGAGTTGGAGCTCATTGTAGGTGTGTGATGTACCTGTAGGTAGTAGCCTCAAAACATTGCCTTTGGTGTTGATGTACCTATGGGTTGGGGCCTACAAAACATATGTAATCAATGCTTATTGTGAGGTTAGATTTGAGCAATAGACGCAAGCAACTTTCTCGCCGTGGTTTTTCCCATTTTGAGTTTTCCATGTAAATATGGTTTTTTCTTGTGTGTGTGTAGTTTTTATATGTGTCTTCCATTTTTGTTTGTTAGTTGCATTTTAAAGTTTTAACATACACTGATTCACCCCCCTCTCATTATATTAGTGTTCTTTCAACAATTGGTATCAGAGCCTCAAATTCCTTGAAGAAAAGTTTAACCACTTAAGGAAGATTTGGTCTCAAGAACACTATGGTAGGACAAGAGGGTTCTTCAAAAAAAGCACCATTATTTGATGGATACAATTATGCTTTCTGGAGCATCGGAATGGAGACTTAACCTCTCTAGGATATGATATTTGGTACTCTATTTTAAAAGGTTACAAACCACCATCACCATCATCTAGTCCCACTGCTGATGAGAAGAAAGCCTATGAGAATAATGCCAAAGCAAAGAATGCTATATTGTGTGGTCTAACCAACATAGAGTATGTCAAAGTTATGCATCGTAAATCTGCCAAGGATGTATGGGATAAGTTGCACAACATCTATAAAGGTGATGATCAAGTCAAGAAAATGAAAATGCAAGCCCATAGAAGCAAATTTGAGGCTTTAAAGATGAAAGATGATGAAAATATTGCAGAATAAATTCTCAGAGTAGACGAGGTTAGGAATGCAATCATAGGTCTTGGAGAAGAGGTAAAAGATCAGGTGGTTGTAAAGAAGATTCTGAGATCTCTCCCACCGAGATTTTACTCTAAAGTACTTGTAATTGAGGAAGCAAAAGATCTAGATAAGCTTACTTTAGATGAATTGTTTGGTTCACTTACCGCATATGAGATGAGAAGTGAAATTACAAGATTGATGAGGAAAGAAGCAGTATTTAAGACTTCAAAAGCCAAGGAGACTGAAGTAGACTTAGAACAAAGTACCAGTTCAGTTGAAGAAGAAGCAATTTTTTTCAAAAAGCTAGAGAAAGGCTCTAGCAAATACAAAGGTAAACTCCCTTTCAAATGCTTTAATTTTGGAAAAATTGGTCACTATGCCTCTCAATGTCCTTTAGGTGAAAAACAAAAAGGAGATAGTTCTAGGAGTCAAGAAATCTCAAAGTATAAAAGAAGAAACTTTAATAAGAAGAAGAAGAGTTTGTTTGTAGATAAAGAAAGTAGTTCTTCATATGATTATTCTTATGCAAGTGAAGAGTGTGAAACTGCTTTCATGGCCGTTAAAATTAAAAATGATGAAAATACTCCTTCAGAAAATTATCATGAAGACTCTGATGAGGAAGGAGAGGGTGAAGTTGATCTAGAAGGTGAAATAATTTCTGCTCTAAATGATCTAAGGTTTGAAAGAAAATAAAATAAAAAATACAATTTAAAGATTGAAGAATCTGATAAACTTGTTGTAGACCTAAAATTGCAATTAGAGGAGTCTAAAAGAATAGAAGAGGTAACTAGTTTGAGTTTTAAGAACAAACTAGATGAGTGTCAGAAATTAGAGGCTGACATCGTCATGCTAAGGAGTTAGAAAAGGTGAATGAACAATTAAACAAAAGTCTCAAGTTTGAGAAGAGTTCATAAATTCTTGATCAAATAATCAGTAGTCAAAGATCCTTCTCCAACATAGTTGGGTTAGGATATTTTGAAAACAAGAGTTTAAAAGATGTCATTTCCAAAAAGAACACAGAAGGTAAAATTGCCAAGAAAACTACTTCCCTCAAAAAGGAAGTTAGAGAACAGGGTGAATCAAGTTCTGTTGCGTCTAGGAAGAATGTTAATTCTACGAAGCCTAATGGATTCGAGAAGGATAAAAGGACTGAAGATTTCAAAAAGGAATATGATGGTTTCATCAAAGTTCACAATGCAAAGAGGAGATTCAAAGATCAATTTGCAATCCAAGCCAAGTTCATTTATGCATTTCATGGTTATTATTTTTCATGTAATCAGTTTGGACATAAAGCAATAGACTACAAAATTAGACCTAGGAGAATGGATAGGCATAATTTTGTAAGAATAAATCCTTTTACCCCCTTAGTTGATATGAATGATATCTGTTATAACTATAAAAACTATGGGCATATTGCCAAGTTTTGTAGAAGTGTGTTTATACAACCTTCTAGACAGGAGAAAAGGAGATTTACTTATCCAAGGAAAGACAGACCTGTACATGCTTCTAATAAAAAGTAGCAAAAAATATAATCCTCTACATGTCACAAGAAAGAGTCTACACCCCCTACTCAGGAAAAAGAACCAACAAAGCATTCTGGGGAAAAGGAGAAAATTTCAAAAAGATGTTGGGTAGAAAAGAAGGTTGAAAAATCTATGTTAGTCCAAGCAGCTTTTCATGCCAAAGGACAAGGAAATCCTTGGGTGATGGATAGTGGATGCTCTAGTCATATGACTGGAGATAAGAGCAAGTTCACCATTTTGAAGAAATGGGATAGTAGTTCTATTAAGATTAGTGACAACACCACTATGAAGATAGTTGGTAAGGGCACAGTATACATAGATGATAAAACTAATGCCAAAGATGTGTTGTATGTAGAGGGATTACAACATAATCTGCTTAGTGTTAGCCAGGTGTGTGACAAGGGATATAATATGTTATTTCATGCTAGTGGATGTGAGATAAGAAAAGTTAGTTCTGGTAGACTTGTTGCTGAGGCAAATAGAACAAACACTAATCTATACCACCTGAAGGAGACAAATGGTGAAAGATGCTTGTTAAGGAAAGCTAATGAGAGTTGGTTATGGCACAAAAGGATGGGCCACATCAACTTTGATCATCTGGTAAAAATTAGTAAGAAAAATGCAGTCAGACATTTGCCTAGCATTGGCAAACCATAAAATTCCTTCTGTAAAAAGTATTAAGAAGGAAAGTGTTGTTATATGGAGCCTAATCAGACTTGGAGGTTAAATTTACCCCACTTTTATCAGCATGGTTTCACCCCAAATTATTTAACAGGGTCAAGGGGCAGTGCCCCTAGCACGCTCCCTGTCATGATATAGGGCGGGGTCGAGGGGCAGCACCCTCAAAATCTCCAATAATTTTTTATTATTTTATAAAGGCATCAGGAGTTATTTTTCTATTGGCCGACATTAAAAAAACCCTATTTTTGTAACCAACATAAGGCTTGATAAAAGTGGCTAAGGGTTAGGGTTTCCATTGATGTATTGTAGCATTTTGCAGTGGTATTGAGTTCCAAAGATTGTTGGTTGTAATCGGTTTGATTTACTGGATAATAATATTGGACTCTCTGTTGGTGGATGTAGCCTGGGTTTGGGTGAACCACGTTAAAACTTATCTCTTGTTGTTATTATTTCTATGTATTTTCATTCCTATGTTTAATCTTTATTTGCATTTAAGTGATATCTTATGCTGGATAACCCTAACAAGTGGTATCAGAGCGGGTTGTGTTCAATTATCATTTGCAAGAAGGTCTCACGGTTGAGTGGGAGTCTCATGGTTGAGTGGGAACAGTGGCGGACAAGGGTAAATTGAAGGTAGATACATTCAATGGGTAGAACTATCAGTTATGGAAGATGCAGATGGAGGATTATCTCTATCAAAAGGATTTATGGAGGTCGTTAGAAGGAATAGCCTAGAAACCAGCAACAATGACTGATGAGGATTGGAATCTTTTGGATAGAAAGGAATTGGGAATCATTCGGTTGTGCCTGGTACCATCAGTGGCATTCAATATAATGGAATTGAAGACAACAGATGGTCTGATGAAAGATTTGGCTAAATTGTATGAGAAACCCTCAGCCTCAAATAAGGTATTTCTAATGAAGTATTTGTTTAATCTAAAAATGATTGAAGGTAGATCTGTGATAGATCATTTAAATAAGTTTAATATGATTATCAGTCAGTTAACTTCTATAAAAGTAAGTTTTGATTAAGAGGTGAGGGCTCTTTTGATATTATGTTCTTTGCCAAAAAGATAGAATAGATTGGTAATAGATGTAAGTAACTCTATCTCTGGTTCAAGTACTTTGAAATTTGATGATGTTGTTGGTGTTATCCTTAGCAAGGAAATGTGAAGGAAAAGCTCAGGTGGAGCCACATTAGGTAGTGTTTTGAATGCAGAAAGCAGGGGCAGATCAAAGGAGATAGGAAAAGGTTCTGGAGGTCATGGGAAGTCATGAGGAAAATCAAAGGACAAGAGGTCCCAATCCAGAGGACAGAAGGATTGTTGGTACAGTGGGAAACTAGGTCATCTGAAGAAATATTGTTGGTCTCGGAAGAATGAAGAAGGAGACAAACAAGAAGGCAATAAGGAGGCAAATGTGGTAAGTAATAAATCTAAAGATGATGCTTTGATTCTTTCCCTAGATAATGCTGATGATTCATGGGTTTTAGATTCAGGGGCCTCATTTCATACTACACCCCATAGAAGTTATTTTCTTGATTATGTCCAAGGGGATTTTGGGCTGGTTTATTTGGGAGATAACGAACCCTGTCAGATTGTTGGAAAGGGAAGAATCAAAATTAAGTTGTAGAATGGGAATCATTGGCTACTACAAGAGGTAAGGCACGTTCCAAGGCTAATTAGGAATTTAATTTTAGCAAGGCAGCTAGCTGATGAAGGTTGCATTGTTACATTTACTGATAAAAATTAGAAGGTTTCAAGAGGTGCCCTAATAGTAGCAAAAGGTGTGAAAGTAGGCACCTTATATCTTTGTATAGGTCATATTGTTCCTTCTACTTTAGCTATTGCAGAGAAAAAAAATAGGTTCAGGAACAGTTGTTGCAGGTTCGCAGGAAGAGACTGAAATAGTTGTTGCAGGTTTTGAGACAACATTGTGGCATAATAGACTTGGGCATATGAGTGAAAAAGGTATGAAGGTACTTCATTCTAAGAAAGTTTTACTAGGTCAAAAATGTATTAGTACAGATTTTTGTGAAAGTTGTACGTATGGCAAACAAAAGAGAATCAGTTTGCTCAAGGATGGGAAGTAAAAGAAAGATAAAAAGTTGGAACTTGTGCATATAGATGTATGGGGACCAGCTTAGGTATCTTCTCTTGGTATCTCTTGATATTATGTTACATTCATAGATGATGCAACTAGGAAGGTTTTGATTTATTTCCTTAGGCATAAATATGATGTATTTGAAACATTTAAGAAATGGAAAAGCTTGGTTGAGAATGAAACAGGTAAAAGATTAAAATGTCTCAGATCTGATAATGGTCGTGAGTATTGTAGCAAAGAATTTGAGGATTATTGTAACTTTAATGGAATTCATAGGCAGAAAATAGTTCCAAGGACTCCACAGGAGAATGGAGTGGTTAAACACATGAATAGGACAATAATGGAGCATGCAAGGACCATGAGATTGCATGTTGGGCTGCCTTTAAACATGTGGGTAGAGGCTGTCAACACCAATGTATATTTAATTAATAGAGGTCCTTCAATTCCTTTGGGTTGTGGTATTCCAGAGGAAGCATGGACAGGTAAGAAGGTGAGTTATTCTTTTCTCACAACCTTTAGATGTGAAGCATTTGCACATGTAGATTCTGAAAATAGAACCAAGATAGATGCAAAATCAAAAAAATGTACCTTCGTTAGATATGGCATTGATGAATTTGGTTATAGGCTTTGGGATTTTGAAAATTAAAAAATTGTGAGAAGCAGAGATGTTGCATTTAATGAGAAGATGTTGTACAAATATTAGTTGCAGTAGCATGAGAAGAAAGAAAAAGATTATGTGGTGTTGGATGATACTCTAGATAGTGATGTTCCAATGGTTCCTCATGCTCCACACTAACAACAAGAAATACCACAAACTCCAGTGAATGTTAGACGATCAACAAGGCTAAGTAGACCTCCTGAAAGGTTTTCTCCTTCTTTGTATTGTATTTTATTAACAGATGTTGGCGAAGCAGAAGGGTATGATGAAGCTATGTAGGTGGATACAAAGGTTCAATTGGAGCTTACAATGAAAGAAGAAATGGACTCCTTGCTAAAAAATCAGACTTGGCAATGATGTAAGTTGCCTACAAGTAAAAAGGCTTTACCAAACAAATGGGTTTATAGCTTGAAAGAGGAAGATGGAGGTAAGAAAAGATTTAAAGCAAGGTTAGTTGTAAAAGGATTTGTACAAAAAAAAGGTATTGATTTTATGAGATATTTTCTCCGGATGTCAAGCTGACTTCTATTCATACTATTTTAAGTATTGTGGTTGCTGAAGATTTGCATTTGGAATAGCTAGATGTGAAAACTGTCTTTCTCCATGGTGATTTGGAGGAGGAGATCTATATGGAACAACCATAGGGATTTGAGGTCAAAGGTAAGGAGAAACTGATGTACAGATTGAAGAAGAGTTTATATGGCTTGAAACAAGCACCTCGGCAATGGTATCTAAAATTTGATAGTTTTATGGTTGAGCAAGGCTATAGCTGGTGTAATTCTGACCATTGTGTTTATTTTAAGAGGTTGGATAATGACAGCTACAATATTTTATGTTTATATGTTGATGACATGCTTGTAGCAGGGTCTAACATGGATCACATAAGAGAGTTAAAACAACAATCAGCACAATCATTTGCTATGAAGGATTTGGGGGCAACAAAACAAATCCTTGGTATTAAAATCTGTAGAGATGGGAAGAACAAAAAATTGACTCTATCTCAAGTTGATTGTGTTGAAAAGTGTTGCAGAGATTCCATATGGAGAATGCAAAAGTTGTCAGCACACCTTTGCCTAGTCATTTGAAATTGACTAAAGAGATGTGTCCAAAGACACAAGAGGAGGAAGACAAAATGTCCAAGGTACCATATGCTTCAGCTGTAGGAAGTTTAATGTACACCATGGTATGAACAAGACCAAATATTGCACATGTTGTAGGAGTCGTAAGTAGGTTTATGAGTCATCCCGGATTGGAGCATTGGAATGCGGTAAAATAGATTCTTAGGTATTTGAGAGGTACATCCAATAAATACTTATGTTTTGGAGGCTCTAATACTGATTTAGCAGGTTATGGGGACTCAAATTTGGTAGGGGATATTGATACTAGGTGGAGTACTATAGGTTATGTCTTTACTGTAGGTGGGACAGCAGTGAGTTGGATCTCCAGGTTGCAAAAGGTGGTTGCTTTATCCTCCACGGAGGTAGAGTATGTAGTTGCAATAGAGGCAAGCAAGGAGATGATATGGCTGCAATCTTTCATGGAAGAATTGGGCAAAAAACAAGCTAACAGTTATTTATATATAGACAGTCAGAGTGCCATATATCTTGCAAAGAATTCTACCTTGCATTCAAAGACCAAACACATACAGTTAAGGTATCACTTCATTCGATCGGGTGTTAGATGATGGATAGTTAAGGCTGGAAAAGATACATACAAATGAAAATCCAATGGATATGCTTACGAAGGCAGTGACAAGGGAGAAGCTAAGCTCCTCTTCAGCTTTAGTTGGTCTTCAAGACTAAAAATAAAAAAATCAGAACAGTAGAGTCCAGGGTGCTTATTTCCAGTGGGAGCTATAGGGTCAGTGGTGTTATGATCAGTCTCCAAGTGGGAGATGATATGGTGTGGAGTCTGATCAATCTCCAAGTGGGAGATTGTTGTTATATGGAGCCTAATTAGACTCGGAGGTTAAATTTACCCCACTTTTATCAATGCAGTTTCCCCCCAAATTATTTAACGGGGTCAAGGGGCAACACCCCTTGTAGGGGTTTGGGGGAAGCAACCCTAAGATGAGGTCCAAGGGGTAGCATCCCTAGTGCACTCCCTGTCACAATACAGGGTGGGGTCGAGGGGCAGCACCCCCAAAACCTCCAATACTTTTTTATTATTTTATAAAGGCATCAGGAGTTATTTTTCTATTGGCTAACATAAAAAAACCCTATTTTTGTAACTGACATAAGGCTTGATAAAAGTGGTTAAGGGTTAGGGTTTCTGTTGATGTATTGTAGCATTTTACAGTGGTATTGAGTTGTAAGGATTACTAGTTGTAATCCGTTTGATTCACTAGATATAATATTAAACTCTCTGTTGGTGGATGTAGCCTAGGTTTGGGTGAACCATGTTAAAACTTATCTCTTGTTGTTATTATTTCTATGTATTTTCATTCCTCTGTTTAATCTTTATTTGCATTTAATTGTTATTTTCTACCAGCTAACCCTAACAGAAAGAAAACAAGGGTCAGTTTCAAGTCAAAGGAGTACTCAACCTCAAAACCTCTTGAGCTGATACATATAGACTTGTGTGGACCAACCAAAACCAAGAGCATCAATGGAGAAAGGTACTTCATGTTGTTGATAGATGACTATTCAAGGATGACATGGGTAATTCTTAAAGATAAATCTCAAGATTTAGAAAGATTTAAAATCTTTAAGGATAGGCTTGAAAATGAGATTGGTTCAAGGATAAAATGCTTAAGGTATGATAGAGGTAGAGAATTCACTTCTAATGAATTTGATCAATACTATGAAAAGCATGGAATTAAGAGGCATCTTTCTAAAGCTAGGACTCCTCAAAAAAATGGAGTTGTTGAGAGAAAGAACTTGAATGTCTAGGATATGGCTAGAACAATGTTGAATGAAGCCAAATTGCCTAGTAGATACTGGAAGGAAGTAGTTCATACTATTCTTTACATTATTAATAGAGGGCAGTTAAGAGTACATCATGATAAGACTCCATATGAGTTATGGACAGGAAAACCTCCATCTGTGAAGTATTTCAAGATATTTGGAAGCAAATGTTTTATAAAAAGAGATGAAGATACCTTGAGTAAATTTAAGCCAAGGTCTGATGAGGGAATATTTCTTGGTTATTCAACTACAAGAAAAGCCTACAAATGCTACTATTATCCTATTTTCCTCTGCCCAGAGCTAAAATAGTTAACCTGGTATTTTCCTTGAAAATCCCTCTTTAAATGCTCCTATAAAGCTTAAAGTACCAGATTTCCCAAGGAACCTTACCTAAGAAATCCTACCACTGGAAAGAGGACGAAAAAATAGGCAGGTTTGCTTTTTACATCACCCTAAAATTCAGCCAAATAAAGAAGTTATCCATGGTCAAAGTTTTGGTCAAACATACAGTTTAAAGGTTCATGGCAGGCTTGCAAATCTCTATCGACCTTAGAAAATATGAAAAAATTTGAGTTATATACATTTTTTGAATGTATATCGGGTCAAGGAAATGCATATACATTTAGGGAATCTTCCGCAGATTCTTAGAATATTTGCTAAATGTATATCAAGTCTACATGTATATAGGGGCTTGTATATTTAGATATACAAATGGAGATACAAAGAAATGTGCAATGCAATATACAAGGCCGATGGACATACATATGCTACAGTGAATGTACATTCACCGAAATGTACAAGGCCAAAATATGCATTTGATATAGTACAAGAGTGGAGATACAAAGGATCACATGAATAGTGCTTTGTATATTGGCTTGTATGTTCGCACATACAAACCAATATACAAAGCCGATATACAATCCAGACCTGAATATAGGTTTCAATTGGTTCTATAAAGCTTTTAGGTCCGCCTTGTATATATAGGTGTTTGTATATTTCGCACATGCAAGGATACATACAAACTAAAAGATACATTGCGGGCATATTCCATAAAGATTCCCTGTTTGTATGTAAGGGAGTTTGTATATTTGAGTTTGTATGTTTGCATATTCAGAGAGGGAGATACAAAGGGTTGACACAAAGAAATATACAAAGGAGTTTGTATATCTCAGAGATACAAGTGGTGGGGCCCGTGAAGATACAAAGAGGTTTGTATATCACATACATACAAGGGTTCAAATGCTACAATAGAATGTATATCAACTTGTATGTTCGCACATACAAGCCGATATACAAGGAAACATATACAATCCGGACCCGAATAGAAGTTTCAATCTATTGTTCTCGGGTCCGCCTTGTATAAAAGGTGTTTGTATGCCTTGACATACAAAATAGCATGTACAAGCTAGATTTCAAGACAGGTGCAGTTTGGCGGAATGCAGCACTAAGTCCGTGGCTTGTATGTATATGGCAATTGTATATTGCGATATACAAGCCTTAAGATGCAAAAGAGGTATACAAGATGGATCCGATGTGAAAATCAATTCTGGCACATTTAGGCTTTAAGTCCATTTTGCATGTATAGATGTTTTGTATATTTGCATATACAAAGAAATGTATAAGGAAAAGTGATACAAGTTGGACTCGACAGAACAATGAAAAGCAGCTAATGGTCATTTTTCAGGTCCATGGCTTGTATGTTTGCATATTCAGAGAGGGAGATACAAATGGTGGGTCCTGCGCACATACAAGCAAATATACCATGCTGATATGCAAGCCGGATTTCAAATGGATATCAGTTTTGCCTCATTCATGCTCCAGGTCCATTTTGTATGTATGAGGCCACTTGTATATGGCGCATATACAAAGAAAAAATACAAAGAGTAGGAGATGCAAGCCGGACCTGACAGGTAATCAAATATACTTAAAGGTCAGTTGGGGTCCGATTTGTATGTATGTGGCACTTGTATATTGCGATATACAAGTCAAAGATGCATTGCGATATACAAGGCAGATTTGAATCAAGGATCAGGTTCGGTACATAAGAGTTTGGAGTCCGCCTTGTATGAATAGGTGTTTGTATATCTTGCATATACATGAAAAAATACAAGCTGGACCTGGCAGAACAATGAAATGCAGCTGATAGTTTTTTTGGGGTCCACTTTGTATAAAAGGTGATTGTATGTTTTGACATACAAAGGAGTAGATACAAAGTTATATGCTAGGCATTTTCAAAGAGGTGGGGCCCGCAAATATAAGGGGAAATTGTATGTATATACAATTTCGAACATACAAGGGATGTACAGGGGCTGATATGCAAAGTGCCATGTATGTACAGAAGGTGTTGTAGGATGAGTTTTTGAATGCCGATTCAAGCACCAAGATGCAGCGATATACATAGAAATACAAAAGTGATATATACAGGTAGTTGACTGAAAGTTTGACTGCCTATATCTCCTTCATTTTGGCAAATTTCGGCATGCTCCAAGAGGCAAAGTTGCATATTTTGGTCCCCTCTTTCATTTGGCAGGGTTTTTCAGGAGCTTTGTCACTTTTCAAATTTCAGATCTGGAAATGCATATTTGTGAACGATGAACATTTCAGAGATGACTTTTAGCAGATGGAGATATTTTTGGGCATTCATTGCAGTAGACAGACCAAGTAGCTCGCATTAACGACAAACAATATCTTTCCACCTCTTCATCTCCAGATTGACGATGAGTAGGTAGCTGCAATAAAGACTCTAAATATCTCCCCATCCACCCAGTTCCAGATTTCAACGCCATAACTGATGCTATTGGACAGTTATCGATGGAGATCTTTTTCTATGATAGCTCATAGGGCATTTTTGTAACCGACTTGGGAATTTTGGAATGCTATAAGTATGCATTCAAATGTTGTAAATAGTTGTTAGAAATTTTTTGGCATTAATGCTTTTCTGTTTCCAAACAGGGTTTTCATATGCTGTAACTGTGCCTTTCCATTGAATATATGCAAGTTATTTTTACCTCTTTACTAATTTTTCTAGTTCTATGTGAATCTGCATATGGTTTGTCTGTGAATGTTTTATTTCTCTCAATCATATTGCTTCTCACCTCTGCTAGAGTCATCTAACCTGTGTATGCCTACTTGCCATATTCTGATTGTATTGTGCATCCTTCAGTGTTATGGAAGTCTCTTTAAATCTGTCTGGTGTATCACCCTTTTATGTTTCCAATCTTTTACTCATTTTCATTACAAGCATTCTCTCTCCCTTTTCCCTTAAAATTTAGTAGTTTCAAGTGATAACTAGACAAGGAAGCCAGCCTTCTCCGGAGGTGTGATCTCATTTAGCAAAGTCCCACACTTAGAGATCATTCCCATGTTACTCCAGTTTGCAGAGGTTTCACAGCTGTATGCAAGGGTGCAAAACTGAGTGATAACAACTTTGGCACGCCCGGTGGGACTAGTGTGATAAACTTATCATCAAAATACTGAGAGATTTGGTGTTTCTCCCAGTATTATCAGCCTTTAGAGGCAGTACAAACAACACCATGGCGACTCTAATGGCGAATTAGCTGGTTACAATAGTCCAGTTTTCTAAGCAGCTAATGAGGTTGGTGCTACTTGTTAGTTTTACTATCATTTGATAGTTTTCATAGCACCTAGTGACTCCCTTTTGGTGTTCCAACTCACATCCTAATGTGCAAGACCTTGTGATCTATATTCATTTCTAATTTATTATCTAGACTTGCCTTTGTTCATGATTTACCCTTGCAATGTCTAGTTATCAACATCACAATGGTTTTTCTCCTCCATTCCATGAAAATTCAAACTTTTGCCCTCCAAACAGTTCTTTGCCTCATTACAACTAGCATTACCGGTAGGAGCATTTTCAAGCTAATCCTACTTATCTTTGTTTGCAGCCCATTCATACCTATAATCAGCCCTATGAAGCCCATTCTACTCTAAATCAAACACACAACCTCCCTAGTCAATCCCAAAAGGATACTAATTTGGGTAGCCTTACGAGTTTGTTAATGGATTTCCAAAGGCAAATTTCAGAGATAGATAAGGAAGCATGGTGTAACAGATAGCAAGAGTTGCTTGCACATCAAGCTTATTTGTCAGAACAAGAGGTAGAAAATAGAAGGGTGTATGAAGAGAAATTCTTGAACATGTAACTTGCAGCTAAGGAGAAACAAATGAAATAGTTGCTTGCTCAAGAATAAGAGCTCAAAGTAAAAAATTTCTCTCCTATTTCTAGCTTCAAGAAAGTGCATCCTTCGAACCAAAGTGAATCTGTGAAAGTGGCTCAAACTTCTCTACCATGGCAGCCTTCTCGGATCAAGCATCCTGGTTACAAAATGCCAAACATTGTGAAGGCCAGTCCTCTTATACCAATTCAAAATTAGGCAGAGAAAACAGTTGTAGAATCCAGGCCTATCATAATTCCAAGTTTCAGGCAGCCTTCTGCCTTTAAGGTTCCAAGTTGGAAGGGGCCATCTTTTTCACCCTGTGATAACCCTCCACCAAACACACAAATGGAAGCATGCTCTAGTATCCAACTAGTAGAAGAAGAACAAAAGAGGCTTTCGTTGGCTCCTTTTCAAAAGTTGGAAACTCAATCATTTCCAAATCTATTCTTTGAAGAACAGGTTTCCAGTTTTAGAACACCAAGCTTCAAGCAAGATGAGTCTCCTAAGTCTCTTGAATTGAATATTCCAAGTTTTAGAGGGTCTCATCCACTGAAGGAACCTATATTTGACCAAGAGCAACCTAGACTCCACAAGTTTCTAGGTTTCAAAGCCTATATCCCTCTACAGGAGCAATCTGTTCCTAAGCTCACAGAGAAAGAATTGTTTGAATCTATTGCACCTATGAGTATTACTAAGGTCACTTCAATGATAGATGATGCTGCCCTACTTCACGAGCTACCTGACTATGTTGAAGATGAAGAAAGTGAGCAGCTAGGTGTGGATATGCAGCAACAAGAGAACATAGAAAATCATGACAAATTGCTGCAGTTTAGGGCTGAGCATGACAGTGAGGTTCCAAACCATAAAGAAGGCCAAACATGTTGCCCTATGATAGATGATGAAGAGGCTGATTATGCTAATATGCTCGAGGAGCTCCCATGCTTTATTGAAAATAATGAGGAGACTAAACATGGACGAGAGCAAGTTGAAGATTTGTTCTTTATTATCCAGCAGGGATATCAACTTCTTGGTGGGGAAGTTTTCTCTTTTGAACATGTGCACGGCTCATTTTTTGAGCCTAAATTAGAAAATCATGAACATCTTGTTCATAAGGTACAGGCAGCCATATTTGTAGTAGAATCACAGGAGCCAGAGTATTCAGATCAGCAGGAGGAAGAATACAGCCATGATGACATTATATCAACCTTCTTGGATTCTTTGAAGGAAGAAGGAGAAAACCATGAGGTCCCAAGTTAGTTGTTTCACACGCAACAGCAACATGAGGGTCAAATGGAGGCCACCTTCATACCAAGTGAAGATCAAGAAGAGAAGGAATCGGAGTAAGGGGAAATCAATCCAAAGCCTTCAAGGGGATGCCCAATCAGACATCTTGCCCAGCTGGAGATACATAAAGAGGAGTCACCACTTGTCATGCTTACCTCCAAGCATGAAGTTGAGCATCAAAATGAGTGGGATCAGCCCATTTATTCACAAGTTACTAACATCAGCAATCAGTCCAGGTGGATAGGTGAGTTTATCTCCATTTTGAGGGGGGTGTTTTATCAATTTATCATATGTACATTTCCCCCTTACCTCTTCTTAATTTCCCACATGAATGGGAAACATTGTAAATTGTTAAGGAGGGGTGGTTATTTTCAAGAACTAGTTAATGGCTTTGTTTAAAGTCATGTCTGATTGGTTAGTTTAGAATTAGAGTAGGTTTCATTTCTGTTTTAGTTTTCCCTTTCCATAAGTGCTTCTACACAGGCTGCATTGTCATTAGGAGAATGCAGGCTTTTTTCCCTTTTTATATTTTGGAGGCAGGTTCCAATTTTCCAGCAGGTTTTAGACTCAACCCCATGCCCAATGGATACTATAAGGCCATTGATCTAATTGTTTAGTAGGCAAACACCCCATAGAGGTTGCCAAAATGTTATACTATTTTCCTCTGCCCAGAGCTAAAATAGTTAACCTAGTACTTTCCTTGAAAATCCCTCTTTAAATGCTCCTATAAAGCTTAAAGTGCCAGATTTCCCAAGGAACCTTGCCTAAGAAACCCTACCATTGGAAAGAGGATGAAAAAATAGGTAGGTTTGCTTTTTACATCACCCTGAAATTCAGCCAAATAAAGAAATTATCCATGGTCAAAGTTTTGGTTAAACATATAGTTTAAAGGTTCATGGCAGGCTTGCAAATCTCTATCGACCTTAGAAAATATGAAAAAATTTGAGTTATATACATTTTCTAAATGTATATCGGGTCAAGGAAATGCATATACATTTAAGGAATCTTCTGCAGATTCTCAGAACATTTGCTAAATGTATATCGGGTCTGCATGTATATAAGGGCTTGTATATTCAGATATACAAATGGAGATACAAAGAACTGTGCAATGCAATATACAAGGCTGACGGACATACATATGCTACAGTGAATGTACATTCGCCGAAATGTACAAGGCCAAAATATGCATTTGATACAGTACAAGAGTGGAGATACAAAGGATCACATGAATAGTGCTTTGTATATCGGCTTGTATGTTCGCACATACAAACCAATATACAAAGCCGATATACAATCCGGACTTGAATATAGGTTTCAATTGGTTCTATAAAGCTTTCAGGTCCACCTTGTATATATAGGTGTTTGTATATTTTGCACATGCAAGGATACATACAAACTGAAAGATATATTGCAGGCATATTCCATAAAGATTCCCTGTTTGTATGTAAGGGAGTTTGTATATTTGAGTTTGTATGTTTGCATATTCAGAGAGGGAGATACAAAGGGTCGACACAAAGAAATATACAAAGGAGTTTGTATATCTCAGAGATACAAGTGGTGGGGCCCGTGAAGATACAAAGAGGTTTGTATATCATATACATACAAGGGTTCAAATGCTACAATGGAATGTATATCAACTTGTATGTTCGCACATACAAGCCGATATACAAGGAAACATATACAATCCGGACCCGAATAGAAGTTTCAATCTATTCTATGTTGTTCTCGGCTCCGCCTTATATAAAAGGTATTTGTATGCCTTGACATACAAAAGAGCATGTACAAGCTAGATTTCAAGACAGGTACAGTTTGGCAAAATGCAGCGCTAAGTCTGTGGCTTGTATGTATATGGCAATTGTATATTGCGATATACAAGCCTTAAGATGCAAAAGAGGTATACAAGACGGATCCGATGTGAAAATCAATTCTGGCACATTTAGGCTTCAGGTCCATTTTGCATGTATAGATGTTTTGTATATTTGCAGATACAAAGAAATGTACAAGGAAAAGTGATACAAGTCGGACCCAACAGGACAATGAAAAGTAGCTAATGGTCATTTTCAAGTCCGCGGCTTGTATGTTTTCATACTTAGAGAGGGAGATACAAATGGTGGGTCCCGCACCAATACAAGCAAATATACCATGCCGATATGCAAGCCGGATTTCAAATGGATATCATTTCTACCTCATTCAAGCTCCGGGTCCATTTTGTATGTATGAGGCCACTTGTATATGGCACATATACAAAGAAAAAATACAAAGAGTAGGAGATGCAAGCCGGACCCGACAGGTAATCAAATAAACATAAAGCTCAGTTGGGGTCCGATTTGTATGTATGTGGCGCTTGTATATTGTGATATACAAGTCAAAGATGAATTGCGATATACAAGGTGGATTTGAATCAAGGATCAGGTTGGGCACATAAGAGTTTGGAGTCCGCCTTGTATGAATAGTTGTTTGTATATCTTGCATATACATGAAAATATACAAGCTGGACCTGGCAGAACAATGAAATGTAGCTGATGGTCTTTTTGGGGTCCACTTTGTATAAAAGGTGATTGTATGTTTTGACATACAAAGGAGCAGATACAAAGTTATATGCTGGGCATTTTCAAAGAGGTGGGGCCCACAAATATAAGGGGAAATTGTATGTATATACAATTTCGAACATACAAGGGATGTACAAGGGCCGATATGCAAAGTGCCATGTATGTGCAGAAGGTGTTGCAGGATGAGTTTTTGAATGCTGATTCAGGCGCCAAGATGCAGTGATATACATAGAAATGCAAAAGTGATATATATAGGCAGTTGACTGAAAGTTTGACTGCCTGTATCTCCTTCATTTTGGCAAATTTCGGCATGCTCCAAGAGGCAAAGTTGCATATTTTGGTCCCCTCTTTCATTTGGCAGGGTTTTTCAGGAGCTTTGTCGCTTTTCAAATTTTAGATCTAGAAATGCATATTTATGAGCGATGAACATTTTAGAGACGACTTTTAGCAGATGGAGATATTTTTGGGCATTCATTGCAGCAGACAGACCAAGCAGCTCACATTAACGACAAAGAATATCTTTCCTCCTCTTCATCTCCAGATTGACGATGAGTAGGCAGCTGCAATAAAGACTCTAAATATCTCCCCATCCGCCCAGTTCTAGATTTCAACGCCATAACTAATGTAGCTGGACAGTTATCGATGGAGATCTTTTTCTATGACAGCTCATAGGGCATTTTTGTAACCGACTTAGGAATTTTGGAATGCTATAAGTATGCATTCAAATGTTGTAAATAGTTGTTGGAAATTTTTTGGCATTAAGGCTTTTCTATTTCCAAACAGGGTTTTCATATGTTGTAACCGTGCCTTTCCATTGAATATATGCAAGTTATTTGTACCTCTTTACTAATTTTTCTAGTTCTGTGTGAATCTGCATATGGTTTGTCTGTGAATGTTTTATTCCTCTCAATCATATTGCTTCTCACCTCTGCTAGAGTCATCTAACCTGTGTATGCCTACTTGCCATATTCTGATTGTATTATGCATCCTTAAGTGTTATGGAAGTCTCTTTAAATCTGTCTGGTGTATCACCCTTTTATGTTTTCAAGATTTTACTCACTTTCATTACAAGCATTCTCTCTCCCTTTTCCCTCAAAATTCAGTAGTTTCAAGTGATAACTAGACAAGGAAGCCGGCCTTCTACGGAGGTGTGATCTCATTTAGCAAAGTCCCACACTTAGAGATTATTCCCATGTTACTCCAGTTTGCAGAGGTTTCACAGCTGTATGCAAGGGTGCAAAACTAAGTGATAACAGCTACAATAAAAGGTTCTTGAATGTAGTTAAAAGTGCGAATGTTAGAGTGGATGAAGACTTCTCTCAGCTATCTCGTGTAAATGACTTGTATTCAAGGGTTCTTGTTTATGAAGAAGAAGAAGAAGAAGAAGTTTTAAAAGAAGAATCACAAGAGAAGAATGAGAAAAGTGATGTTGATGAAGAAGAGAAACCAAAATCTACTCCAAAGGCTCCACCCAAGTATGTGAAAAGAAATTACTCTGAGAATCAGATTCTTGGAAATAAATATGATGGTGTCATGACAAGGAGAAAGTTGAAGCTAGCATAGCAATAGCAGGTAAATTATTCATTGTTGTTTAAAATAGAACCTAAATCTTATGAAGAAGCTAGTAAGGATGAAAGTTGGATTGAGGCTATGAAGGAATAACTTAATCAAATAGAGAAAAATTAGACTTGCGAACTTGTTCCAAGGCCTGCTGATAAAGATGTCATTGGCACAAAATGGGTGTTTAGAAACAAACTGAATGAGAATGGGTAGATAACTAGAAACAAAGCCAAATTAGTTTGCAAGGGCTATGCTCAGGTTGAGGGCATAGATTTTAATAAGAGATTTGCACATATGGCTAGACTTGAAGCCATTAGAATTTTTCTTGCATACTCAGTTTATAAATGCTTCAAAGTGTACTAGATGGATGTGAAATATGCATTTCTCAATGGCTACTTGGACGAGGAAGTTTATATAGAGTAGCCTAAAGTATTTCAATTGACTAAAAAGAAAGACTATGTGTGTAGATTGAAGAAGGCACTATATGGCCTAAAACAAGCTCCTCAAGCTTGGTATGCCAAGCTAGACAAATATCTTCAATAGAAGGGCTATAAGAAAGGTATAGCTTCTAGCAATCTATATTTTAAACCTGAAGGTAATAATATGTTAATTGTCATTGTTTATGTTGATGATATAATATTTGCTGGAGATAATGACAAAATGTGTAAAGAGTTTGTTGACACTATGCAAAAAGAATTTGAGATGTCCATGCTAGGAGAATTAGTATTCTTTCTTGGTCTATAGGTAAATCAATTAGAAAATAGGGATTTTCATTTCTTAGACCAAGTATGTGAAGGAAATTTTGAAGAAATTCAAGATGGAAGATTGCAAGCTAGTTAGTACACCTATGGTTCACTAGGTGTAAACTTAGCAAAGATGATGAATCTGCCTTAGCAGATCAAACTTTGTAGAGATCTATGATTGGAAGTCTCTTGTATCTCACAGTAGCAAGGCCTGATATTATGCAAGTTGTTTGCATGGCAGCTCAGTTTCAAGTAGCTCCTAAGGAAACACATGTCAAAGTTATGAAGAGGATATTTAGATATTTGAAGAGTACAGTAGATTATGGTCTATGGTATCATGTTAGTGATGATGTTACTTTAGTTGCTTACACAGATGCAGATTGGGTTGGTTGTGTGGATGATAGAAAGAGCACTAGTGGTGGTGCATTCTTTTTAGGAGATAAATTAGTAGCATGGTTAAGTAAGAAATAAGAATCAGTCTCTCTGTCAACAGCTAAAGCTGAATATATAGTTGTTGTATTTTGTTGTACTTAGGTATTATGGATGAAACAAACATTGCAAGATATCAAGGTGGATTTTAATGAGCCAGTTAACATTCTTTGTGATAACACTAGTGCAATAAACATTTCAAAGAATCCAGTTATGTATTCAAGGACTAAACACATATCCATTAAGTACCATTTTCTCAGGGAGAAAGTTGTTGAACAAGAAGTCAAATTGTAATATCTGGCTAGAAAACAATAGCTGACAAATATTTTTACAAAACCCCTTCTCAAGGAGACATTTGAACAGCTTAGGTAGAAGTCAGGAGTTGTTTCTTCTCCTATCTCGAATTGAATACAACATGTATTCATCCAGGAGGAGTATATCAGAGTATTTATTTTTCCCTGATACCCATTTGTCATGTAAGATGATTGTCCTTGAGGGAGTAACTTTGCATTATTATTTTTCTGTGAGTCCCTTTACAATTGATGTCAAAGGGGGAGAATTATGTAGTATGCTCACAGCAGTAAGGAGGAGAATCACAATAGCAAGGGGAGAATCACAGTAGCAGCAAGGGGAATGGTATGGTTTTCATGCTCAATTTAGGTTCAGGATAGATTCAGGTGTTGCCAACAATGACAAAGGGGGAAATTATTGACATTGTTGTCATTGATGTCAAAGTTGTGCTGCAAATGTTGACATTGTTGTCATTGATGTCAAAGTTGTGTTGCATTGTAGTTTTGTCGACAAATAGAACCTATTAGTCACACTATTAGCAAAAATCTTTCAATTTGAACCTTTGTCAAGAGTGTAAAAATTGTGGTGTTGGCAAAATATTCTCGGTTCAAACCTCTATCGGCTCCTTTGAATAAATGTGAAGTCAAAGTTTGTTTATGTTTGCATTGGCACTTGAGAAGTCATCAACAACTTGGTAAGATATGCAAAATAAGAAATGGAAGGAAGCCTATCAGCAACTTTGAACAAAGTCGAAGTCAAGTTATATCAGCGAAGTTTTTAGTTTTTAAACTACTTCGCTAGTTCAGTGGTTAGCCGATATGCCGATTAGCTGACTACGGCTTATTTCAATAGGTTTCTAGTGTTGTCGGCAAAGTTCTTAAAATGTGAACTTGTTTTAAAGTTTGGCTTTTCGCTGATTTACCAACAACATAGAAGGAAGCTTATTTAAATCTTAAGCCAAAAAGGCACAGTCACGAAACTTTTAATTTCCTGAACTAGTTAGCAAGTTTGGTATTTACCCAATTTGCTGACTAGCTGCTATGGCTTAGGAAGGCAACATGCTTCAATGTGAAGGCCAAAGTCTTAGAGAAGCTTTTGAAGAGAAGTAGTTGTCGAAAAAATGTGTTAAGGCTAACTAGTTAGGATGTTAGAAATTTAGCCGAGTCGGTGGTATTTGGCTAAGTATGAATAGTGGAGCAAGTAAAATAGTTTGAAATGTAAGCAAATAGCCGATAAAGTGAGGAAGTTGATAAAATAAGCCTAGTTCAGAAGTTTCAACTTTCATTGATAAAGCAATAGTTCGTGCCAACAAGATTTCTCCAATAGAAGGTAAAAATAAGAAAAGTTTGAGATTTTATATATTTGCCGATAAGCATTATTTACTGAGCTTTTTGATGTGGTTTGGAAACATGTACTTTAGCCGATAAAGAGAGTTCTATGGTATGTTCAAGAAAGTTCACTTTTACCGATAAAAGCTTAAGGAAGGCATAAGAAGATAAAGGCAAAAGTTTTGAAAAATTTATATTTGTTGATGGCATAAGAAGATTTGAAAATTTGCCAATAGCATTTTTGATGAAGTTAGAAAACCTAGACATTCGCTGAAAACAAAGGAAATCAAGGTAAGTTCAAAATAGTGAACTTTCACCGATAAAGTGGTTGTGGTGGAGTTAACAAGGATAAAGGGACTTTGTAACTAAAGTTTGCATAAATGACTTTTCGCCGATACTTAGCACAAAAGACAAAGTTTTGGAAAAGGAACTACCGATAAAGGTAATAATAAAGACAAAGGCTCAGGTTCTTATATTTGTGAATTCGCCGATAAAATAAAATGAAGGTTAGTTCGCAAATGGTGAAAAAGTTATAAAGGCAATTTTTATAAAGTTTTGAAAGGGATGTTTTTGCCGATAGAAAAGGAAGTTTGGAAAACTAAAATTTTATCGACAAAGGGGAATAAAGTCTAGTTCTGGAGAATTGACATTTGTTGATAAAGGCATATAAAGGTGTTTTTTGAAGATTAAGGACAAGGTTATAAAAATAACATTGGCTAATAAGAATGACACAGGATTGGTTTTTATAACAGTGGATCGACAAAGTAAGTTAGGAAACGGAATGGACCCTATGATGATCTAGTGGACATTCATTTTAAATAATAATGTGATATTTATATGTCCAAAATTTGTAGGTGCAATAGTTAAACCAGTTGCAGTCAGTTGTGAAATGAAATGAAACTGTCTATATTTAGTTTTGGAGCGATTGTGGCAGTTCATCTATTGAAATGAATGTGTTTTTATACACATTGAATCTGAAGTGAAAGGGTTGCTCACTGAATTGAATATTGTTGTTCACTTTATGAGAGAGGAGAGAATACAAAGTGCATAGAGGAAGAAGACAACTGTGTTGATGCAAAACATAGAGTGAATTTGTGGTGACAAGGTGCATTTTAGGTTATAGAAGAACCATTACTGCATATATGAAACTATAAAATTTAGGGGTTGTAGCCTCTCTATTTTAGATTGGGGTTGAAGCCTCATTGTATTGAGTTGGAGCTCATTGTAGGTGTGTGATGTACCTATAGGTGGTAGCCTCAAAACATTGCCTTGGGTGTTGATGTACCTGTGGGTTGATGCCTACAAAACATATGTAATTAATGCTTATTGTGAAGTTGGATTTGAGCATTAGACTCAAGCAACTTTCTCACCATGGTTTTTCCCATTCTAGGTTTTCCACGTAAATCTAGTGTTTTCTTATGTGTGTGTGGTTTTTATATGTGCCTTCCATTTTTTTTTTGTTGCATTTTAAAGTTTTAACATACACTAATTCACCCCCTATCAATGTATTAGTGTTCATTCAGCACCCTCATCAATAAAATTGTGTCTGGCACCTATATCAATGAGAGTTATTATTCGTTGTCCATAATGTACTCCTCTAACCTTGAATGATCTAATTTTATGACAACTAGAGATTTGAGTCGTCACTCCCTCACTATCATTTTCCTCATTTGACAAAATTTTTGCTTCACTACCCTCTGAATCAAAATGTTAATCTGATTGTTCTAAATTTGTCTCATCAAATGAAAAGTACTCTATTTGTCTGGCCTTTGCTTTGTTGTTGCATTTATGAGATGGATCCCATGGCTTTCTACAATGGAAGCACAATTTCTTCCTTATAATCTCATTGAGCTTATCACCACTCAACTAGTTTGTCTCCTTGTTGAGTTGATTGGAATCTCACTAAAAAGGTTTTTTGTCTTTATCTTTCTTATGCAAGAATCGATTGGATTGAAATTTGTTTCTTGAAGTGGAATATTCCATATCTCTCACTTTCTTCAAGGCATCTTATAAGGAAGGTAGATTAAGTGTTGAATGCACAAGACAACTGAGAGAGGGGTGACTTAGTTGTAACATAATTCCAAAACCCTCAAACACATTTAGATCCACATCAATTCAATTAATCCTTAAACTGTTATTATGATTAAGCATGAAAACAAATAACAGAAATTGAACCAACTCAACATCAAACACAAGAGACCACCAGATTTACATGGAAAAACCAAGAAGGGAAAAACTACAGTGAGGATTAGCTCACAGTATAAAGTAATATCAATATTGAAAAACAACAGGCTCACTGTCAAAAGGCTCATTGCCTAAAAGAAAGGCTCACTACCAAGGCTCACTGTAACATCACTATCCATAATGCTCAAGATTTAACTTAAACATTCATCTTAATCAAGAGATTATTTAACAAAAGAATCATTATATTTTCAACAATTAAGCATGTCATTCTAATCAGAATATAACAAAGCTTACAATACAATAATCATTTACAAAGCTTTAGTAAGTAGCCATCACTAATCATGTACATGTTATGCCCAAGGCATCATAAATCAATTCATATATTACAATAGACCATTTGGTCATAAATGCAAACACTATATCTAGAACCAATGACATTTGTCTCCATAAGCTTTAGCTTGTCTCATGCTTGGGAAGGAGAGCATCATCATGGTGCTTTTCCACCAACCATGGACCTACGGTCCCCCGCTCAACTTCCAAATTGGACGTGGCCCTACCCTTCACGGAAAGGTTAGCTATTATGAACCCTTAGGTTAATCATCTGAGTATTTGGTGTTGTGTCCTTCCTAATGTCTCATGGTCACACAACCATAGATCCACTCTAACTATGTATGACACTACTAGAGGTCCTACACTAGGCCATCTAGAGTACTGTGGACTGATAATGCATGCAGAGACGGATGCATTACTTTGGCCAAAGATTTTACATACATAAACATTACGCATTGAACATTATTGTATGTCCACCATCTTGACTTGACTTATAAGCTATCATGTCCTACAGTAAGTTCAAATTGACCTTTCTCACTAGGTCTAGAATAAACGGGATCAATTTGATTTATTGCCCATATCAGGGCATTTGACTCCCTTCATGGTTTGGTTATGACTAAAAAGGTTGTTTTCATAACGTGGAACTTGTGACTCCTCGCCATCTTGTTCCACTATGCAATTCATATCAAAATCGACCATTCTTGGTCTAGTATAATTAGTATTTAATGCATATAGTCCAACCCTTGGACACTAGATTGTTATTTTGAAAACCAAACTTAGGTTCTTGGTTTCATAATCACTCAATTACTAGTGACTCCATGTCACATTTTCCCATTTTCTAGAATAATGAATACAATCTTGTTTTCAATACTCACCCTACTCGATCAATGTTTACTTTGTTTTCCTATTGTCATGGTTAATAGAAATTAGTCCATAATAAAAGAGAAGGCATAAATCATAGTATATTTTAAAAGTTCCTAAAGACTCATAGAGTCGAACCCCTCTAAGTTCTTTTCAAGAATCTTTTATAAAGTCAATATAAAAACATAACTGCCATTTATATAGTCGGCATTCATCCCATATAAAACCACTAGATTGAAATAAAACTAGGGTAGATTCTAATATCGAAGGTATATCAAGATTTTACTTCATAAAGAAGGCAAGCTTGAAGTCTCGACTATCATGATAGCATTATTGTGATAGTGTAAGAATAGTATATAACTCTCCTAGAAGAGTTATCATATTCACATAACCTAAGTTTTATTTTATATCCATTCGATTCTTATTATCTTTTCTATCAAATTGGCAAAATAAGGTGTCAAGTGCGGTAGCACGACCCATTTTATCTTGGGTTTACTACGTTTAAAGTGATCATGGTTGCGGCCATCAAAAATAATGGTGTGGATTGTTCAACAAGTCGATACCACCGTTATTCATTCAATACAGAATGTTGCTCTGGTAATCATAAAGATAGAAGACATCTTTAAAGATGTAGGGTGCATAATGCATGGCACATAGGAATAGATAAAACTTGCAGATGCTCATGCATGCAATCCCACATATGGTTTATGACCTCAAGCTAGCCAAGTGCCACAAGAAAGCAATAGTTTCAAAGTATCATGAATTATATTTCATTTCAGGATCCAAGAGCCTTCGACTACTCTTAACATTCATCGATATGCATAATTCAATATACAGTCTCAACTCTGTGCATTAAAAGCAATATACTTCTTAGTCTTTATAGTCGTCACTGTCGACGTTACTGTCAAATGAAAGGATGTTACTATATTGTAGTCAATATATCATATGAGCTGAGGGCTCTAGATAAAATATACCTGAATATATTTCACAGAGTTAAAGATGTAGCTCGAAGAGCTCAAACTCTTCCGGCTACTCTCGTCATTCTCACCAACAGTAATTCTCTGCAACTAGAGAATGTAGCTCCTTTGTGTTCACCACCCACACACCCCACTTCTCTCTTGAAGTCTATCACTAGAAATTAGCAACTAGCACTCTCAGACTCCAACTCAGTCCTTTGATAAGACCTCCAAGATGGCATTCGGTAACTAACCAAAGCATACTTTGTGAATGTGATCTGGGCTTGCGACCTAGCGGGATCTTTTGATCCATGCTTCCCATTCAGCCTATCCTCTCTCCTTTCCCACTCCTCGTGGGTTTAAGGATATCAATGAGGTAAGAATAAGATAAGATAAGATAGTTATTCGCATAGTCAAGAGTTATTAGCATTGACCTCTAAAGAGGTCCCCATATATATATATATAAACACCCTCGACTAATAACATGGGTCGAAGAACTATTATAATATTCAAAATCATCATAGAGATGAAAGAAAAAGATATCACACTAAAATCTTAGGTTAATCAAGGTTGAAAAATACTCCCCCATCATCGATGGTAAATTTTAGTCGATGACTAGAAAATAAAGAAATAATATCCCTATTTAAGAATAGGGTAGTGAGAGATCTCATCGACTCATAACTTGACTATCAGACGACTTGAGACATTGTTCCAAGAATGTCATCTAGTTGTTAAAGAACCATTGACAAAATGACTCACAAGGATAGAATTACAAAGAAGGAAGACATGACTGATGACAACTTACAAGGGATTCAGAAGGACATGGAAACTGATACTCAGATGACTAATCAACCTTGTTTTCTTGACATCTAACCATTCCTCCAGGATGATACCCTCCTTCCTTCTTCGAAGGTCATTAACTTTTCCTATTCACACTTAGGACCACAAAATCATGATCAGTGCATCATAATCATATCTCATAATATAAAGTAATTAATGTTCAAAACTAATTAACATCAATCATTAACATCATTAACAATGATCAATTCAAATATTCCACAATATCAAATTAGTTAACTATGACTAATCCTCCCAATTATCATGTAAAGTTAATGATTACATCTAATTGTAAGTTGGGGATGTAACATATCTCCCCCCATAAGAATCATCGTCCCGGATGATTAATTGTCTTAAAAGTTAATCAACATAATAAGAAAATGTTTCAAGAGCATAATCAATAAATGTTTTAGAAAAGATGAGGAAATCTAGCATGAAAGTCATCATAATTTTCTCAGGTGGTGTTTTCCGCTGCATATTGGTCCTACTAGATCTTGCACTGTGTTATTTCCTTGTTACATAATCTTATCTTACATGTTTCGAGCACCTTGATGGGCTCGATCACCACCACTCCTGGGTCTTTCACCTGTAGAGTATTCAAATCAAGCATAGGAATTTGATTATCAGCAGAATTAAACTTTTTCAAATATGAAACATGAAAAACATTATGCATCATGGCCAACGCTGGTGGTAGAGCAATTCTGTATGCCACTAGGTTGACTTCCTCAAGAACTTTGAAAGGGACCATGTATCTTGGTGCTAGTTTGGACATCTTTCCAAATTTGATGGAGCTTTTTTGAGGTTTTACCCTTAGGAGAACTTTATCTCCCACAGTGAAATGCCTTTCAATACAATTTGCATCTGCATAACTCTTTTTCCTATCATTGGCTTATGTTAGCCTTCTTTTTATTAGATGAACTTGCTCTTCCATTTCTGATAGTATTTCTAGACCAAGGCTAACCCTATCTTCTAGCTTATCCCCGCTTATAGGGGTTCGGCACTTCCGTCCATATAATGCCTCAAATGGAGCCATCTTAATAGCTGAGTGATAGGAATTATTCTAGGCAAATTCCACCAGAGGAAGATAATCCTCCCACTTGTACTGCTGATCCATGCAGTACATTCTCAACAAATCCTCCAACACTTGGTTCACCCTCTCAATTTGTCCATCTGTCTCAGGATGATAAGTAGATCTTATGTTTAACTGAGTACCAAGTGAAGACAACAAGGTTTTCCAAAACCTCAATGTCATCCATGCATCCCTATCTGAGATAATCTTCTCAGGAATGCCATGCAATCTAAAAATCTCTTGAACAAATTTTTGAGCAATGACAGGTGCCCCATCCATCAAGTTTCTAGGTATGAAATGAGTAGCTTTGGTGAGTCTATCCACCACAACCAAGATAGCATTATGCATGTTCCTTGACATAGGAAGCCCTTGCACAAAGGCCATGCTTATAATTTGTCATTTCCATTCAGGAATTTCATGAGGGTACAAGAGCCCTGTCAGGTGATGGTGTTCTGCCTTCACCCTCTGGAATTCAATACATGAAGCTACAAAATTTGTAGCATCCCTCTTCATTCCTTTCCAAAAATATAAAGTTTTCACATCAGCAAGTAACTTGGTTACTCCAGGATGCCCAGAATATGGTGCAGAATGTACTTCCTTCCATACCATATTCCTTAACTCTACTAACTTAAGTACATACATCCTTCCTTTGAATCTTAGTAACCCATCTAGTTCCAGGTTCAATCCCTCGTATTTCAAATTCTAGGGGTTTTCCTCAAGGGCATGTTTTACCTGCTCATAAAACTCATCTCCCTTAGATTTTTGTAACACCTGATTTCTAAAATCAGAGTGTATGGAGATCATAGAGGAGATGTGTCTTCTCCTACTCAAAGCATTTGCCACTTGATTTTCTTTTCCTTCTATATATTTAATCTTGAAATCATATTCCGAGATGAATTTCAACCACCTTATTTGATGAGCATTAAGATGGGGTTGAGTGAACAGATATTTGAGTCTCTGGTGATCTATTTTCAACTCAAAAGGTTTCCCAAGCAGATAGTGTCTCCAAATTTGAAGTGTGTGAATGACTGCTGCACGTTCCAAATCATGTGGGGCATAATTTTGTTCATAATTTTTCAGCTTACGCTATTCATACGTGATAACTTGTCCATCTTGGACTAGTACACCACCTAAGCCTTCTCCTGAGGCATCAGTAATGACTACAAATTGACCCTCTGGGTCAAGTACTTTCAAAACTGGTGTTGAAGTCAATTTGTTTCCTTCAAAAGATCAAAGGCCTCCTGGCACTTTTCTGACCATTCAAACTTCTTGCCCTTTCTCTACAAGGAAGTTATAGGATAAGCAATTTCAGAGAAGCTCTTCATGAACATCCTGTAATATCCAGCAAGGCCCATGAAACTTCAAACCTCATGAACATTCTTTGGTTCCGGCCATTCCAAAATAGCTTTAATCTTAGTTGGGTCCATATTTATTCTGGTGCAGGAGCACCTTGAAAATCTGAAGATTCCTTACATTTTATGTTATATCCAAAAATGTTATGTTTGTAAAGGCCTTCGAGCCATATTAAAAGACTGTATACATGTCAAGAAGGATTAAAAGAATGTAACTGAACTATTTGGTATTGTAATCGGTGGTTGTTGGTGGTTCACCTTCCACCACGTGTGTAATCGTCCAGATAGGTGTCTTTAAAATAGCTAAAGTCTGTATTTATAAGAGTAGTAGACAATCGGATTGAAAGGTGAGTGGAAAGAAACTACATGTATATTCTGAAATAGAAGGAATAGAAAGATTTTTAGTTTCTGGTCTAACTACGGGGATATCATTAGGAGTCATTCCACTGGTGGATTTCTTTGAAACCAGTGGAATGACCTCCGTGTTATTAGTTTGTTTTCTATTCTGTAGGAATTAATTGCGTCTATGTGTTGTTGGGTTACAATGGTTGTAGAGGAGGAATTGTGCATTTTGTGTATATACTGCATTTGTATGAGGGAGCATTCTGTGTGTATCCATCAAATGTATATCGATGTTGCATGATTGAATGTGCATGTCGTAATATACAAGGAATGACTGGTAATAATGGTAGAAAAAACTGGAATAGCGAGTCAAGTAATGTATGTGCAGACATCGATGTGAGAAGAGCTGTCGGGAGAACTGTTGAAAGCTTCACTGATGAGAAGGGGTCACGCTGACAATAGGAGCATATCGGTGTATCGATGGAGGAATGTTTGGAGTTATCGATGAAAGAAGTCTCGTCGAAGACTACGTAAAGGTGACCATCAGCGAGATGGTGGATATCAACGAAAGAAATTTAAAGTTAGGCTGATAGTCATAGTTTAGCTGACGGTGGAACCTGGCATTGGTAGTATCAGAGTGACAAAGGAGATTGGCAGGAGGCTTAAGGTGTTTGCCAATAGTGGAAGTCCCGCCGATGGGCGAAAAGGAGATTCTTCATCGGTAAGAGGGTAGCAATCGGTATAAAGATTTTGAAGGTGGCCGATAATGCATGTTTTACCGATGGAAGGGAAGACTATACTTTGGTATCATTTGAACCTTGCAAAGAGGTTTTCTAAGCTATTTGAGCTTTGTTCTGTTGTATTGTGGGTTTTCATGGGTTTTTCACCCTATTTGTAAGCTTCTACGGGCCACTCTGCATCAAAGTGGTATCAGAGCTAGCGAAAGCTCTGGGCAGAGGTGTTTTGTATTTTGATTTCTGAAGGCAGATGAAGAGTTAAAGTTTTGTTGGTGACCAATTTTGAAGATAGAGATTGATGAAGGTATTTTGAAGGCTAACAGAGGGTTAGACTGTTGCAGGTGTTTGTTCCATCTAGCTGCAGAGGGAGGTTTCTGAGATTGTGTGTGTGGGCAAATAAGATGAGGTCTGTCATGACCATTCTCTAATGGAGATTAGGCTGGATAAGGGTGCAGAGAGAAACCACTAAGGAGAGAGTGTAGGGTGCATCACCAGAATCTATTGTTGGGTGAGATGGATGGTTTGGTGAGTTGGTGTTGTGAAGCAGTGAGAAAGATGGATACCTGACTGAAGAAGCACTTAAAGTTGCAGCCTAAAGAGTACTCCACTGATGGGAGTAGAAGGAGCTAAAGATGGTAGTTTGATTTTGTTGGTTGGTTGGTCACTGATGTGCAGATTTGAAGTCTGAAGATGAAGAGACAGAAACTGAAGCCAAGAAGAGATGCAGAAAAAGATTTTTGTTGCAGGTACATTTCCAAGGGACTTGAAAATTTTGTTGGTTCGTTGTATGGTGCAGGAGCACCTTGAAAATCTGAAGATTCCTTACATTTTATGTTATATCCAAAAATGTTATGTTTGTAAAGGCCTTTGAGCCATATTGAAAGACTGTATACGTGTCAAGAAGTATTAAAAGAATGTAACCAAACTATTTGGTATTGTAATCGGTGGTTGTTGGTGGTTCACCTTCCACCACGTGTGTAACCGTCTAGATAGGTGTCTTCAAAATAGCTAAATTCTATATTTATAAGAGTAGTAGACAGTCGGATTGAAAGGTGAGTGGAAAGAAACTATATGTATATTCTGAAATAGAAAGAATAGAAAGATTTTTAGTTTCTGGTCTAACTACGGGGATATCATTAGGAGTCATTCCACTGGTGGATTTCTTTGAAACTAGTGGAATGACCTTCGTGTTATTAGTTTGTTTTCTATTCTGTCAGAATTAATTGCATCTATGTGTTGTTGGGTTACAACGGTTGCAGAGGAGGAATTGTGCATTTTGTGTATATATTGTATTTGTATGAGGGAGCATTCTATGTGTATCTGTCAAATGTATATCACTGTTGCATGATTGAATGTACATGTCGTAATATACAAGGAATGATTGGTAATAATGGTAGAAAGAACTAGAACAGTGAGTCAAGTAATGTATGTGCAGACATCGGTGTGAGAAGAGCCGTCGGGAGAACTGTTGAAAGCTTCACCAATGAGAAGGGGTCACGCCGACAATAGGAGCATATCGATGTATCAGTGGAGGAATGTTTGGAGTTACCGATGAAAGAAGTCTCGTCAAAGACTAAGTAAAGGCGACCATCGGTGAGATGGTGGATATCGGCGGAAGAAGTTTAAAGTTAGGCCAATAGTCATAGTCTGGCTGACGGTGGAACCCGGCATTGGTAGTATCAGAGTGACAAAGGAGATTGGCAGGAGGCTTAAGGTGTTCGCCGATAGTGGAAGTCCCGCTGATGGGCGAAAAGGAGATTCTTCATCGGTAAGAGGGTGGTGATCGGTATAAAGATTTTGAAGGTGGCTGATAATGCATGTTTTGTCGATGGAAGGGAAGAATATACTTTGGCATCGTTTGAACCTTGTGAAGAGGTTTTCTAAGCTATTTGAGCTTTGTTTTGTTGTATTGTGGGTTTTCATGGGTTTTTCACCCTATTTGTAAGCTTCTACAGGCCACTCTACAAGGAAGTTATAGGATAATCAATTTTAGAGAAGCTCTTCACGAACTTCCTGTAATATCCAACAAGGCCCATGAAACTTCAGACCTCATGAACATTCTTTGGTTTCGGCCATTCCAAAATAGATTTAATCTTAGTTGGGTCCATAGTTATTCTCTTAGCTAAAATTATGTGGCCCAAATATTGTACTTCCTTCTGAAAGAAAGTACACTTCGAGAGCTTGCCATATAGTTTATGCTCTCTCAACCTTTGGAGAACAATTCTCAAATGAACTGTAAATGTTCTTCCTCATTTTTAGAATAAATCAACATGTCATCAAGAAACACTAGAACAAACTTGTCCAGATAGTCACACTATTCATAAGATTCATAAACACCACTGACACATTCGTTAATCCAAAAGGTAGGATAGTGAATCCATAGTATCCATATCTGGTTCTAAAAGTTGTCTTATGGATGTCCTCATCCTTCAACCTCAATTGGTGATATCCAAACTGAAGATTGATCTTGGAAAACACTGTTGCACCCCTCATCTGGTCAAAAAGATCATCGATACGAGGTAAAGGGTATTTATTCTTAATGGTTGCTTTGTTCAACATGCGGTAATCTATATGCAACTGCAAAGTGTCATCTTTCTTTTTCACAAAAATGACCGGTGCTCCCCATGGTGACACACTGGGTCTAATCAACCCTTTATCTAATAACTCTTGTAGTTGAGCTTTAACTCCATTAGTTCTATTGTGGTCATTTTGTAGGGGGCTTTAGAAATAGGTTCCAACCCAGGACTAATATCAATGGCAGAATCAAAGGCTCTTTTAGGAGGTAACCCCGGTAGTTCATCCAAGAATACATCCTCAAAGTCCCTAAGGAAAGGATACATGTCCATATCTAATCTTTCCTGACCTATGAACTCCTTCATCCCAACTTTATTAAGTTTTTGGGATTCATAAAACATTAAGTCATCTTGGAAATAGGTTTCCTCAGTATCATTTAGTTTTTCCATTTTGACAACAAAAAGCTAACATCCTTTCCTTTGAGATCTTTTCATTTGCAAAGCATAAATTTTCCTTAGTTTAACTTCCCTAGGTTTCTCTTGGAGAAAAACTTTGTTTCCTAAATCATCCAGACACTCTACTATTTTGGCATAACAATCCACTTTGGCTCGATGTCTCCATAACCAATGTATCCCTAGGATAACATCATACGAGCCTAGTGGGGTACATAAATATTTACTTCTGTGGAAAAGCTTAGAAGTTCAACCCTAGCCTCAAATAGGCATTGCTCTACCTGAGCCTTGGTGTGATTTGCATATTCTACAGACCAAGTGTTTGCCATGAATCCTGCCTTTGCCATCAAAAAGTTCCATCTTTGCCTAAAAAGTTCTACAAACCTGTCCCATGTAAGGCTTGTAGACCTCAAGCCTAGTTTCATCTTTTTGTTCATCCACCATGTGGATGCTTCACCTCCCAACTAGAATGCTTCCCACATAGCTTTAGTAACCTCATTATAGTTTTTGATTTCAAAATACTTCTCCATTTCCATAAGTCATGCCTCCACAACATCTCCACTTACGGATCCGTCAAATTTAGGTGGCATGACCTTTTTCATGTCATAAGACATATCCATTGCCATAAGGCTCCTCTTATCCCCTTCCTGTCTAGCCATGGACTTATTTTCTCTATGCTCACTTTGGGTGGTTTCATTATGGTGTTCCTCACCATCACCCCCATCATAAGCATCTCGTTGGGCTTCTCGCCAACCTCTTACTTCCTGTTTGAGAGTTTCTACCCTCATCCTTGATTCTTTCAACAAAGCCAATATCTGGTCTAACTTAGACTTGGATTGCCCTGAAGGTGCTCCTTCATCCTGGCTATCCACCATTCTGGTTCTAATCTGAACCTTTGCTACAATCTACTTCTTCCTGAAGTTTGCAGGTTAATCACAAATTAGTTTTTCCATGCCATTTAATTCATTCTTTTACAAATCTATTCACATTCATGTAATCTTTAACAAGAAAGGAAAGATTGTCAAAATTTGCCATTGCATTGCAGTTTCCATTAGATTACATATAATCCACCAAAATTACAAAATTGGATTTACACCTTGCTACTGCAAGTCATTTACAATTTGGGATAACTTCCCATATTCATAGTTTCTTTTCAGTCTTAGGAGGTGAGGATACACATTGGTATCCCTTCACACTCTCCTTAGATACATCATAATCCTTAGGTTTGTTTTCCTCAGTTGGTGCTTTAGGGGTAGAGAGTCCTACTGATGCATCAATAGAGTTAGGGGAAGCCATCCTTTTTGCTTTCCTTAACTCCTGCTTGATGTGTTTCATGACATCAGTGAAGGTTTCCTCATCAGATAACCATGCTCCTACCAGGCAGCCAGTCTGTTCAAGTTTCTTCATCCTCAAGGCTCATACCTTCAAGATTTTTTGTTAACGTAGGTAATGTCAATGTTTCGTTACCTTATTTCGAGGTGTTGTTCTAATTATTACCATTCTAGCATAGAACATTCAAACATTAGCATACTTAATGTTGGATGCAAATAATCATCAAGTAGTCAGCTCATAGGTCCATGTATTGAACCCAATTTCTCTGATACTCTATGTAACATCACTATCTATAATGCTCAAGATTTAACTTAAACATTCATCTTAATCAAGAGATTAGTTAACAACATGATTATGCAAATCAATTCTTAACCATAAAGAATCATTATCTTCTCATCAATTAAGCATGTCATTCTAATCAGAATATAATAAAGCTTACAATACAATAACCATTTACAAAGCTTTAATGAGTAGCCATCACTAATCATGTACAAGTTATGCCCAAGGCATCATAAATCAATTCATATATTACAATAGACCATCTGGTCATAAATGCAAACATTGTCTCTGGAACCAATGACATTTGTCTCCATAAGCCTCAGCTTGTCTCATGCTTGGGAAGGAGAGCATCATCATGGTGCTTTTCCACCAACCATGGACCTGCAGTCCCTCAACTTCCAAACTGGAAGTGGCCCTACCCTTCACGAAGAGGTTAGCTATTAGGAACCCTTAGATTATCCATCTGGGTATCTAGTGTTGTGTCCTTCCTAATTTCTCATGGCCACACAACTATAGATCCACTTTAACTATGTATGACACTACTGGAGACAATAGGCCATCTGGAGTACTGTGGACTGACAATGCATGCAGAGACGGATGCATTACTTTGGCCAAAGATTTTACATACATAAACGTTACACATTGAACATTGTCGTATGTCCACCACCCTGACTTGACTTATAAGTTGTCATGTCCTACAGTAAGTTCAAATCCACCTTTCTCACTAGGTCTAGAATAAATGGGATCAATTCAATTCATTGCCCATATCAAGACATTCGACTCCCATCATGGTTTGGTTATGACTAAAAAGGTTGTTTTCATAACGTGGAAATTGTGACTCCTCGCCACCTTGTTCCACTATGCAAGTCATATCAAAATCAACCATTCTTGGTCTAGTATAATTAGTATTTAATGCATTTAAGTCCAATCCTTGGACATTGGATTGTTATTTCGAAAACCATACTTAGGTTCTTGGTTTCATAATCACTCAGTTACTAGTGACTCCACATCACATTTTCCCATTTTCTAGAATAATGAATACAATCTTGTTTTCAACACTCACCCTACTCGATCAATGTTTACTTTGTTTTCCTATTGTCATGGTTAATAGAAACCAGTCCATAATAAAAGAGAAGGCACAAATCATAGTATCTTTTAAAATCTCATAAAGACTCATAGAGTCGAACCCCTCTAAGTTCTTTTCTATAATCTTTCATAAAGTAAATATAAATACATAATTGTCATTTATATAGTTGGCATTCATCTCATATAAAACCACTAGATTATAATAAAACTAGGGTAGATTCTAATATTGAAGGTATATCAAGATTTTACTTCATAAAGAAGGCAAGATTAAAGTCTCGGCTGTCATGATAGCATTATTATGATAGTGCAAGAATAGTATATAACTCTCCTTGAAGAGTTATCATGTTCACATAACCTATTTTTTTATTGATAGCCATTCGATTCTTATTATCTTTTCTATCGAGTTGGCAAAATAAGGTTTCGAGTGTAGCAGCACGACCCATTTTATCTTGGGTTTGTTGTGTTTAAAGTAATCATGGTTGCAGCCATCTGAAATAATGGTGTGGACTATTCAACAAGTCAATACCACCAGTCATTATAGAATGTTGCCCTATCAGGCTCATAAGCATATTCAAATTTGCAAGAGTTAACAACTAGTAATCATAATAATGTATGGCGCATAGGAACAGCTAAAACTTGCAGGTGCTCATGCGTGCAATCCCACATAGGGTTTATGACCTCAAGATAACCAAGCGCCACAAGAAAGAAATAGTTTCAAAGTATCATGAATTATATTTTATTTCAGGCTCCAAGAGCCTTCGACTACTCTTAACATTCATCGATATGCATAATTAAATATACAGTCTCAACTCTATGCATTAAAAGCAATATATTTCTTAGTCTTTATAGTCGGCAATGCTGACGTTACTTTCAAATGAAAGGTTGTTACTATATTCCAGTCAATATATCATATGAGCTGAGGGATCTAGATAAAAGATACCTAAATATATTTCACAGAGTTAAAGATGCAACTCACAGAGCTCAAACTCTTCCAGCTACTCTCGTCATTCTCACCAACAGTAATTCTCTGCAACCAGAGAATGTAGCTCCTCCATGTTTGCCACCCGCACACCCCACTTCTCTCTCAAAGTCTATCACCAAAAATTAACAACTAGAACTCTCAGACTCCAACTAAGTCATTTGATAAGACATCCAAGATGGTGTTCGGTAACTAACCAAAGCATACTTTGTGCATGTGATCTAGGCTTGCCACCTAGCGGGATCTTTTGATCCATGCTGCCCACTCAGCTTATCCTCTCTCCTTTCCCACTCCTCATTGGTTTAAGGATATCGATGAGGTAAGAATAAGATAAGATAAGATAGTTATTTGCATAGTCAAGAGTTATTAACATTGACCTCTAAAGAGGTCCCCATTTATATATATATATATAAACACGCTCGACTAATAACATGGGTTGAAGAACTATTATAATATTCAAAATCATCATAGAGATGAAAGCAAAATATATCACACTAAAATCTTAGGGAAATTGGGGTCGAGTAATACTCCCCTATCATCAACGGTAAATTTTAGTCAATGGCTAGAAAATAAAGAAATAATATCCCTATTTAAGAATAGGGTAATGAGAGATCTCGTCGACTCATAACTCGACTATCATATGACTTGAGACGTTGTTCCAAGAACGTCGTCTAGTCGTTAAATCACCATCGATAAAATGACTCACAAGGATAGAATTACAAAGAAGGAAAACATGACTCATGACAACTTACAAGGGATTCAGAAAGACATGGAAATTGATACTCAAATGACTAATCAACCTTGTTTTTGATCACCATCTAACCATTCCTCCAGGATGATACCCTCATTCCTTCTTCGAAGGTCGTTAACTTTTCATGTTCACACTCAGGACCACAAAATCATGATCATTACATCATAATCATATCTCATAATATAAAGTAATTAATGTTCAAAACTAATTAACATCAGTCATTAACATCATTAACAATGATCAATTCAGATATTTCCACAATATCAAATCAGTTAACTATGACTAATCCTCTCAATTATCATGCAAAGTTAATGATTACATCTAATTGTAAGTTGGGGATGTAACACTCACTGCCAGAATAGAGAAGAAGATAGAGAAGATTGTTACAAGGAGAAAACTATCTGAATGCAATAGAGAATTTCACCGCAACACTATCAACACCTTCGCAGTCATACTGAAGAATTGTAGATACCTTCTGCTCGCTGTATCTAGTAACCTAACACATGAAAGCTTATACTACACCACACATTCTACCACACTATCATTCACATCACATACATCATGTACACACCCTTTCATGATCCCCTGATATTTATTTATACCATCTTCAACTTTAAAAACACTCTCCAAAGGTCGGTAAAGCACCTTAATTTTGCAAATTCAAATTAGTTTGGGTCCAAAACATTATTGCGATGGAAAGGAATGAAGGTAGACCTCAACATACCTTATCTCAGACCTAAATCCACTCATACACACTACACCATGCTTCCACAATCATCGAAGCAGCTTTGCAATTAGTGTAAACACCCAAGGTCGACCAAACCAGTGTAAACACCATAAGCAATTATGTACACGCTTCCTTAAAACCAAAGATGACTCATGGATCACATGTTATGCTTGAACACAATCCATAGTATCCCACAGACATCCTGGAGACCAACAAATTCCTCTACAACAACTTTCACCTGTCGCACAACCTTATCATGTTTACCCATCAAACTCAAATGTCTCTGTCATACACTGCAACTCAATAAGTCCTCTTCCGAAGCACCAAACCTTGAACAACTTTGACTAGAGAAAGATATGAACCTTATAAGCACACATCCATAATTTCAAGACCAAAAACCACTTTTTGAAGAAATGCAAAGCAAAGACATTTCTCCCAAATACCTTTGTAAACCTCTGCAAATCACAATTCACATACTGGTGAACACACCCTCTTCTACACAACAATCTAGCATGCCAAATCTTAAATGTAGCATCAATAAACACCTCTAAATAACATATCCAAACCATATAAATAAATCTTCAATATAAGGGAAATGTGAAGCAAAACCAAATCACTACTCTGCAACACAGAATACCACTGTCACACACTGTTTTCTTATTTTAATCAATTTTTCTCAAAAGAACTTGGAAACCAAGCACCAGAAACATATTATCACCATCTTCAGCACTTCCTCATCATCAAAAACTACATCCACTCAACACCAACTTCTCATATTCTTGCAACCACTCTTACTCATACAATTGACACCAATGACAACACAAGCTTGTTGACATCAATGACAACACTGACTGCCCATACTTGCAACATTAAAGGACTTAATCGAACCTCTTAATGGATCTAAAAGACCATCAATAAAGAAAACCATCAACCTCCTCTCATAAATGTTAGTTACCATCACTAATAGCTTCTGGAATTTAGAAATGTAATTGTCCACTGAACCCCACTGTCTCAACTGAGCCAACTCCTTAAACTGTAACTCAGTGTCCTTTTTGTCAAACCTATCTATCAACCTCTCAATAAAATGTGTGTAACAGTTAATCTGATCATGGCCCAAAGTGACCATACCATTTTGCCACCACTCATAGGCACTACCATCTAAATGAAGAGTATCATATGTGATGGCCTGATCTTCCAACATAGGACTAAGATAAAAGTAGTTATCTAACCTCTATACCCAAGCCCTAGTTATAGTCTTCTCTGAGCCATCAAACTATAGAATGGTTACTTTACTCACTTTCTTCTACAGTTCCTGATTATGTAGCTTGTCACCCCAACTCTATGGGGGCTATACCTTAATCTAAGATCCATGTAATCCTAAAATGACATTTCAACCTGGAATTCAACTCTTGAATCCCTCCAATCCCTCAGAATCTAGTCATGCAACTCATGTTTTGGGGTTATCCTGTGGAGGAAAGGTGGGCATGCGGGGTCTAGAGTTTGTTGTTCCAGCCATAGAACGTTGATTATATGCCATGTTATTAACTGAACCATCCCCATTATCACCATTTCATCCATTTCCATTACCATCTCCAAGTCTCCCATTGTCATTTCCATTAGCGCTATTGTTGTTATTGTTGTTTCCCTCAATTTACCTAGCCAAAAGAGCACAAAGCTCATGCATATTCTACTGCAACTCTCATTGTCCCCTAGCAAGATCATTCAATATATCTCTAGTGCTCAATTCACCATGGTCTCTGTCACCCATGTCTACCTCAACCCTGTCATCACCTACAAATGGATCTATATGTGGTGGAACTTCAAGGTTTGCATTTGACCTATTTCTCCTCAAGTAATATTGATGTGTTTGGCTACATCACTCAATGAAATCACTCCATGGTTCACTATCACAACTACACATGATGGCAAGAAGAACTGTGCTCTGATACCACTGTAATATGCACCCTTGTTTTTCCTAGGTTTTTTTGTTGTGTTTGATAGAAGTAGACGGAAATGTAAAAGGTGTTTCTTTTGTTTTCAATAGATGTCATAAATAAAGTAACTTGCAGCATTCAATAGTGTAAAAATATGACAATATTCAGAAACACATGTAGCTAAAAATTCCACATTTAATTTCTGATTTGAAAATACAAATTTTCCAAAAAGTAAGAGCAACCCAGTTCATCAAATAGCATCACATATATAAATAAAACATACCCAAAAAATTTACTTGAGTTTGATAATTTTCTACGCTTGCAACCAACTCATGCAAGCTCTTTGAACGAGTACCACATCTCCTATGCTGAATTAAAATTCTCACAAAATATTGAAGTCTATTCTCCAACCCTAGGTGCCCTCAAACACAGTTAAAACTACCCCAAAACCTAGGTATCCAACTCCCCAAAAGCCCACGCCCTTGTCAATATGGTACGGCCAGTTATGAAGAGGTATGGCTAGCATTTGAAGTCAAAAATGTCAGCAAATTTCTACCAATTCTCCTTCAATCTGTCACAACAAAATTAGATATGCAATCCTCCTCCAAACTGAAATAAATCTTTATAAATATGCCCAGTTGTGATCTCTGTAGTGAAATCACCAAGAAATCCTCCAGATTGTGTCTTTCAACAATGTAGAGAATGTTGCCTATAAGTGATTCCTCCTCACAAACTTGAGAAGAACAAGCTCCTCCAAAAGCACAACAATATCAAATATCCAAAATAACATAGGAGCCCAAAATGAGCTTCCAATCTTCCTTTTATCTTTCCTCAAGCTCCCACGCCCAAGTTAGGGTTAAAACAATATTTTTAATAAATAAAAACATAACCCCTTATATCTCCCACATGAAGCATCCAACTTAGGGGATACTTTATTAAATTTGAATGACTTCTTATGTCTCCCAAAAGTACCCCTTCATAAGTCACTTTACGATATTAAATAACGATAAAGTTAAATATTTAATTTAACTTTATAGAGTATCGTTATTAAATTAAAATACTAGACTCTAGATAAAATTTGGATATCGGCAATAAATACCTCCACCGACATAGCTAAAAATAGAAATGCTGACAACTGACCCTGTCAGTGCCTAAAACTGACTTACTAAAAATAGTAAGTATAGAAGAAATCACCCAAAACCACCTCAAAAACTGGTATGCCACACTTCATGACTTTTAGAGCTCAAATAATATGATGCAATCACTCCGCTAGATCCAACTAACTCCAAGGAATCCCTAACCCTAACTCATTAGCCTACGAGATCCACTAGATAGGCTAATTGTCCACCAAACTGAAATGATTAGGAAAGGGACATTACAAACAACATTTAAATCTTTAATTTAAAACAATTTTATATCTTCTAGTTAGCCAAAACTCAAATTAATGATCTTAGTCAGCTTGATCTCTCATTTCATGAATTATCTTTAATTTGTTTTCACTATTTTACCTGGCATGAACTCTAAGGTATGTCACTCCACCTGACTAAATCACAGTTGATGTCACTTCCATCTAATTGAGTAAACTCTTGCATTACAGCTATTGTCTCCTTTCACAGACTATGTCATCTTCTTGTATTACAGATATTGTTTCCCTCATATGATGTATCTCTAAAATTGGCTGTGAAGACTTGACAATAAGTATTGAGAATAGTTTCTTCTCTTCTACAATACCTTCTCCATTTGTCGATATGACTAGGTCTATTCCTTTCACCATGACTTGGTCTGCTCCTATTGTCATGACATGCTCTGATCTTGTTGCTAGGAAGTTCTTGGTTTTGACGAATCATCAACAAGTATTGAATTTAATTTCTTCTTTTCTACCATGGCATATCTATTTGAAGTAGCTATTCTTCTCACCATGATGTACTTAGTTCATGTCGCTAGGACTAGAGTAGAGATAGATACATTGTTTGTGTCTCAGTGAATATGGATCTTGAAGTGCATTCAAAGTAAGCATATTCAACATTAAAGGAGCATGTGTTGTCAAGATTCATAAGACCTTTGATGCCACTACTCCCCAAACCAAACCATCTACATTATCTTCTGTCCGAACACAAAACAACTGTCTACATTGTCTTATGCAAGAACAGTCTCACTTTTCTTCTACCCATGCTACTAACAGTACTCAATTGTTAACATTGAAATGTCTTTCAGACTTGTAGCACTTGACAGGCTCCAACTATGTTTACTCCATTACTATCCTTGGAAGAGTGATATTAGTCACTAAATTGCACTGTATTTGCAAACTATCCTATCACCAAAACATCTGCACACTGGAATAGTCATATGCACATTATCCTATCACCAATACTGCATTGAACATGCATGTGTGACCACTTTCCTATCATCAACACTTCATTTACCACACAAAAAACAAACCAAACTGCTTGTTGGACATTAACCTTCAAACTGTCACAATCTTTTGACCTAGAGCAGTCACCTTCAAGCTACCACAAGTATCTTGACCTAGAGCAGTCTCCTTATGCAACTTCTATGACATCACTAAACCAATCTTTCACACCTTATCATCAATGAAATAATATTTCACACCTTCTTTGACATCAATGACAATATGTGCAACAATCTCCCCCTTTTTCATTGATGGCAACACTCTCCATAACTATCTTTAACCTGATTCTTTCCAATCATGAATCTCTCCCCCTTTGACATCCAAGGCAAACAGCAGGCAATCTCCCAAAGTTATTTCAGTATGCTTAAGCTAGAAGGAATGTCTTATGATGTCTGCATCAACTTAAACTATCTTCTATCTACCTACTACCCTTGAGAGATAGCCACTATCCAATCAGAGATGAAGAATATGCCTTGAGTTGCTCCCCTAGACATATGCTCTCATAAAGAAGGCTCCCCCTGTTTATAAGGCTTCATTCTCCCTTTTCCTATAACTCTTCCTCTTTTTGAAACTTTCTCCCTTTGACATCAATGGCAAAGGGATGCTCATGACCGTCATATTCTCCTTGTCTTTGATAACTCATCTATTGATAACCTTGGATCTTAATTGACTACTCTCATTTGGTTCATGAGTCCTTCATCATGATCATTTACTCATGATTATTCCATAATAGCGAGACTGCACTTTCTTTAAACTATGACAACCATGTTCTATTTAAAACTATCCTCCATGATCCTTTATCAAACAAGACAACTCAATGATCACAAACCATTCCTTGATTGTTATTAGATTTTCCTTCAAATTCATGCAAAAAAAATTATGATTGTGATCATATGATAGTGTTAGATTATCGTTGTACTATTTTTATGACTACTTCTTCATGATGTTTCATTTACCTTGATCTAGCAAGGTCCTTAGCAACCATTGGGGAGTGTTTCAACAAAAACAAGATTATGATTGTCTCCAAAATTTATGACAATCCATAACTAAGTTGCTGCTATCCCATGGCTGCTCCTTCCTTTGCCTATACCAAAACATACCTTACTTGCATGACAGTGTTGTCTTTGGCTTAAATCTACCCTACACCTACTCATCATTGTCCCTTCATAATTTTTCAAGAGGACCTAATAGAGATTATATTCAAAACCATTTGTTCTTGCCATAGTCATATGCAAACATTATCACTTTGATATGAATGTAATAGTCCAAACAACATAATGTTAGTATCACTGTACTAGGTGATATCTCTCTCCACAAAACCCATAAATCTGATTCAATCTTAACGGTATTCTTAAGAAGACGCATGTGACAATAATCTTTAGAATAACCTTCATTCAAAACCCGCCAAATATCCTATTAGACTATCTCCACTCATGGTTTTCACAACATTTTCTCCACTCTTTATGATATAACACCTCAAGGCTTAGATAGTTTCACAACTTGTAGAATCTACGCACCTGGTCACCACAAGCCTGCAAACCAAGGTGTGATAGTCTTTGCATTTCTTCATAAATCCATCTTTTTGACTTACAGCACCATCCAAGGTCCATTGATAATGCATGTTAAAACCTTATATCTAGGAATGGAGGTAGAACTCATCATCATAGGGATATGAAGTTGACTAGCACAAATTATGACAGTCCCTAAACTCTTATATGGTTGCATGGGGTTGTGATAGGCTTTGGTGGGCATTTGGGGTGTTCTTTACAAGCTTTCATCTCTTTTATACATTCCTCCATGCTTTCACTACACATTGAAACTAATTCATGGTATTACCATAGCACTGTTAGCTCATTTAGCAAAACTGATTCCCTCTTTTCCTAAATAGAGATTATATCACCAAACATGTTGCAATACTCTTGTTTGTTTAACAATCTTGAATACATAGGGTGTTGGTAGACTTCCATTCTTCTTGATTAATCTTACTAGTCTTTAACAGCTTTATGGATTAGCATATTGTTCTTATTGTCTGTTAAAATGTTATAGTAATTTGTCAACTTTAAAATCTTCCCTGGTCATCCTTGAATTTAAATTTACCTTCTAATCATAGCATGGTTGTTTGAAAAACATTCAAGAATGATAAATTTTCTTTTTTATCTTCCAATTTAAAAATAGTCATCCCATTGTCATCTTTACTATCCTGAAATTGCTTCTGCAACTACTTATAAGCCTCTTCTAGAGGCACAAACTATTCCTTTCTTCATTTTAGCTACTCATGTATAGTTTTAATTTCAACAAGTACCCATCTCTACTTTTAAGCTTTTCAAAATCATGCTTAGGTTCCATCTATCACATCCTCTTTGTCTTCTTCATGGGGATGAATGATATGCAAAGATTAGCTTCCCCTAAATTTGTGCTTCTCAATTTTGTGCATGAAGTGTAGTATCCCCAAGCATAGATTTCACCTCTTGTTTTTCTTTCTCTTCCTTCAATATCCAAACTTTAATAGATCTTTGTTTGGCCATAGAATCCATGTTCTTTCTATGTTTAGGTTCTACAAGACAACTTCTACAAAATCATGTTGTATGTCCATAATTTTTGCATTTATAGCATATAACATCATAATCCACTAAAGGAGCAAATGAATTCCTATTTGAGAACACATAGGTACTTCTACTCTTGTTCCAAATAAAGTTAATTTTTGCATGTGTTCTACAATCTCTTGCTCTGTGACCAAAATGATTGAACAAAAAACAATAATCATAAAGAGAATTTTGGAACCTGGTTATGTATGCCTGCTTTAGAGGAAAGGACTTTTTGGATTTTCTCCTTTGAGAGATGACAGGGATGAAGTCAACTTCGTCAATCTTCTTACTCTCCTTCATTGGAATTTCTTCATTTGGCATTATCTTTACCGTGTCAGTCTCCTTTGTAGGAGCAACAGTTTGTATGACTTTATCGGGTAAGTGCAGGAAGATGGGGGACCAAAAAGGGGTCTTAAGTGGCCACTTTTTTTTTGAAATCAAGAAATACTGACCTTGGATGAGAAATTGAGCATAGTTACACTCAAAATTTGGAGATTCAACCAAAACAATGTTCGTAGTCCTCCGAGTCTACTTTCTAAACTACTATTTTTTTTTGAAAATGGCATAGATTAAGGGGTTCAAAAGAGGGAGCCATAGAAATTGGTGTTGTTTTTGTCAAAAAAACATAACATCGCATGTTTTGTGGCTCCCTCAAAAGGTCAACTTTTTTTTGGTACTTTTAAAATCGTTTCAGTGAGAAATTAGCTAATAGCATGTAGTTTATGCCCAATTTTTCTGATAATTGTTTGATGAATATTTGATTTTTTACTAATTTTCAAAGTGGACACATCCTAAAAAATAGAATTTTGGCCATGCTACCCCTATAAATTTTAAAAACTAATAGAAAATCATTTTTTTCTTTTTTTAATATTTGTAGAATGGAGTCTAGTTTCTAAATATGTAATTTTTTTGAAATTTCAATGAATAGTTAATTTACAATAAAAAAAAGACCAAACAGTGGTTTTTGCCCAAAAACGGACACACAAACAAAAGAAATTAAAGATGAAAGGCTTAACATTGTTAAAATGTGAAAAAAATTACATCGTCAAATAGCTGAGAGAAAGCCTAACATTACCCAGGTGTTCGATTTGTTTGACCTTGAAACACTTGCAAATCTGAGGGTTAGCATGAACAAAATTATGTAAAATCTTGAAGAATATGGAAAAACACGTCTGTTACTGTTCAAAAAGCACTCCAAGCCTTTGGGTTGGAAATCCAAAGCAAATCCCAAGCCCAAGGCTTGGGATTCCCAAAGAAAGACATAACGCGAGCGCGTTATAACACACGCGCGTTATAACACACTCTTGTTATAACGCGCTCGCGTTATTGTTTTCTTGCATTTTTCCTTTTCCACAAAAGTTTGTGTTGTTTTTCATGTTTTAAATAACGCGAGCGCGTTATGTTCAACTTAATTTTTTTTATGTTTAAGGCTATTAATCATGTATGTATGTACGCCTATATGTATGTATGTATGTATGTATGCCTATATGTATGTATGTATCTATGTATGTCTATATGTATGTATGTATAGTGTCGAGGGTAGAGGAGGGTAGAGATGGGAGTGAGCCAGATAGGGGAGGAGAGGGGTGGATAAGGATTGAGTGATTAAGGTTTAAGGTTAAGGGTTGAGCATTTAGGGATAGGATTTAGAGTTTAGGGATAAGGGATTAGAGTTTAGGACCTTGAGGGATTAGGGTTTAGGGTTGAGGCTTTAGGGATAGCATTTAGGGTTAAGGGTCGAGGGATTAGGGTTAAGGTAGAGTGTTGAGGGTAGAGGGATTAGGGATAGGGTTTAGGGTTGAAAGTTTAGGGTTGAGGGATTAGGGTTTAAGGTATAGTTTAGTAGTTCTTGTGGATAGAGCCAGTAAACAATGGGAGATTATTTGCCTATTTCATAACAATATACCTCCCCTAAGTGTGGGGTGGACAGCAAGAAACATAGATGTACCCCAATGCAAAGCTTTTCTCATAATGATCATCCTTCTGATTTCAACTGTTAATTACTCACTGTGGATGTACCATACGCAAAGCTTTTCTCATAGTGTGTACACCTATTGGCATAATGAACCCCAAATGGGCCAGAAAAATATGCCATATAACATTACTAACATTAAAAAAGTTCATAGCCATTTTTCTGACATATTCTTGCAACTCAAATATCTTTAAGAGAAGAGTGTCAAAAATGATGGGTTTAACAACCTAACATAAGGCAAAGTAGTTTTGTTGGGTTTAGGGATAGGGTTTAGGGTTTAGGGTTGAGGGATTATGGTTTAAGGTATAGTGTTGAAGGTTGAGGGTTTAGGGATAGGGTTTAGGGTTGAGGGATTAGGGTTTAGGGTTGACAGATTAGGGTTTAATGTTGAGAGTTGAGGGTTGAGGGTTTAGGGTTTAGGGATAGGGTTGATGGTCAAGGAATTAGGGTTAAAGTAGAGTGTTGAGGGTAGAGGGATTAGGGATAGGGTTTAGGGTTGAAGGTTTAACAATTGAGGGTTGAGGCTTTAGGGCTGAGGGTTAAGGGATTGGGGTTTAAAATATAGTGTTGAGTGTCGAGGGTTTATGGATAGGTTTTAGGGTTTAATTTTTAAGGGTTGAGGGATTAGGATTTGACGTTGAGGGTTGAGGGTTTAGGGTTAGGGTTGAGAGTTGAGGGATCAGAGTTAAGGGTTGAGGGATTAGGGTTTGACGTCGAGGGTTGAGGGTTGAGGTTTGAGGGTCAAGGGTTTAGGGATAGGGTTGAGGCTCAAGGGATTAGGGTTAAAGTAGAGTGTGGAGGGTGTAAGGATTAGGGATAGGGTTGGAGGGTTTAGGGATAAGGGATTAGGGTTTAAGGTATAGTATCGAGTCTGTTGAGGGTTTAGGAATAGGGATAGCATTTAGGGTTTAGGGATGAGGGATTAGAGTTGAGGGATGATGGATTAGGGTTGAGGGTTGAGGGATTAGGGTTTAAGGTATAGTGTTGAGGGTTGAGGGTTTAGGATTAGGGTTTAGGGTTGACAAATTAGCATTTAATGTTGAGGTTAGGGTTAGAGTGTCGAGGGTAGAGGGATTAGGGATAGGGTTTAGGGTTGAAGGTTTAAGGATTGAGGCTTGAGGCTTTAGGGATGAGGATTTAAGGCTTAAGATATAGTGTCAAGTGTTGAGGGTGTAGGGATAGGGTTTAAGTTTTAAGGGTTAAGGGTTGAGGGATAGGGATTAGGGTTTAAGGTATAGTGTTGAGGGTTGATGGTTTAGGGATAGGGTTTAGGTTTGAGGGATTAGGGTTTAGGGTTGATGAATTAGGGTTTAATGTTGAGGGATTAGGGTTTAAGGTATATTATCGAGTCTGTTGAGGGTGTAGGAATAGGGATAGCATTTAGGGTTTAGGGATGAGGGATTAGAGTTGAGGGATGACAGATTAGGGTTGAGGGATTAGGGTTTAGGGACAAGGTTTAGGGTTAGGGTTGAGGGATTAGGGTTTAAGGTATAGTGTTGAGGGTTTAGGGATAGGGTTTAGGGTTGAGGGATTAGAGTGAAGGGTTGAGGGATTAGGATTTGACATTAAGGGTTGAGGGTTTAGGGTTTAGGGTTTAGAGGGATCATAGTTAAGGGTTGAGGGATTAGGGTTTGACGTCGAGGGTTGAGGGTTGAGGTTCGAGGGTCAAGGGTTTAGGGATAGGGTTAAGGTTCGAGGGATTAGGGTTAAAGTAGAGTGTGGAGGGTGTAAGGATTAGGGATAGGGTTGGAGGGTTTAGGGATAAGGGATTAGGGTTTAAGGTATAGTATCGAGTCTGTTGAGGGTTTAGGAATAGGGATAGCATTTAGGGTTTAAGGATGAGGGATTAGGGTTGAGGATTGAGGGATTAGGGTTGAGGGTTGAGGGATTAGGGTTTAAGGTATAGTGTCAAGGGTTGAGGGATTAGGTTTTAGGGTTGATGGATTAGGGTTTAAGGTATAGTGTTGAGGGTTGAGGGTTTAGGGTTGACGGATTAAAGTTTAGGGTTGACGGATTAGTGTTTAATGTCAAGGTTAGGGTTAGAGTGTCGAGGGTAGAGGGATTAGGGATAGGGTTTAGGGTTGAAGGTTTAAGGATTGAGGGTTCAGGCTTTAGGGATGAGGGTTTAAGGCTTAAGATATAGTGTCAAGTGTTGAGGGTATAGGGATAAGATTTAAGTTTTAAGGGTTAAGGGTTGAGGGATAGGGATTAGGGTTTAAGGTATAGTGTTGAGGGTTGATGGTTTAGCGATAGGGCTTAGGTTTGCGGGATTAGGGTTTAGGATTGATGAATTAGGGTTTAATGTTGAGAGTTGAGGGTTGAGGGTTGAGGGTTTAGGGTTTAGGGTTCAAGTTTTAAGGGTTAAGGGTCGAGGGATCAAAGTTAAGGGTTGAGGGATTAGGGTTTGACATTGAGGGTTGAGTACATTGAGGTTTGAAGGTTAAGGGTTTCAGGATAGGATTGACGGTCGAGGGATTAGGGTTAAAGTAGAGTGTCAAGGGTATACGGATTAGGGATAAGGTTAGAGGGTTTAGGGATAAGGGATTAGGGTTTAAGGTATAGTATCGAGCCTGTTGAGGGTCTAGGAATAGGGATATCATTTAGGGTTTAGGGATGAGGGATTAGAGTTGAGGGATGATGGATTAGGGTTGAGGGTTGATGGATTAGGGTTTAGGGATAAGGTTTATGGTCGAGGGTTGAGGTATTAGGGTTTAAGGTATAGTGTTGAGGGTTTAGGGATAGGGTTTAGGGTTGAGGGATTAGAGTGAAGGGTTGACAGATTAGGATTTGACATTGAGGGTTGAGGCTTCAGGGTTTAGGGTTTAGGGATAGGATTGAGGGTTGAGGGATCAAAGTTAAGGGTTGAGGGATTAGGGTTTGACGTTGAGGGTTGAGTACATTGAGGTTTGAGGGTTAAGGGTTTCGAGATAGGGTTGAGGGTCGAGGGATTAGGGTTAAAGTAGAGTGTCAAGGGTATAAGGATTAGGGATAGGGTTGGAGGGTTTAGGGATAAGGGATTAGGGTTTAAGGTATAGTATCGAGCCCATTGAGGATCTAGGAATAGGGATAGCGTTTAGGGTTTAGGGATGAGGGATTAGAGTTGAGGGATGATAGATTAGGGTTGAGGGTTAAGGGATTAGGGTTTAAGGTATAGTGTTGAGGGTTTAGGGTTGAGGGATTAGAGTGAAGGATTGAGGGATTAGGATTTGACGTTGAGGGTTGAGGGTTGAGGCTTTAGGGTTTAGGGTTTAGGGATAGGGTTAAGGGTTGAGGGATCAAAATTAAGGGTTGAGGGATTAGGTTTTGACGTTGAGGGTTGAGGTTCGAGGGTCGAGGGTTTAGGGATAGAGTTGAGGGTCGAGGGTTTAGGAATAGGGTTGAGGTAGACAAGGAGCGACTAAGAGACATAGAGAGGGGAGAGGTAGAGAGGTGAGGGGGAGAGATAAGTGAGATATAGAACATGAGCTAATGGAACTAGAGGTGAGATATTGTAAAGGTGCGATCGAAGGTGAGATAGCCACAAATATTAATGGATCAATCTATAGCAAGACAAAACGTGAGCTAGTAAACAATGGGAGATTATTTGCCTATTTCATAACAATATACCTCCCCCTAAGTGCGGGGTGGACAGCAAGAAACATAGATTTAGGTTTTAGGGATAGGGTTTAGGGTTGAGGGATAGGGTTTAGGGTTGAGGGTTTAGGGATAGCGTTGAGGGTTGAGGGTTTAGGGTTGAGCAATTAGGGTTTAGGGTAGATGGATTAGGGTTTAATGTTGAGAGTTGAGGGTTTAGGAATAGGGATAGCATTTAGGGTTTAGGGATGAGTGATTAGGGTTGAGGGATTAGGGTTGAGGGTATATAATAAATAAACTAGAATTTAGGCAGGGTTGGGAAAATTTTGTGAATCATCATGGGTTGGAGATTGGAGATTTTGCTATGTTCAAGTACATATCCAAGTCATATTTTAAGGTTAAGATATTTCAAAGAACAGGGTGTGTGAAAAATATCAATGCTCTTCAGCTTATGAATACCAACATTGATACAAATAAAAGATGCCCTTTTTCTAACAGAATATGCAGTTCAAGTCAACCAATGGGCAGCAAGCTTCTGAATGAATTGGTTTCTGATGGGGAAAACAACAATGATGTTGAATCAATGGAAGAAAATCAAAATTAGGGTTGAGGGTTGAGGGATTAGGGTTGAGGGATTAGGGTGTAGGGTATAGGGTAGAGGTTTGAAAGTTGAGGGATAATGTTCAAGGTTGAGTGTCCAAGGTTAAGTGTAAAGGGTATATAGGGTTTAAGGGTTTAAGGTTTGAGGGATTAAGGGTTTTAGAGTTGAGGTCTTAGGGTTTAAGGCATAGTGTCGAGTGTAGAGGGTTTAGAGACAAGGTTTATGGTTGAAGGTTTAAGGGTTGAAGGTTGAGGCTTTAGGGCTGAGGGTTAAGGGATTAGGGTATAAGGTATAGTGTTGAGGGTAGAGGGTTTAGGGATAGGGTTTATGATATAAGGTTTAAGGGTTGAGGGTTGAGGCTTTAGTGATAGGGTTTAGTGTTTAGGTTAAGTGAGACACTTAGATGACTAAGGACAGATGAAGAGGCAGACAAGGAATGACTAAGAAACCTAGAGAGGGGAGAGGTAGAGAGGTGAGTGGGAGATAGAGGTGAGAGATAGAGAGGTGAGGGGAGAGATAGAATAAAATGAGAGAGTGAAGTTGACAACTTGAGGGAAAGATGGGTAAGGAGGAGGGAGAGGTGGAGAGGAAGGGAAATATCTAGAGAGCCCTGAGAGATATAAAAGTGAGAGACCTACAACCTAGGGAGAGAGGGGTGAGAGAGATAGGGGAGAGATGGGGGTGAGGCAGATAGGGGAGGAGAGGGGTGGATAAGGGTTAAGGGTTTAAGGCTTTAAGGTTTAAGGGTCAAGGGTTTAGGGTTTAAGGGTTGAGGGTTTAAGGGTCTAAGGGTTGAGGGATTAGGGTTTAAGGTATAGTGTCAAGGGTTGAACCCTAATCCCTCAACCCTCGACACAATACCTTAAAACTCTAATCCCTCAACCTTGGGGTTTAAGGTATAGTGTCAAGGGTTGAGGGATTAGGCTTCAACCCTCGACACTCTACCTTAAACTCTAATCCCTTCAACCCTTAGACCCTTAATACCTAAACCCTTAAACCCCCAACCCTTAAACCCTAAACCCTTGACCCTTAAACCCTCAACCCTTATCCACCCCTCTCCTCCCCTATCTGCCTCACTCCCATCTCTCCTCTATCTCTCTCACCCCTCTCTCCCTAGGTTGTAGGTCTCTCACTTGTATATCTCTCAGGGCTCTCTAGATATTTCCCTTCCTCTCCACCTGTCTCCCTCCTCCTTACCCATCTTTCCCTCAAGTTGTCAACTTCACTCTCTCATTTTATTCTATCTCTCCCCTCACCTCTCTATCTCTCACTTCTATCTCCCCCTCACCTCTACCTCTCCCCTCTCTAAGTTTCTCAGTCACTCCTTGTCTACCTCTCCATCTGTCCTTAGCCATCTAGGTCTCTCATTTAACCTTAAACCCTAAACCCTATCCCTAAATCCTCAACCCTTAAAACTTAAATCCTAAACCCTATCCCTAAACCCTCAACCCTCAACACTATAACTTAAACCCTAAACCCTAACCCTAAAGCCTCACCCCTCAACCCTTAAACCTTAAACCCTAAACCCTCTACCCTCGACATTATACCTTAAACCCTAATCCCTTAACCGTCATCCCTAAATCCTCAACCCTCATCCCTTAAACCTTCAACCCTAAACCCGCTACCCTCAATAGTATGCCTTAAACCCTAATCCTTCAACCATTAAAACCTCGACCCTTAAACATTGGGCAAACTTTTGCAAAAAAGAAAAAAATGTAAAGAAAATAATAACGCGCTCGCGTTATAACGCGAGTGAGTTATGCTAGTGTTATAATGCGCTCGCGTTATGGCTTTTTAAAAAGTTTTAAGAATTTGGCCACTTTTTGGCCCCCCATCTTTGTGCACTTAACCTATCATCATATCCTAATCCTGATTTTATGATTAGAGGTCTCTGATTATTTATTATACCATTAAGAATCACAAAGATCTTGGTACTTTTACCCAACTTAGTATGTACATTTTCCAATTCTTTCCTTAAAGAGACAATCTCTTCTTCAAGTCTTGAACATTCATCTGACTTGGCATTGAGTTTAGTATTTAGGATGTCTGTCATGCCCGCATTTCCCATGCGGTCATGACACACAACACACGTGTCATGTCCACATTTGCCATGTGGTCATCACACGAATTACGAAAAACTTTTCTACCTATCCCTAGGAACCCCCTCGCATGCGTCTGCATGCTCGGTGGCAATACGCATAAGGTGTAAACATGTCAACATAATTCAGGGAGGTGCATTGTCCCACGCAGTCCCCTACACGATGATAGCCATCTAGGGGGTATGCGACACGAAGTGTGTCGCTTTTAGGGTTAGAATGATTTCAATTCGAACCATAAGTCTCCTAAGTGTGAAGATGATTTCGCCAACTTCAAACCTAACTCTAAACCAGGTCAAAAAGAATACGAAAATATTGATTAAGTAATAGTGGCATGATGGATGCATGATTAATGTGGAATGGTGAAATAAAAGTTGATAAATTGTCATAAAATTAAAACCCTAGAAATCTAGGAAAAATTTGACAGTATAACGCATCTTTAATAATCAACTCAAAATTTTAAAAATAAAACACCAATAAGAAATTAAATAAAATTTAAGAGTAAAAGTTAAATTAAAACTTAAGAACAAATTCAAAACGATTTAAAATAAATAATAAAATAAATATCCTGCCAAGGTCAAATAAATTGACTTTACAAAAAAAGATTAAAACTTTGAAATAAAATAATAACAAACACCAAATCGGATTTCAAAATTGAGTCCATTAATAAATATAATTTCGGCATTACATTTATTAATGAACTCAGAATAATGAGGAGGAAGGAGATTAAAATACTCCTTCCCGTAAAATATTAGTAAAATAGATAAACAATAAAAACGATAAAAAAAATCCCGCTAGAAACAAAATAAAATAATTAACCCAACTAAAAGAATTTAAAACAAGGGGAAAACTCTTCCCAACTTAACAAAAATCAATTCCCCAAAATAAAATTATTTTACAAGGCAATAAACAAGAATGCCAAAATCTCATTTAAATTAAACAAAATTAAAAGTAAGACAAAAATGAAATAAAAGCAAGGTAAAATGGAGGATTTAAAAATAAGAAATAAATAAACTCTCTCACAAAACCTCTTGCCCTAACTCTTTTTTTTTTTAAATTGGTTTGCTAAAATAGAAAAGCCCTAATATGCTATTGTTTCCTCTTTATTTTTGTTGCCCTAATTCCTTATCTTATTCTTTTCCTTTGTTTTGTTTTGCCTCCTATTTTACAGGTTAGGGTTTTCGAATGGAGGAGGAAGCCATTAAAATTTGCACATGGAGGTTTGCATTTGAGATTCCAAGAGTTTTTCTCTAACTGTTATCTATTCTGAAAATATATTTATAATATTTTTTTTATATACTGGGAGACTGATATATATACAATATATATATATCAGTAATAAATAATGTATATGTATTAAAGCATTTCTAGCAGGGTTTTGAGGAGTAGGCAGCGGCGTCTACTGTGATGAGAATGGTGAAGGGTTTGTGCGGCGTGAGGGTGGAGGGACGGAGAATGAGGCGTGGGTGGCGCTGTCAACAGTGATGCGTTGTTTGTGAAAGTAGGGCGGGAGAAGATCCGGTGGCGAGGGAGTTTTTCGGTGGAGACTGGGTGGTACAAGGGGAAGCGGATGGTGTGGGGAGGGGGTTGTGCCTCCCCCCACACCCACAGGTGTGGGGGGAGGCACGGCCCCCTCCCCACACCATTGGTAGCAGAACGGGCAAGGGGGCAGCGGCTGGGCTGTCGTCCCTCTGCCTTTGTACTTTTTTTTTTTGTATGGGTGTGGGGGGAGGCACGGCCCCCTCACCACACCATTGGTAGAAGAACGAGTAGGGGGCGGTGGCTGGGCCGTCATCCCTCTGCCTTTGTACTTTTTTTTTGTATCTTTTTTTTTATATTATTTTCTGCCTTAAACAGTTACTCCAAAATACAGTCCGTCGTTGGACTCTTTCTCAACAGCTTTCTAGTATATTTTTCTTTTTATAAATTTTGGTTATATATATATATATATATATATATATATATATATACTCAGATTTAAATCACAGTTTGTCCAAAATAACACAGTATGTTTACATTTTCTACTAATGTATATTTATAAATTTATAAATGTATACACTCATATATATATGAGTGTATATATATTATAATATAACAACAAATAAATACTTCTGTATTTCTTCTAATTGTAGCATATACACAAGGAAATAAAATATATAAACAGCAACTAGATTAATAAAATAATAAAATAGTCAATGTATTTATATATATATATAACCATATATATGTATAAATATATGTATACACATTGCACCTCTTCTTTCAAAACAATGGTAAAGATAGAAGAATTACTAACTTTCAGATTTGGAACCTAAAAATAAACAATAGCATTTTTCTCTTTTTTTTTTGTTTTGAGAAAACATAATCTACATAGATTAAAAAAAATTTGAAAGAACCAGTAAGATAGAATATAAAACTAGTAAGGCAGATTATAAATTTCTAACAGCCCATTCCTCTTAATAGCAAACTAGTAATATAAAACTTTCAAGGCATTAGAATAGAAAACTAAGATCTGTAATTTCACTTTCTTGTATGCAATAAAAATTCATTTAACACTCATATTTTTTTTTCTTTGAAAGGAAAACATGGCAGCAACAAGAAGGTATTTTCTCATGCATTTCACACACCAAAAAAAACTCACAACTTACAGGGTAACCAGTATTTTAATAAAATATAAAGAATGTTTCTCATACAACATTTATTACAGCCAACTCCAAGGGCATAAAACTTGACAAAAAAAATACATTAGGGCCACAATGGCCATGGCTCAACAACCAACAACAAAGAGACCAAACTACACAAAAAATAGACTTCTCAACAAGCTCCATTTCTTCATATATGCACCTGCAAATAAAACACAACAAGAATGGAAAGCCAACCACTTCAAAATGCCCTCCTCCCTACCGTAGACTCACAAGTGGGTCACCCCCCGAGCTAGGGAGGTAGGGATTCACATGGTTGCACACACTAAACAACAAAAATAGACATCAACAACACAAAAACACCCCAAGGATTTTACATAACACAACTCATAAAAATGAGTTTGATGGGGGTAGGGAATGGACCCCTCTACTTCAAAGGCCACCCAAAAATACTAAAATACCTATCTCATGGCCTCAAGCCAAAAATCTCCAAAACCACAACTCTCTAATATCATAAAATAACTTCCATGGCACTCTTGCCATTTCAAATAATCTCCACAACAAGTAAAAGCCCTCAAGGCATATATAACATAATATGGGAGTGACCTCAAGGAGGTTCCTTTCCCCTACCCCAAACAAGTTGAGCCTTACCTCCAAATGGAGGTGCTCTCACCATACTCCCATCTCACACAAAATAATGAAACAACAACCAACAAAAAAAAACACAAACACATCACAATAAATAAGCAAGGGTGAAGAACATAGTTCATGCGGCTTACCTTCAAAGCCCTATAATGGAAGCACATTTGGTGATGAGCTCCAAGCTTCTCCAAACCTTCCAACCTCCAAGAATTTCTCTAATTTTCTCAAAATTGCTCAAAAATAGAAAGAAACTCCAAAATACAAGAACCCCACACACCTCAACAAGAGGAAGTAATATAGGCCATCAATTTTGGCCTTGAGGAATGAGAAGGTGACACTTGTCACCTTCTCCTTTCTCCTCCTATGCCACTTGCAAGGGAGAGGAAGTGTGAGGGTGACAAGTGTCATCCTCCAATTCTATCTCAATCCTCACCTTATCCACTTGTGCTCTCACACATGTGTGAGAGAACAAGTGGTGAGGTGGCATTTCCATTCAAACCTCCAAGAGGATAAGGGATGCCATATGGCATCCTTTTATTCTCTCAAAGAGCCATCTCCCTCCAAGATACTCTCACACGTGTGTGAGAGTCTTGGAGGAAGATCCCACACACTTGGGAGTCTTGGAGACCTCCCAAGTCCTCCTAGGGAAGGGAGATGAGTCTTTCCCAAAGTATGACTCATCTCCTACTTTATCTAGATTCAAATTTTGTCACTTTGACTAAACCATAGTTTAGAGTGATCAAAAGTGAGTTAATCCAAGGGTTAGTTAGTCAAAATTGACCCTAGACCTATGGGTAACCACCTAGAGTAGAGTTTGGGACACTAAGGTTCACCTAGGGGGTCATAAATCCACTTTAAATGGCCTCAAAAAAAAATAAAACAATTACCAAGTGGTGTAAGTCAATAAAAATTATACAACACTTAATATTAATTAATTAAACAAAGGGGGTACTAGGCCAACATGATAAAATTAAATCAAGAACTTAAATCAACATTCAAATTCAAACATGATCCTTATCCCTCTTGGGAATGGATCGGTTTCATAGTGAATAACATATGTGTGAATTCTCTCTCCAATTTCCCGTGGCTTGGGAATGTAAAACCTGCACATCTCGATCAAGTGTCAATCATATCATGAATAATCATAGCTGAAGCAACTGGAATTAAATTCAAACCATCGATTACAACAAAATTAACTATAACATAAATCCGAATTAAACTACATTTTCCTATCATATGTCAAATAATCATCATCACATAAATAACTAGAAATCACATCACAAAACATCATCTAATATATCTCGCATGTTGGATCACAAAATAGCATCAAAATATGATCAAATCGAATCACCATATGTCTAATCAATGTCATATCAAAATTAGGAGATAAAATCAAATCCGCATAATGAAACCATAGTCTCTAAAAGTTTGATAATGTCATCAACTGAAATGCATAACGATCTAAATAAGGAAGGTAAAATAATCAGCCTCACACCCTCCCCCCCTAAGACTAAACTTCCTCCTGGAATTCGTCAAAAAGGTGAGGATAGAGTGCCCTCAAACTAGCTGCATCCTCCCAAGTCACTGTGACCTCATCATAACAATCCCACTGGACCCTAACCTAGTCCAGCTCTTGACTTCGAAGCCCCAGCGTCTGACAAGCCAATATGCGAATTGGCTCCAAAGACAATTGTCCGTCCGCCTTTACCTGTAGAGCACTCCAATCCAGTACGTGAGATAAATCAGATATATATCGCATCAAAATAGAAATATGAAACACATCGTGGATACATGATAGGCTAGGTGGCAACGCTAGATGATAGGCAATAGGTCCTATCCACTCCAAGATCTCAAAGGGTCCTACAAACCATAGTGCGAGCTTAGAGCCCTTTATGTAACGGATTGGACTCTTGTGTGGCCGCACTCTAAGGAACACCCTGTCACCCACTGAGAAGCTCCGATCAGTCCTCTTAGCATCGGCATACTTCTTTTGTCTATCGTGTGCCTCTTGAAGTCTCTGCCTAATCAGTGTGACCTGTTGCTCCATATCCTAAAGTAACTCTAGACCAATAGCAACTTTGTCCTCTATCTGATCCCAACTCAATAGTGTCCTGTATGGTCTGTCGTATAAAGCCTGAAAGGGACGCATACCCAATGAGCTGTGATGCCCATTATTGTAGGTAAACTCAACCAGATACAGATACTCCTCCCATCTAGACTGATGGTCCATAACATACATCTGAAGCATGTCCTCCAACACTTGATTCACCCGCTCTGTCTGTCCATCTGTCTCGGGATGATAAGCAGAGCTAAAGTTGAACTGTGTACCCAACGCCTATTGTAAGGCCCTCCAGAATGCTAAAGTGAACACTAGATCTCTGTCAGAAATGATGCAGCGAGGTACTCCATGTAATCTAACAATATCATCTAAGAATACTCTCGTCACTGCTAACGCATTGTACGTCATGCGTATAGGTGATAAATGTGCTACCTTGGTCAACTTGTCGACTGTCACCATGATGGCATCATGGTGACACGAAGACATAGGAAGACCAACAATAAAATCCATGGAATTGGTGTCCCATTTCCACTCAAGTATCTCATGTGGGTATAGAAGACCTGTTGGATACTGATGCTCAGCCTTGACCCTCTGGCACTCAAGGCATCGAGTAACAAACTCTACAATATCTCATCTCATACCCGCCCAATGGTACAACTGTCATAGGTCCACATACATCTTCTTCACCCCTAGATGTGCTGCATATGGTGCTTTGTGAGCCTCTGATAACACTACAGTACGTAGGTCACCTGCGCGGGGTACATAGATGCGCTATTGATGATGAAGTAACCCATCTACCTCAAGTGAATACCCTACAAACTTGCCCACAAGGGCCCTCTGTGAACTAATCTCCTGCTACACCTCAAGAAACCACTCATCCTCTGGCAGATGTTGAATAATGCGTCCTCTCAAGTCCACACTCAGAGTCAAGGTTAAGAGCTTGTGGTGCCTTTGACTCAATGCATTAGCAACCATGTTCTCCTTCCCTTTGATGTAGTGGACATCAAAGTCATACTTGCAAAGAAACTCCATCCAACACCACTGACGGGCATTCAGATTCAGCTATGTAAAGATATATTGAAGGCTGTGGTGATCTGAATGGAGCTCAAAGTGATGACCCAATAAGAAATGTCTCTAACGAACTAGAGCATGAACCACTACTGTTGACTCCAAGTCGTGCGTGGGGTAGTTCAACTCATGGGTCTTGAGCTTTCACGACTCATATGCAATCGCTCTACCACCCTACATAAGTACGGCTCCCAATCGCTCAAATGATGCATCCGTGCAAACCATAAAATCTACTGCAGGATCAAGAACCGATAAGATGGGAGCGCCGGTAAGATGCTCCTTGAGGACCCCGAAGGCCTTCTCACACTGCTCAGTCCATAGAAAACTCTTCCCTTTCTGTTGAAGGGAAGTGATGGGGTGCGCTATCTGAGAAAAACCCTCAACAAAGTGACGGTAATAACCAACTAACCCCATAAAACTCCTGACCTCTGTCACACTGGTGGGTGCTGGCCAATCCCTGATAGCCCTGATCTTTGATGGATCTACTGAGATTCTATCGCCAGATAGGATATGTCCCAGATACTGAACCTCTATCCTAAAAAATGCACACTTCGTCAAGTTCCCATAAAGATTATGCTCCCTTAAACACTGTAGAACCTGACGAAGGTGCTCCTCATGCTCCTCCTTGGTCCGTGAATAGATCAAAATGTCATCAAGGAAAATAATCATGAACCGATCCAAATAGGTACGGAACACCTCGTTCATGAGACTCATGAACACTGCAAGGGCGTTCGTCAAGCTGAAGGGAACCACAGTGAACTCATAGTGGCCATAATAAGTCTAGAAGGTGGTCTTATGGATGTCCACCTCTATGATTTGTAGCTAATGATAATTGGACTTTAGGTCAATCTTAGAGAACACCCTGTCTCCCTGCATCTGATCAAAAAGATTGTAAATCCTAGGCAGAGGATAACGATTCTTCACCGTCACCTTATTTAACTGCCTATAGTCCATGCACAGATGAAGAGACCCATCTTTTTTCTTAACCAAGATGACAGGAGTGCCCCAAGGTGAAACGCTCGGTCGGATGTGCCCCTTCTCGAGCAAGTCCTCCAACTGTAACTTGAGCTCTATGAGCTCATGTGTGGTCATCCTGTAGGGTGCACGAGACATTGGATTGGCACCTGACACTAGGTCAATGTGAAAGTCTACCTCATGACGGGGTGGCATCCCCGGTAACTCTGCTGGAAACACATCAACAAACTCTCTAAGGATGGGATGATCATCCAAAGCTGCCTCAAGCTCGTCATCTTATCTATCACTCACTGTGATGGTGAACATCTGACATCCCTTCCACATGTAGTGCTTAAGTTGCTAAGCGAATATCATACGCACTGCTGTGGGCTTCTGCATGCCTACTATCTCAACTGATGTACCATGATCGTCTAAGCAGTTGATCGCCTTTCAGCCACAATCTAGCTTGGCTTGATGACCCGCAAGCTAGTCCATACCCAACACAACATTGTATGATCCTAATGTCATGACTCTAAGGTCACATACTGTGGCAAAGGGTCCCAAAGAAATCTCGCAATCGTGGACTAAGGCATCTACTATCATCTTGGCCCTTGAGGCCAACTCAACCACCCACCTATCACCCTGCCTACAGGCCACCAGCCTGCAACGCTCCACTAACGATGGAGATATGAAAGATTCAGTAGCACCAGAATCAAAGAGAATAGAAATGGGGATACCCCCAATCATACTTGACGTCTCAATCACTGACGCCTGAAAATCAGCCTGGCGGTTATCAACCGCTGCGAACATACGGTGGGATCTACCCACATAACCAACAGTCTGCTCAGATCCTCCTACACGAGGTTGTCCCCCTGCTGTAAAACCCTGTGGACACTCTCTGGCTAGGTGTCCTATTCCACCACAAACATAACATGGGCCCCTAACCTGTACATGTCCAGTCTGAGTCCTACTCGACTACTGTTGTCCTAACCTACTAGTAGATCTCTTTGAGCCCCTGAAAGACTATTGCGACATCGTGGGTCCTGTAGGTGGTCCCTGGTGCCTCTGATCTCTGTGCGGGCTCTACTGCTACCAACCTCTATTATGTCCCCCATGTGCCCTCTGTTGTGTCCTAGCTCTCTGCTGCTGCTATTGTGGGGGCCTAGGAGGTAAGGGTGCGGAACTAAATCCTCCCCTATGAGGTGGTTGTGATGGTCTGCGGAAACTCTGCTAATGCTGCTGCTATCCACGATCCAGAAACTGAGGGCATGAACTCTACCCTCATCCCTGAATCTCCTCAGTGATATATGCCTTCTCGACAGCATCACTCAAAGTCTGGGGATCTGCCATATGAATAGGCTCTGCTATGCTGTGGTTCAGTCCTCTAATAAACTTATGAACTAGGAGTTTCTTGTCATGGAGATACTCTGCATATCAGGATAACTCAGTAAATCTACCCTCATACTGTGCCACTGTAAGTCCCCTCTGCTAAAGGTCATGAAAGTCATCTATGCAATGCTGCCTGTAATGATCTGATAAGTATCGTACATTGAAGCGCTCAATGAAGGTCTCCCATGTGAGAGTGTCTAATGAAAGGTGACTCTTGCACTCCTTAGTGTGCCACCAGGTAGCTGTTGCATCTCACAACAGGTGTACTGCTACACGAGCCTTCGTGTTGCCCTCATAAGGACGCAATGTGAAGCATCTATATAAGCCGATGAGCCAGGCCTCTGCCTCTACTCTCTCTGTGGTCCTGACGAATGTAGGAGGGTTCAACCTCAAAAAATCCCCAATGGGATCTCCTCTATCCCTATGCCCTCTGATAGGCTCATCTGTGTAATAGTCATAAGGTCTATGAACAATGTGCTCTACTCATACTACCTCATCACGCCTAGCATGACATGGAGGGCTCCTGCTACGGGCCCTGTCAACCGAGCCAACCTCCTCTGTCGCCATCTCTAGCACCTCAACATAAGGCTCTACACATGGTACCCCTCGCGGCTCAACGCGGGGCTCCACACGTGGCTTGACACGAGACTTAGCTCGTGGCTCCACGCGTGGCTCCTCTCGCAGATCCTCGCAGGGCTCAACATGTGGCTCTATGCGCGGCTCAGCTACAACCAGTGGAAGCCTATCTAAAACTACATGTAAAGCCTGTAATATCTGTGGCCCAATATCTGGTAGGGCCAGTGGTGGCTGCGGTCCCTGTAGGACTGGTTGTGCATGTACCTCAGCTGAAGAGTCACTGTGCACCTCAGGGGATGGACTGCAGCGAGCCTGCGTTCGCCGAACTCGTCGGTGAGGCATCCTACAAAAATGAGGTAACCACAAATTAATCAAAGTTGCGAAAATAATATTGTGACCTAAACAAGCCCAGTGTTTAAACTTAAGCTCTGATACCAAATATCATGCCCGCATTTCCCATGCGGTCATGACACACAACACACATGTCATGTCCACATTTGCCATGTGGTCATAACATGAATTACGAAAAACTTTTCTACCTATCCCTAGGAACCCCCTCGCACGCATCTGCATGCTTGGGGCAATACGCATAAGGCGTAAACATGTCAACATAATTCGGGGAGGTGCGTTGTCCCACGCAGTCCCCTACGTGATGATAGTTGTCTAGGGGGTATGCGACACGAAATGTGTCACTTTTAGGGTTAGAATGATTTCAATCCAAACCGTAAGTCTCCTAAGTGTCAAGATGTTTCGCCAGCTTCGAACCCAACTCTAACCCAAGTCAAAAAGAATACGAAAATATTGATTAAGTAATAGTGGCATGATGGATGCATGATTAATGTGGAATGGTGAAATAAAAGTTAATAAATTTTCATAAAATTAAAACCCTAGAAATCTAGGAAAAATTTGACAACATAACGCGTCTTTAATAATCAACTCAAAATTTTAAAAATAAAACACCAATAAGAAATTAAATAAAATTTAAGAGTAAAAGTTAAATTAAAACTTAAGAACAAATTCAAAATGATTTAAAATAAAATAAATATCCTACCAAAGTCAAATAAATTGACCTTGCATAAAAAGATTAAAAATTTGAAATAAAATAATAACAAATGCCAAATCAGATTTCAAAATTGAGTCCATTAATAAATATAATTTTGGCATTACATTTATTAACGAACTCGAAATAATGAGGAGGAAGGAGATTAAAATACTCCTTCCCGTAAAATATTAGTAAAATAGATAAACAATAAAAACGATAAAAAAATCCCACTAGAAACAAAATAAAATAATTAACCCAACTAAAAGAATTTAAAACAAGGGGAAAACTCTTCCCAACTTAACAAAAATCAATTCCTCAAAATAAAATTATTTTACAAGGCAATAAACAAGAATGCCAAAATCCCATTTAAATTAAACAAAATTAAAAGTAAGACAAAAATGAAATAAAAGCAAGGTAAAATGGAGGATTTAAAAATAAGAAATAAATAAACTCTCTCACAAAACCTCTTGCCCTAACTCCTTTTTTTTTTAAAATTGGTTTGCTAAAATAGAAAAGCCCTAATATGCTATTGTTCCCCTTTATTTTTGTTGCCCTAATTCCTTATCTTATTCTTTTCCTTTGTTTTGTTTTGCCTCCTATTTTGCAGGTTAGGGTTTTCGAGTGGAGGAGGAAGCCATTAAAATTTGCACATGGAGGTTTGCATTCGGGATTCCAAGAGTTTTTCTCTAACTGTTATCTATTCTGAAAATATATTTATAATATTTTTTTTTAATACTGGGAGACTGATATATATATATATATAAGTAGTAAATAATGTATATGTATTAAAGCATTTCTAGCAGGTTTTAAGGAGTAGGCGGCGGCGTCTACTGTGATGAGAATGGTGAAGGGTTTGCACGGCCGTGACGGTGGAGGGACGGAGAATGAGGTGTGGGCGGTGCTGTCAACAGTGATGTGTTGTTTGTGAAAGTAGGGCGGGAGAAGATCTGGCGGCGAGGGAGTTTTCCGTCGGAGATTGGGCGGTACAAGGAGAAGGGGATGTGCCTCCCCCCACACCCACGAGTGTAGGGGGAGGCACAGCCCCCTCCCCACACCATTGGTAGCAGAACGGGCAGGGGGCGGCGGCTGGGCCGTCGTCCCTCTGCCTTTGTACATTTCTTTTTTGTATCTTTTTTTTTACATTGTTTTCTGCCTTAAACAGTTACTCCAAAATGCAGTCTGTCGTTGGACTCTTTCTCAGCCACTTTCTAGTATATTTTTCTTTTTATAAATTTTGGTTAAGGATATATATGTGTGTGTGTGAATATATATATATATATATATATATATATATATATATATATATATATATATATATATATATATATATATATTTATATACTCAGATTTAAATCACAGTTTGTCCAAAATAACACAGTATGTTTACATTTTCTACTGATGTATATTTATAAATTTATAAATGTATACACTCACATATATATATACATGAGTGTATATATATTATAATATAACAACAAATAAATACTTATGTATTTCTTCTAATTGCAGCATATACACAAGGAAATAAAATATATAAACAGCAACTGGATTAATAAAATAATAAAATAGTCAATGTATTTATATATTTATATATATATATATATATAACCATATATATATGTATAAATATATGTATACACATTGCACCTCTTCTTTCAAAACAATGGTAAAGATAGAAGAATTACTAACTTTCAGATTTGGAACCTAAAAATAAACAATAGCATTTTTCTCCTTTTTTTTTTGTTTTGAGAAAACATAATCTACATAGATAAAAAAAAAAAATTGAAAGAACCAGTAAGATAGAATATAAAACTAGTAAGGCAGATTATAAATTTCTAACAGCCCATTCCTCTTAACAGCAAACTAGTAATATAAAACTTTCAAGGCATAAGAATAGAAAACTAAGATCTGTAATTTCACTTCCTTGTATGCAATAAAAATTCATTTAACAACACTCATATTTTTTTTTTCTTTGAAAGGAAAACATGGCAGCAATAAGAAGGTATTTTCTCATCCATTTCACACACCAAAAAAAAAACTCACAACTTACAGGGTAACCAGTATTTTAATAAAATATAAAGAATGTTTCTCATACAACATTTATTACAGCCAACTCCAAGGGCATAAAACTTGACAAAAATAAATACATTAGGGCCACAATGGCCATGGCTCAACAACCAACAACAAAGAGACCAAGCTACACAAAAAATGGACTTCTTAACAAGCTCCATTTCTTCATATATGCACCTGCAAATAAAACACAACAAGAAGGGAAACCCAGCCACTTCGAAATGCCCTCCTCCCTACCGTAGACCCGCAAGTGGGTCACCCCCAAGTTAGGGAGGTAGGGATTCACATGGTTGCACACACTCAACAACAAAAATCAGACAACAACAACAACAAAAAAAAACACCCCAAGGATTTTACATAACACAAATCATAAAAATGAGTTTGATGGGGGCAGGGAATGATCCCCTCTACTTCAAAGGCCACCCAAAAATACTAAAATACCAATCTCATGGCCTCAAGCCAAAAATCTCCAAAACCACAACTCTCCAATATCACAAAATAACCTCCATGGCACTCTTGCCATTTCAAATAATCTCCACAACAAGTAAAAGCCCTCAAGGCATAAATAACACAATATGGGAGTGACCTCAAGGAGGTTCCTTTCCCCTACCCCAAACAAGTTGAGCCTTACCTCCAACTGGAGGTGCTCTCACCATACTCCCATCCCACACAAAATAATGAAACAACAACCAACAATAAAAAACACAAACACATCACAATAAATAAGCAAGGGTGAAAAATATAGTTCGTGAGGCTTACCTTCAAAGCCCTATAATGGAAGCACGTTTGGGATGAGCTCCAAGCTTCTCCAAACCTTCCAACCTCCAAGAATTCCTCTAACTTTCCCAAAATTGCTCAAAAATAGAAAGAAACTCCAAAATGCAAGAACCCCACACTCCTCAATAAGAGGAGGTAATATAGGCCATCAATTTTGGCCTTGAGGAATGAGAAGGTGACACTTGTCACCTTCTCCTTTCTCCTCCTATGCCACTTGCAAGGGAGAAGAAGTGTGAGGGTGACAAGTGTCATCCTCCAATTCCATCTCAATCCTCACCTTATCCACTTGTGCTCTCACACATGTGTGAGAGAACAAGTGGTGAGGTGGCATTTCCATTCAAACCTCCAAGAGGATAAGGGATGCCATATGGCATCCTTTTATTCTCTCAAAGAGCCATCTCCCTCCAAGATGCTCTCACACGTGTGTGAGAGTCTTAGAGGAAGATCCCACACACTTGGGAGTCTTGGAGACCTCCCAAGTCCTCCTAGGGAAGGGAGATGAGTCTTTCCCAAAGCATGACTCATCTTCCACCTTATCTAAATTCAAATTTCGTCACTTTGACTAAACCATAGTTTAGAGTGACCAAAAGTGAGTTAATCCAAAGGTTAGTTAGTCAAAATTGACCCTAGACCCATGGGTAACCACCTATGGTAGATTTTGGGACACTAAGGTTCACCTAGGGGGTCATAAATCCACTTTAAATGGCCTAAAAAAATAAAACAATTACCAAGTGGTGTAAGTCAATAAAAATTATACAACACTTAATATTAATTAATTAAACAAAGGGGGTACTAGACCAACATGATAAAATTAAATCAAGCACTTAAATCAACATTCAAATTCAAACGTGATCCTTATCCCTCTTGGGAATGGATCGGTTTCACAAGGAATAACATATGTGTGAATTCTACCTCTAATTTCATGTGGCTTAGGAATGTAAAACCTGCACATCTTGATCAAGTGTCAATCATATCATGAATAATCATAGCCGAAGAAACTGGAATTAAATTCAAACCATCAATTACAACAATAATCAACTATAACATAAATCTGAATTAAACTACATTTTCCTATCATATGTCAAACAATCATCATCACATAAATAACTAGAAATCACATCACAAAACATCATCTAATATATCTCGCATGTTGGATCACAAAATAGCATTAAAATATGATCAAATCGAATCACCATATGTCTAATCAATGTCATATCAAAATCAGGAGATAAAATTAAATCCGCATAATAAAACCATAGTCTCTAAAAGTCTTATAATGTCATCAACTGAAATGCATAACGATCAAAATAAGGAAGGTAAAATAATCGGCCTCAGAATGCCTACAACCCTTTTACCTTCTTCAATTTGAATCTTCAATTCAACAATGGTTTCTTCTGACTCTTCAAGCTTGGACTTTAGTTCCTTGTTCTCTTCCCTTACCGATCTTAAGTCTTCAAGAGCTGAGATAAGTTCACCTTCAAGATCAACTTCACATTCTTCTTCGTCAAAGATTGTCATGTCTTCTTCATTTATGTCCGTACTGTCTAGATTTCCAAGAACTTCCATAGCCATGAATAGGGCTCCTTCCCTTTCATCTTCTGATGAGTAGTGATTTGCTTCTTCTGATAACTACAGTCCTCTTTAGAGTAGAGGATTTTCTTGTTGAATTTTTTTTTTTTTAAACCCTTATTGCTATTTTCACTCTCCATAAGGACATTTAGGAGCATAATAGCCAACTTTACCATAGTTGAAACACTTGAAAGGTAGCTTACCTTTGTACTTACCTGAACCCTTCTTTAATTTTCATAAAAAGTTTGCCTCTTCTTCCTTAGATCCACTACTTGGATTAGATGCTTCTTTCTTTGTAGCTTTGTATGCAGCTTCCTTTTTAGATGTATCTTTTCTTGCATTTCTCATCTCATAGGTAGTGAGAGAGCCAAATAGTTCATCCATGGTGATTTTATCCAAGTCTCTAGCTTCTTATATAGCTAAGACCTTTGAGTCATATCTTTGAGGGAGTGATCTCAATACCTTTTTAACAATTGATGAATTTTATACCTCTTCACCAAGACCTTTGATTGTATTCACACTTCATCTATTCAGAGTAGATAGTCAGCTATGTTCTCTTCTTCTTTCATCTTCAGATTTTCAAATTTACCCTTGAAGGTCTGCAATTTTGCTTGCTATACTTTATCATCTCCTTCATAGAGATTATGGAGCTTTTGTCATATGTCTAGCTGTCTTGCACTGCATTACCTTGAGAAACTCAATGTTGGTCAGACCACACAAGATGAAATGCTTTTCCTTAGCATTGTTCTCACATTCTTTCTTGCTAGCCTAGTCTGTTGGAGGAGTTGTAGGTACACTGTAGCCATCAATCACAGATCTCCAAACATAGTATCCTATATAAGTCAAGTAGGCTTCCATCCTTATACTTTAGAAAGCATAGTTAGATCCATCAAAGAGTGGTGCTCTATTAGAAGATGATCTTTCCTATCTAGCCATTGTGTTCAATCCAAGATCTACCTTGAGATGGTAATCTATAATAAGGAACCAAAAACTCTGATACCAATTGTTGGACATAATGCAATTCTAAGAGGGGGTGAATCAATGTTCCTTAAACTTTTTCTACTTTAGAAGCTTTCAAACAAATGCAACAATGAAAACATGAGAACGCACACATAACACAAGATGTACGTAGAAACCCCAGATGAGAAAAAGCACGATGAGTCAACTACTTGGATCTAGTGTCCAAATCCAACCTCACAAAATAATTTTTTTACAATAATCTTTATGGGCACCAACCCAAAGGAGACACCAATCCCCTGATTTATGAGCACCAACTCCTTGTTACACTGTTTTATGGGCACCAACCCAAAGGAAGGACCAAATCCCTAATGTGCTACAACATATACAACATTTATTAGATGAGGCATCAACCTCTACAAGATGCAAATACTATATTAGACCTTAGTAGATGAACCTATTAAATTGATTTTGATTTGTTGTTACTAACTTCACATACTTAGTCAACCTTTGTAGTTTGATGATAAGTCTGTTATGCTACTATCATATTGTTATGTTACTATCCTGTTGCTGTCATGCTATCACACTACTTCATGTCTCAAATGCATCATACATTGTCTACTGCCATGCTTGTAATGCTGTCATGTTGTTGTCTTCACCTTCACTACATTATACTTGGTCTTCAACTCATCAACTCTTGTACAAGTGGCACACCATCCTGCACAATCCCCCTCACACAAGAAACTCTAATTCATGTAGCATAAAGATCAAACTAATATCAGAAAGTCTGCCTTTTGATTTTTCCTTTTTGCTCGCATACATACATACATTACATGCAAATTGTGAATTATATTTATACAAGGCTTGTCCTTAATGCTTGGCAAGGTCAGCTTCATAGATATCAATATCTATATTTGAAATTTTCATGTTATAACACTGAGGTCGGCCTCCTCCAACAACATTTAAATCTTTAATTTAAAACAATCTTATATCTTCTAGTCGGCCAAAACTCAAATTAATGATCTTAGTCGGCTTGATCTCTCATTTCATGAATGATCTAATTTGTTTTCACTATTTTACTTGGCATGGACTCCAAGGTGTCTCACTCTGCCTAACTAAATCATAGTTGATGTCACTTCCATCTGATTGAGTAAACGCTTGCATTACAGTTACTGTCTCCTTTCACAGACTATGTCATCTTCTTGCATTAAAGTTATTGTTTCCCTCATATGATGTATCTCTAAAATGGGCTTTTAAGACTAGACAATAAGTATTGAGAACTATTTCTTCTCTTCTACAGTACCTTCTCCATTTGTCTCTATGACTAGGTCTTTTCCTATTGCCATGACTTGGTTTGCTCCTGTCATCATGACATGCTCTGATCTTGTTGCTAGGAAACTTGGTTTTGAGGAATCATCAACAAGTATTGAAGGCAATTTCTTCTCTAATACCATGGCATCTCTATTTGTAATACCTATTCTTGTCGCCATGACTTAGTTCCTATAGCTAGGACTGGAGTAGAGATAGATACATTATTTGTGTCTCAGTCAATGTTGATCTTGAAGTGCATTCAAAGTAAGCATATTCAGCATTAAAGGAGTGTCTGTTGTTAAGATACATCAGACCTTTGATGCCACTATTCCCCAAACCAAACCATCTGCATTGTCTTCTGCAAGAACATAGATCAACCATTTGTATTGTCTTCTACAGGAACAGTCTCACTTTTCTTCTACCCATGCTACTAATAGTACTCAGTTGTTAACATTGAAATGTATTTTAGACTTGTAGCACTTGATAGGCTCCAACTATGTTTACTCAATTACTATCCTTGGAAGAGTGATATCAGTCACTAAACTGCATTACATTTGTACACTATCCTATCACCAAAACATCTGCACACTGGAACAGTCATCTACACATTGTCTTGTCACTAATACTACATTGAACATGCATGTGTGACCATTGTCCCATCATCAACACTTCATTGACCACACAACAAACAAACCAACAAGCACGTTGGACATTCACCTTCAGACCATCACAGTCTTTTGACTTGGAGCAGTCACCTTATGCAACTTCTATGACATCATTGAACCAGTCTTTCACACCTTATCATCAATGAAACAGTCTTTCACACCTTCTATGGCATCAATGACAATATTTGCAACATATAGGTACTTAAGTTTGGGTCCCAAAAATATAATAATAATATCAAAATTCATTTTTCTGACTCACTAAAATTGGGCTAAAAGATTCTATAGGGTTACACCCTAAACCACGCTATTGCCACATGCTCAAACACTTAAACATTAACACGTCACCCAAACTTCAAATCAAAAAACTTTTAAAATGAAAATTTTCAACACTAAACATAATAAGATTTAAAACATTCTACTTGTGAAGTGGACAATAGTAGGGTCCTGATGATTCTCTCATTCTCCCATTGGTATTTTGCTCACCATGCACACTTAGTGTAATATTAGTTTGTCCATGACATACGTACATAGCCAAAGCAAGGAAGCACAATTATAAAATATATTCCTTAGTGATCCAATTTAATTTCACATACCTTGAATTCAAATTTGGTCCTAATCCAAGCATACATTGTCATGGTCATTGATAAATGTGGTCATAACCTGTCGATCAATAGGGTAACCTTCCACAATATCCCAGTTTGCATAAGAAGCACCATTCAAATTTAACCAAATTTCAAGAACTCAAAATTGAATAACTTTTAGAGTCACTAATTATACCATATACCTAGTCTCGACATAGTAGGAAATCACCACATTACCTTAATCGCAATTTATAAAAGAATTCACTCATGGAAACAAGTTCATCTGTTTAGTTTCTATGGAGGTCACTAACTGACCTCACCACAAGCATAGTCTAAATTTAATGTCATACATGTTATCTAATTAATCATCACAACATTACACATCCCTTTATCACTAATTTTTATATTAATAAGAAGTTATATGCTATTAGGGTTACTTCTAATTAGGGTTAACATTTATAAGATCGCCATAGTAATATATAACTCAACTATTTATAAAAGCATCACAAATGAATTTCCTAGGGTTAGCTCCCTAACTCAACATTATCTCAATCCACACAAAACTCATAATTCAATCATAACACATTCTTCCACCACAATTATGAGAGCCCACAACAACATTCTAATATTAATATGTGTTATGATGAAATCGGCTAGGTGGTTAGAGAGGGTGAGTTTCACATCACAATAGTGAAGCAAGAAGTTATTCAAAACCTTAACATTGATAACAACACATGATGTTAATTTCTCTAATTCATAACATTATTATAAGGGTTTGTCCAAGGTTTTCATTAATAATGATATGCTACAACATGGATGATATGGTTCTCAAGTATTCAACTAGCCAACAACATTACTGCCAATTGGTAACGAGAGGTGCAACAAGAGTCAAGAGTAAGGTAGGCCTCACATCCCCCTCTCCTTAGATTGGACTTCCTCCTGGAAGTATTTAAGGTTTAGGAGAGCCTCAAACCTCAACTATGTATAAAACAAAAGGTAACTAGTCAACAAGATTCTTTGACTTAGTCCCAAAGAGGAGAATAACTATCAAGATACCAAGCATCCTAGATAGAGTATCTCTTGATGAAATGTGTATGAATAAAGCTATTATAATATCCCATAAAATAGGAAGGTATTAAATGAACCAAATCCATACAATGACTCACAAATTTTGATCAACAACATCTCCCACAGCCACAAGACTGAAAAAATAAGGCCACCCAACATAGGTAATACATGCTAAGTTCATTGTTACTTATTCAAGAGAGCATTCATTCCTACACAACATGATTAAGATATGTTGCATGTAAGGCTAACCACTATTTGATTATTTCAAAGATTAAATACATTTACCAAAATTGAATTAAAAATAATATAAATCGTATAAAAACATTAAACATTATTTCATCAAGTTTACTCGTTATGTACAAGCATTTACCCATCAATTTCCTTAAATAACCTTCACACCCAGTTTATAGTTAATACACACATACATGTTGCAACCATATCCACAACATTAGGAACACATCATAGGGCTACACAACATAAGTTTACATGGATGCCAACAACCATAAAAACATCATATAACCATAAGGCCATGAATCCCTAGAACCAGGAGTTGAAGAATCATAGTGTCAATATCTGATAAACCATAGAATCATAGAACCATGAGGAAATATGGTCTCAAGGCCCTCTCAGAGGACCCCTCCATACATTTCCTAGCTACCTCTTTCTTGTTTTCTTAAGGGGATTGCCTCCAAGAAAGAGATATAAGAATCACACACATAATATAGGGGGAAATGATTTATGACTGTCTTGTACCAGTCCCATTTGAAACCCCCATCCTTACAATAAAAATTCCCTAGGCCATCTACTCCCCCATACAACCTACCAAGGACCCCTCCCAAATATGACAATTTTACATAGGTCACATTACTCCACACAAACCAACAGTTGTCACACTAAAAGAGCCTCAAAATAAGTGAAAATTCCCAAATTCACAAATTAAATTATAAAAGATAAAAATGAAAAAATAATAATAAGTAATACAATACTCCATAAAGGATACAAATTCAATCAAAGCTAGTCCTTGAGGCAAGAGGACCATCTCAAACCTCAAATGGCTAAGCCCAAGAATTAGTAATTACCACATTGTTGGCCTTTCAAACTAATGAAAGTAAATACAATATAAATAAAAAATCATTAAAACAATAATCCACAATCTTGTTAAAATTTGCACTTTACATTCACCATGTAGCTTTCACTAAGCCACCTAAGGGGAGTAGGGGAATTGGGTGGACTTACTACCACCAAAATAAATATAATTATGTAGTGGTCTCAATACCACATAGAGCTCAAGAGTACTCATCAAATCACAAGTCGCATGTCCCACACAACCCGAGACATGCCAAATCACATATTTCAAGTGCCAACATCAAGAGTATCACCTCCATACAATTATTTGTAGATCCCCAAAGTGAGGACAATATAACTAACATCCCATCATGCAAAAGATCCATCATAAAAACTCCCATAACTCCATATCCATACCTCATCTAGCTAGCACAACACCTCTAAGGGCTAACATCTCATACTGTCACTCCACACCAAGAAAATGTGCCAAAACCCCAATATAAAAATCCACTGTCATGTGCCAAAAGAAGTAATGGTCATAGTATCCCACGATCTAAAAGGGTAACATGGTATAACATTCGCAAAACACTAGTGCTCTATCACATCACAACAAAATACAATTTGCTTAGGAATATGTGGTACCTAGTGATAAATAAGCACATAACCACATGTAACTTATTTATCATATAGTATAATACATTACTTCGCTTGTGATACCATTGTGGATAATGGTAAAATGTTGTCAACATCATGACCACATTCCTTCAAGTATCCTATAGAGCACTTTTACACCATGAGTGTACATAGGCTAAACAAGGAACACAACTTTCAATACTATAGACAAGAGGAGGAACCATCACCATTGATAGTTGTTGAAACGTTCTCATCAAATTGGAGGGTTCACAATCAGTTATTACTAATAGGAGGACATCATCTATTAGTAGTCACCTCTTGGCCACTCAACCAAAATGGAGGAGTCAAAAACTATGTAAGTAATTATCAATGGAAGGCCACCACTACTGATAGTTACTTGGAACAAACTATCAAGTTGGGGTGCACAAATGGTCTTACACATTACTTTCACAACACTTTATTCCCACAAATAACTCACATCACATTTAAAGCTAACAATGTTTATGATAAACTTGGATGTTCACAAACCGCATTTTACTTTTACTTCACATACTTTGACAACCACAACAAAATCTAGGATACGCACTCAAGTGGCCTATGCATAACTTCGTAAAAGGACACAATTCTTCTATTTATCATTTAATATTTGCCATAAAACTCCAATTAATCTTGTGTTTGAAATCCTCTAACTATACATTTAAGAACATGCAATTTATACTAACTTAGAATCTTGTTTTCCAAAACTTTCAATCAACCACAACTCATATGCTAACATAATATGGTTATTTCATGATGAAAAATTGCTTAATCACACTAGCTACCACATTAAACTCTTTCACACATGCTAAATTTTCTTGCTGATTTTCTCTACAAGGCATTCATAAGGACATTTATGCATCACCTGTACTTGAATTTTAACCATGAGCTATTTAAAATGTTAAAAATTTAAACTAGAGTTTTCCATCTAATCACAATTTAATTCCCCAGTAATGCCAATCATGTCAACAAACTCATGTATTAAATTTGAATTTAAAGAGAAACAATCAAGATGACTAATATCAAGGTGACAATCTTGTATCAACATATAATAGACATTTATCATATATTTGACTCCCTTTCATAAATTTTCTAATTTTGTCGAGCTTAACAAAACAATGCTATAAATTTACCTAAAACGTTTGTTTTTACACTACTAAAATTAAGCTTTCTAGCATGAATAAAGTGAATTCATGTCATAATGTATAAAATAATCACCTATCTATTACTAAATATGAGACGTAACATGGTACCATAGTGTTAACTCTAGGTGCATACAAGATGTTACAAGGTGTATAAGCTAACAAGAGGGTTTAATTATCTAACTACCATCCCTCCAAACTCATACCAACAAGATGCACGAGTCAAGAGTAAGAAAAAGGGTCCTTAATCACTAATACATTAGCATCCACATACCTAGCTATGTCCAAACTAAGGAAACATAATCACAACACACAAGGGTTAAGCCATGATCTCAAACCACATGCCAAGGTCCAAGGTGTTTCCAACCTAAGAGGACCATAGTACAACTCAAGGTATACATATCTAACGCCTTCGTCCTACGAATATCATAAGGGAGAACACAAACTATTAATAGGTAGAACTTCTTGTACTTAATTGAATAAACCAGCGTAACATCTATGATAGTAGGAAAATAATGCTAATAACAATAATTATCATTATAATAATAATAGGTTTTGATGCAGAGAAAACGCAACAGAAGCTTACAAATAGGATGGAAAAGCCATTAATCCACTATGATGCAGAGGCATCCACACTAAAACCTTGACATACAGCCTGTATGTCTACAACCCTTCATCATCATCATATTTCCGTTAACACTGTCAGCATCATCATATTTTCTCTGCCGACCGATATCCTCCTGCAGACAAACCTTCGACCTTTCGCCTGTCAGCAGCATCATCATATTCGGCTATCGGCAGCATCATCATATTCGGCAAGCGCAATCATCCTCCTGACGATCACTGTTCATCTTACCGCCAACCTCTATCTGCAGCCTCATGATGTTTGACATCATCTTCATCAGCAGGATATAAAATATCCGGTTCCTCCCATATATCCTGATGACGACAACTTCAAGCACCTTTCCTTCGATGCTTACGTCACCCCGATATCCGACTACTTAAACAACAGCATCAGGATATGACTTATCCGGTCATATTGAAACATCCTGATGATGATACTCAACTTTATACTGATGACGAATATTCTACCGAATATCCTCTCACGATCCACTTATCTCCCCGATGCCTTACGCCTATGCCAAAACACTTAGGGTCAGCAGGATAAACCTTTATCGGGTGATATTTCGGAATGCCCTGATGACGATTATCCTGATGATGATGACGTCATATGCAGCTCCTCCAATATCCTGCTGTCGGCCAAACTTAACATTATCGGCCCGCGATGGAATTGTCAACCCGATCTTCTACCTTATGCCGATATGCTCTTCCTCGGCAACACCTTGCGATGATCACCCCAATGCACATTCACCTTATGCAAACTACTGCATCATGCTCACCTCCATCTACTCAGATGACACCCGAAGTAACTGCAGGATATACACAGAAATATCCTGATGATGCCGTTGCGATGGATTTTCCAACCTTAGCAAATTTCGATCCGCCGAACCTCCTGAGGTGACCCGATCTGCTTCCTGGACAACTTTCCAGACTCTAACAACCAGCACGACCTAGCACATGCCCATGCTAGGGTTCTCAACACCTCTCGACTGCGATCCTGCAAACATACATGTGAACAAACAGAAAATGCAAACTAAATCCTAAACTATTGTACATAGCCATTCCACCGATTCGATGAATCAACCGGTGGAATGGATCAGTGAATCCATGTAACCACCAGAACAGCAACTCGATTACACAATGGAATCCAAACAGAAAATTGACACAAACAGGATCTCTTTATTGATTTCAAAAGATGCAAATACAGTACTCTGTCTCACTCTGAAATCTAACTCCTCAATCTGTATCTACCTCTCTATCTCTCTATCTGTCTATCTGTCCTAAGACCAGCCGATCCTACTACATAAATAGGAACTGCTTGCGAGTACTACCACTCGATTCCCAGCGGCTGGGAGCTTCCAAGCGGCTGGGAGGATCCAACTGAACTAACAAACTATACAGCTGTCATCAGTTGTCATAACAAACTACCTAAAAATAGAAAAGCACGGTCAACTTGGACCTTATTACATGCATTGGTCTTATAAGACCTTGGAAACATTAACAAGACCTATAACAAACTAACTGCCTCATGGAGGCCAGCTATCAGGTAGGTGCTCCTGCACCATACTCCCCAACAGAAAAGAACTCATGTCCCATGAGTTAGGTTGTGGAAGTCCTCCACCTTTACACTTTGCCTTTGCAGTGTCTTGACCTGTTCCAGCTTTGTCCTCTGCTGGCTCTCGGCTGCTCCAAGACTTCTGAACTGTAACTTGCTTTCTTGCAAGTAAACCCTCATGCCTGTCAATGTAGGCCCTTCTCACACATACCTTGTGTTTGTCAGGTTGTTTTACCAGAACCTCTGTCTGAACTGCCTCTTGAACTTCTGCAATGTTCAAATCTGTCTTCCTTTCAACTTTTATAGGACAAACAATAGTCCCAACTATGACAACATCCTTGTCATTCCTCTCAACTGGTTGCTGTTTGCAAACCTGTTTCTGAACCTGCTGCTGACCTCTGTCAGTCAAAACTGAAACTGTCTTCAAACTGTTGTCCTTAACAACTCCTTTCCCTGCAGTGTCCTCAACTACCTTTATGCCTGCTCCTCTAGGCATATGCACAAATTCCTTCCTTCCCACTAAAATGATTTTTGCTGCCTTTTGTACTACAGCTTCTTCCTGTAATGGCATCAACATAATAGTTTTCCCATCTTTCTTGATGGTGTAGGTATTAGCATACCCATCATATAGTACCCTCCTGTCAAATTGCCATGGTCTACCCAACAGTAGGTGACAACATTCCATGGGCAAAATGTCACACAAAACTCTATCATGATATGCTCCAATCTGAAAATCCACATATGCATGTTCATATACAAAAAGTGATTGACTATCACTCACCCAAGATGCCTTGTAAGGGTGTTGGTGTGGAATCCTTTCCAAATTTAGTTTATCCACCATTTCCTGAGATACCATGTTGTCTGTTGAACCAGTATCAATGACAACCTTACATACTTTACCTTTGCTCTTGCATGTGGTCTTGAAAAGAGCTCTTCTTTGCATCATATCCTTTGATGCCTGCAAACTAATTCTCCTAAGCATCAATGCTTCTCCCTCCCAAGATACCCATAATTGTCAGGAACTCTATCTTGATAAGTGTTTAAACTTTGCACACTTTGCTCTACTTTCTCTTCTTGCACAAGTTGTACTCTCTTGTCATTCGTTCTATCATCTCTGGATGATGAACCCTTGTTTTCTGGACATTTGAAAAATGGATGACCAAACTCACCACAGGTGTAACACTTTCCTGAAAATGTAGTAGAACCTCTACCACTTCCAAATCTGCCTCTATTACCTTTCCATCCACCTCTGAAATCAGACTGTCCCTGTCCTTTACCAGTGTCTTCTTGACCCTCATTGGTTTGCCTTGTTGTAGGGGCTGATCCTCTTCCCCTCATATTGTTTCCTCTTCCTCTATTATGTTGTTCTTGTTTTCTCTTTAACTTCTCTTCCACTTTCAATGCCAACTGAAAGCATTTCTGAACTGTATCTGGATTATGCAGACTTAAATCTTCCTGAATGTTGAACCTCAATCCATTAAGGTATCTGGCTACCTTCTCTTCTTCACTTTCCTTTACCTTTGTTTTCACACAAAGTTTCATGAATTCTTCTGTATATGAGCTGACATCTAGCTCCTTCTGCTTCAGGTTTTGCTTCCTCTTGTGTAATTGGATATTGTAATCCAATGGGACATAAGCTTCCTTTACTAATGCCATCATTTTCTTCCATGTAGTGACTCTACGCTTTCCTTCCTGTACTCTATCATCTTGGACGAAATTCCACCATGTCAAGGTAGCTTCTTGCATTTTTGACTGGGCTATTTTCACCCTCTGTTGTTCTGGTATCTCCTCTGTTTCAAAGAAATTGTTCAAGGAGTCTATCCACTCCATCACTGAATCAGGTTCCATCTTTCCTGTAAACACTGGCAAATCTAATTTCACATCCATGGTTCTCCTCTCCATGGCTTTGAGGGCGTTCAACAGTGGTCTCTGGTCTGCAGGAACGACCTCCTCGTTCCAACTAGGGATCTCTTCTTCTTCCCTATCTTCTTCTCTACCAGAACCTACTCTGTTCCTCAACTTCTCTAACTCATCCTTCAATTCCTGATTCTGAGCCTTCACGGCCTTGCTCTCTGCAATCTGTTTCTTTACCAGAACTGCCAACTCAACATTGGTCATCCTTGCCGGAATCTCAGATGTTCCTTCTTCATCTGACATCCTGCTATATCCTGATCTTTTCCAGAAGATCCTTCCTTTGCTCTGATACCACTATGATGCAGAGGAAACACAACAAAAGCTTACAAATAGGATGGAAAAGCCATTAATCCACTATGATGCAGAGGCATCCACACTAAAACCTTGACATACAGCCTGTATGTCTACAACCCTTCATCATCATCATATTTCCGTTAACACTGTCAGCATCATCATATTTTCTTTGCCGACCGATATCCTCCTGCAGACAAACCTTCGACCTTTCCCCTGTCAGCAGCATCATCATATTCGGCTATCGGCAGCATCATCATATTCGGCTATCGCAATCATCCTCCTGATGATCACTGTTCATCTTACCGCCAACCTCTATCTGCAGCCTCATGATGTTCGACATCATCTTCATCAGCAGGATATAAAATATCCGGTTCCTCCCATATATCCTGATGACGACAACTTCAAGCACCTTTCCTTCGATGCTTACGTCACCCCGATATCTGACTACTTAAACAACAGCATCAGGATATGACTTATCCGGTCATATTGAAACATCCTGATGATGATACTCAACTTTATACTGATGACGAATATTCTGCCGAATATCCTCTCACGATCCACTTATCTCCCCGATGCCTTACGCCTATGCCAAAACACTTAGGGTCAGCAGGATAAACCTTTATCGGGTGATATTTCGGAATACCCTGATGACGATTATCCTGATGATGATGACATCATATGCAGCTCCTCCAATATCCTGCTGTCGGCCAAACTTAACATTATCGGCCCGCGATGGAATTGTCAACCCGATCTTCTACCTTATGCCGATATGCTCTTCCTCGGCAACACCTTGCGATGATCACCCCAATGCACATTCACCTTATGCAAACTACTGCATCATGCTCACCTCCATCTACTCAGATGACACCCGAAGTAACTGCAGGATATACACAGAAATATCTTGATGATGCCGTTGCGATGGATTTTCCAACCTTAGCAAATTTCGATCTGCCGAACCTCCTGAGGTGACCCGATCTGCTTCCTGGACAACTTTCCAGACTCTAACAACCAGCACGACCTAGCACATGCCCATGCTAGGGTTCTCAACACCTCTCGATTGCGATCCTGCAAACATACATGTGAACAAACAGAAAATGCAAACTAAATCCTAAACTATTGTACATAGCCATTCCACCGATTCGATGAATCAACTGGTGGAATGGATCAGTGAATCCATGTAACCACTAGAACAACAACTCGATTACACAATGGAATCCAAACAGAAAATTGACACAAACAGGATCTCTTTATTGATTTCAAAAGATGCAAATACAGTACTCTGTCTCACTCTGAAATCTAACTCCTCAATCTGTATCTACCTCTCTATCTCTCTATCTGTCTATCTGTCCTAAGACCAGCCGATCCTACTACATAAATAGGAACTGCTTGCGAGTACTACCACTCGATTCCCAGCGGCTGGGAGCTTCCAAGCGGCTGGGAGGATCCAACTGAACTAACAAACTATACAGCTGTCATCAGTTGTCATAACAAACTACCTAAAAATAGAAAAGCACGGTCAACTTGGACCTTATTACATGCATTGGTCTTATAAGACCTTCTTGGAAACATTAACAAGACCTATAACAAACTAACTGCCTCATGGAGGCCAGCTGTCAGGTAGGTGCTCCTGCACAAAGTTTGATACCTAATACATCATACTAGGTTGACCCATCCTTTTAACACAATACTACTTTGCAACAAAATGCACCATATTAAAAATATGATGATGTATAATTAATTTACGCACCATACAACACATTGATCATACAATTCCTAGGGGGTGGCATACAAGATCTATCTCTTTGTAGGAATCTATGAATAGAATCATTTCCCAATTGCGATAGACTCTTTATAAACAAAGAATAACTAGTTTCATCATGTCACATACATAATTCATCAAAATATACAACACTATTCCATTTGAAATCCATTATTTCAATACATCATCGTACCCAACATTAATTTTCAAGCTAGTACGAGAATGGTATTTATGATTATGCAATTCATCAAGATTAGTCATTCCACCAATCATACATAACTAACATTTTATTATACCACTTAGAGAATTTAATGAATCCACCATACATGGGTTATCCACAAAAGCATCTATGCATTCCATTATGTTCCTATGAAGATATCATTTCACAAAAAAAACAAATTCAAAATTCTACAAGAATACACTATCAGTTTCTCACATAGGCACACACACACACAAGCAACAAGATCTAATAACCATCCTAGAGTTCCCGATATTGCAAGTTGGCTCTGATACATATGTAATGCCCTAAACTTGCATACGAGAAAATTTCCTAAATAAGGCCCTAATTTAATTTTTTATTAATATTAAAAAGCAACTCTCACACACACATGGCCCATTGCTTTATGTGTCACAACTAGAATTCACCTTGTCACATTTAAAGTAAATATCATGTGCCTATGTGTTGATGCACAATATGCCACAAGGTGAGATCAGTTAAAGCCAAAGGAACAAGTTGGTAATGAGTCCAAGGACTAGGATAGATCATATGCATGTCAGTGATGAGTATGACGATTCATACAAACAAAGGGAGAAAAATAAGCTTGGATAGAAATGTCCCAAGCAAGACTCGAGGCACAATGGAGGGAGAAACAACTTAATAAATCTATTGACATTAAGAGACAAGGTTCATTTATATGTAGAGGATAGTTGCTTAGACCATTCTTGTGTTGAGGTATCTGTACAGTGATTCGTCAAATCCCATAATGATGCAATGACCTCCTACCTAAATATTGTTTCGATTTATCTAATTACTTGTTCAAAAACAATAATATGCATATGGTTAGGAATTAATAATATTCCCTAGTAATTATTTTCCTTCCACACACCATACCATGATATATGAAATTATGGTGTTAAGATACAAAAATAATCACAACATGACTCATAGGTCATAACTATAGTTACCATTTTGTTTTTGAGATGGTAACCTAAGGGATAGCTTAGTTATAAAATTTGATATTATCTAACTTTACATAAGGTATTCGAAGAACCCTACCACACATCGAACACAATAAGATCTATTTAATTACTAGGACAATGGTTTAACAAAGCCACAAACATTTGATTGTTAATGTGTCTAATACAAAGAAAATCTAATTATTTAATGTCACTTTTTCCCAAAAAGTCTCTTAAGTTGTGACTTAAGGGTTCTAGGGAGCATTGTCCCCCACCAAGGCTTAATCATTATTATTAAGAAGAAATTAAATTAACTAATTTAATCAAGATTTAGGAAAAGAAAGGAGCAACAAATCTCATCCAATAGATGATATTTGTCTCCACCCTTGGATCAAGGGCAATCTTTTAGAGTTGCCCTAATCCTTACAATGACTTATAAAATGATTTGTTTTACCATCATTTCACCCACTTGAATAGAAAAGAGAGGAAAGGAAGGTGTGGGACAAGGGAGGAGATGAAAATGTCTATCTTCCAAGGAGCCAAGGTTTTCTTTAAGGAATTTCTCTTATACCATTAAATTTGTTTTTGATTTATTAAATGACATCCATTTATTCTTCTTGCAAATAAAAAGGTTTACACTTTTTGTTTGTTTGTTGAAATGAAATCATAGTATATATATAATCTTATATGTAATGTTTTTTATTATGGTACGCTGAAACCAAGGTGCAGATCCCTTTAACAAAAAGCCACCACGGGCAGCAAAACAGGCCCAACAGGCCACCAACAGCAGACAAACAGCACACTAACAGTAGCTAAGCATAATAAAGTCCATACAATATAGTCGGTACCATAACCAAAAACAAAAGACAAAACAAAAGAAAAAACTACTTGAGAAGTTGGTTCCAATCCTCCTTGAGGAAGCCAAACAACTCATCATTGCTAACAACAGTCTTCAAATCAAAGCCATGCTTCTTCAACTCAATGTCCTGGAGCACTGCCAAGGTAGTGGTAGCTCAGTGAGTGACCTTCAAACACACAGCGGCCATGGTTCTCATCTTGTCCTCGAGAGTGTCCATTCTCGCTTTTAGCTCAACCATTTCACCTTTGACCTAATTGCAATTACCACACTCACCCTGACCCACGACTTCCTTTTCCCTCAGTTCCACATCATGCTGATCTAACTCAGTTTCCTCATCTTCCGTGTCATAATAGGAATTATTAAGTTCTTTGAATAAACTGCCCCATCATGGAAATCAGACTGCTCAAGAGTGAGCTTAACTTCCTTAATTTTAGCCTCTTCCTCAGTATATGAAACACTACAGTAATCAACAGTTTTAACAACAGCAGTTTTTATACCTACCAACTTTCTAGAACGCCAGATACTAGGCCTCCTGGAGGCAGCACCACTATTGTTCTTTGTATCCACCTTATGGTCTGTGCCTTTCTCTTGAGAAGCAACTCTCTCCTCATTTTCCTTGTCATCACCCTTATGGCTATTATCGGGAGATAAGTCCTTAGTCCCCACCTCCACAGCCCAGGTAACATTGCTCTTGTGTTTTTTGGACTCGGCTTGCTTCGAAGCCACAGACAATCCACCTTTCCTCTGATCCCTCTTCTTGTCCCCTGAGTGGGTGGGACTATTTTTAAGATCACAGAGACCCTCAGCCGCATCTTTTTAGCGAGAATTAGTGGGAGAACCGTCAAAGGTGTCAACAGCAGGGGGAGGGTTTAACAGCGAGGACCACATGGGTGGATTCCAGATTCTTGATAGCTAAGGAAGATTTAGCAGCTTTCTGTTTGTTCTTTTTAGACCAGGAGACCGAGGTTTTAGCAGTGTGGGTCTTAGAATCCTAGGGGGGCAGTAGCCACAGGGCAACTCTTCACAGGGGACCTACCAACAACCAACTTAGAGGGACTAGCCCCGACCTTAACAAGAAGTGGGGCATTCTCACCCGGTTGGTCATCTTGCACATCTTCGATCAAATAGGCTCTAATAGCTTTTGAAGGACAAAGAGCGAGATGGAGCTGGTAAAGACGAAAGATTAAACCCTAACGCAGGTGGATGACAACACTAGGGTTATTGGCATGTGCCGTTTTGGCTACTTTAATAGAGGACTCAAGGGAGGACAACAAGTAGAATGGAAAGTTGATAAGAGCTTTGTGGCAAAAATGATTCAGTAGAGCAAAATGATAGTGGTAAAAACATTTGAAACGATCCTCGAGGGTCACATATTTCATTAACAGAAAGCATACCTTATCCCATGGAGGCATGAGACTATCCCTTTCGAATCCTCCCTGCAATCTAATAGGCTTTTCACCATCCTTAAAAAGTAGGGTCATGCTTTCATTATCCTAGACCTTAGTTGTTTCTTCAAGTGCTTCCCATTGCAAGATAAGTCTGTGGCCTGGGCTATGGTATCCTCACCGACTTCAAATTGAACTCCACCCACTTAGACCATTCTTGAATCCCAGGACATGGCGAACTGCACTGACAAATTCTCATCAAAACCATTGAGACACTCTAGGAAGGGAGTAAAACCACCCTCATAACAAATGCTCCAGAGCATGTTATCCGCTCTGAATTCCTCGCAAGAAATGGGCTCGGTTCTCACCTTATCACCCCCCATGATTAGTCTATTCCAATCCCAACGAGGAAGAACACACAGCAAAAACAAGGATAACTAAAGGCAACTAATGACTCTAAAGGTCTTTCTAGAATTGCGGTAGAGAAGGAAGTCCTTACACTTATTGAATTTGCTCCGATGGTCGTGCACCTTACTTGCACTATCTTGCCAGCCCCTACACGTTCCTTCTCATAATTACCATAATTATGAACTCTGTGCAGATAATCATTGGAATGAGGCGCCGCCAATATTTGAACTCGCCTCGTGGTCCACCTCGACAAAAGCCACGTGAACCTGCTGAGTTGGCCAAGGATGATGTGGCTTCCCTCAATTCTATTCGATCTGGCTGATGTCAGCATTCCACTCACGAGGCTGACCACCCCCTACTCCACAAAAATCTCCCCCTTCACCACACTATAGATATTAGGAATATATAAAAAAATATATTCCCTCAAAGGAAATATCCATCTGAAGACAGTCATTGATTGATCAAATTTTGGGCCTCCAAGATTAGGCGATCTTTAATGTTTCTAAGAAGATTGTTAGGATTCCTCCAACATCTCTTGGGCAATAAATTAATCCCCAAATTAGCCATAGCATCAACTATACCATTTCCCTCCCTATAGGCATGCCTTACTTCAACAGCATCAAATCCCAGGAGGTGTATGATGTCAAGGATGATATCAGCAACAAGCCAACCCACCCTGACTTTCTCTTGAACAACATCTAAAATGAGCTTCGAATCTCCTTCAATCAGGAGATTTTTGACACCAATGGACAGGGCAACTTTCACCCCTGAAAGCAGCGCCATTGCCTCAGCCACATTGTTGGAGTTTTCCCCCAGCCCCCCCGCATAAGCAACCATCAAATCCCCCTTAGAAGATCTCAGGACCACGCCTCCACTGGCTAACCCTGGGTTCCCCTTAGCAGCCCCATCAAAATTAAGTTTCGTCCATCCTTCTCTAGGGGTCCATTTAGTATTTTTGCGAGCAAGCTTCTTGGTATTGTCCACCTTACAGATGTGAAGTGGAATGTTCCACTTACTAATGATATTGATTTAAGCCTTCTTGGGATGGATCTTCACAACTTTCAGCATGTTGTTAGAGACATTTTCAGCCAACGGTTTAGAGCATATACTGAAAACTTCTTTGGTAGATTTGAACCTATCCCTAAATATCATGTTATTGTGTTCCTTCCATAGACCCCAAGCAAGAATATGGGAGATTTCACACCACAATTCCTTGCAAATAGGGTGAGAGAAAGGGGTGACCCAGCTGTTTATGGAGGTCAAATCATCGTTCATGCTCCAAGAGATACCGAAGTTCTGGAAGGCCAAACCCCAAACCTCCCAAGAGAACTCACAGTGGAGCAAGAGGTGAGAAACTGACTCTTCCTTCATGTAGAGAGTGCACCTATTAGGGATTTGAAAACCTCTGATCTTAAGATTATCAATGGTTAGGATCCTATTATACATAGCCAGCCACCAAAAATGGTTCACCTTCGGGATAAAATTATGATTCCAAATCTTTCTTCAAAAACTAACATCCTCAACAGATTCTGATAACAAATTATAGGTCGACTTAACAGTGAAGGAACCCAATTTGTCTTTGGCCCATAGAAGTTCATCCTAAGAAGGGAATAAAGGGATTCTACACCTTTGGAGGTCTTGCTGTAGTTCGTAAGCAATTTGAGAAAGGTCCATTTGCCCCTGACAACAATCTGACAGTTGTTTCCACTGGCAACCCCCTCTACCTGGCAGTATGTAGTCAGCAACTAAAGTCCCAAAAAGTTGGTGGCCAGTACAACCATTCTATGATAGCTCTGAATACTAGAAAGAGATTGGTCCTTTAGCCAGTTGTCATCCCAAAATTCGATAGTTCTCCCATCACCCAATTTCCGCTTGATCCCCTTTTGGAGGAGGATTCTAGTTTTCAAAACATTATTCCATATTACAGATCCCTTAGGAGTACCAGAAGCAGCAAGAAAACAACAAGGGACCTCGCTAGAAAGATATTTAGCTCTCATCAAATTACACCAATCCTTGTTGTTACTCAGAAACTTCCATCCAATCTTAGACAATAGGGCTTTGTTGGTCAAATGAATTTTTCTTAGCCCCAGTCCTCCTTGGAGTTTAGGAAGGCACACTTTATCCCAACAGATGAGAGCCATCCTTTTTTCTCTTCTACCCCAATCCAAAGGAAATTTCTTTGGATTTTTTCAAAATTTTCAACTATATGTTTGGGGATCTTAAAGAGGGAGAGGAAGTAGATAGGGATCCCTTAGAGAGAAGCCTTCAGCAATTGAAACTTATCGGCATGGCTCAGCAATTTACCTTTTCATCCAGCCAACTTCTTCTGAATCCATTCCATAATGGAGTTCCAATACGTGGGAGAGACCTCCTTAACAGCTAGGGGAGGCCAAGATAGGTCCCTAGCAACTCAACTCCAGAACAACCCAAGATACCCATAATTTTCTATTGCAGATCAGTTCTAGTGTTGAAGAAGTAAATCTAACTTTTCTCAAAATTAATGCATTGGCCTGAGATAGCCACATACTCACTCAGCACTTTCTTCCATTTACGAGCCTCAACCACGGAAGCAGCCCCAAAAAAGAATAGTGTCATCCACAAATTGTTGAACAGCAACAAGATCAACCGAGGAGGCCAGTTTAATGGCTTTGATCTCTCTAGTCCTCAATAAATGCATTATGCTTTTGCTTAAAACTTCAGCCATCAAGATGAAAAGGTATGGGGATAGGGGGCCATCTTGCCTAAGTCCTCTCCCCACATTGAAAAACCCTATCGGAATTCCATTCACTAGGACAAAGTACTTGACATTGGTGACACAAGCCTTGATCAAATTGAGAGCTTTATCCTGGAAGCCAACTATCCCCAGAACTCTTAACAGAAAATCCCAAGTAACCCTATCATACGCCTTAGAAATACCCTGTTTGAAGACCATTTCGGGCATATTACTTATGTCCATTGAATGAATAATTTCATGAGTCGAGATGGCCGCATCAAGAATTTGTCTGTCGGGAACAAATCCTTTCTAACTTCTACTAATCAACTTATCCAACATGGGTTGAAGCCTGAAGACAAGGATTTTAGAGAAGATTTTATAGACCGTATTGCATAGATTTATAGGTCTAAAATCACCTTCTTCTTGGGGACCAATGCGATGAAGGTATTGTTCAGTTATTTCAAAATCCTTCCAATCCTGAAGAAATCTTTGGCAGCCTCATAAACATCTCGGCCCACAATATCCCAGTATTCCTAGAAGAAGGCTAGGGGAAAGCCATCCGGTCCAAGAGCTTTAAAGGCCCCCATGGAGAATATACAGGATCTAAGTTCTTCCTCTGACACAGGTTTAGTAAGGAGGTCATTATCTTCCCTGAACAATTGGAAAGGGATGTTGTCCAATAGCTCATTCATCTCAGCATGGCCTTAGGAAGCTAGGAAATTCTAAAAATAACTGGAAGCCACTTGTCCCACTTGGAGTTCAGTGTTCACTTCATTCCCCCTCTCATCAATCAGCCTTATGATGTTCCTCTTCCTATGTCTCATAGTGGATTGGTGGAAGGTCATGTTCCTATCCCCCTCTCGCAGCCACTACACTCTGGATTTCTGTTTCCAATAAATTTCCTCCCTTTTTAGCATTTCATTCCATTCCTTTCTCAGAGAGTCTTCTTGTTGCAGAGTAGCATCTAAAGAGTCACCTTGGGCCATCTGCAACTGAATATCAGCAAGTTTGGAAGAGATCCTTTTCTTGTGCTCAAAGATGTTCCTGAAGGTGAGCTTGTTCCAACCTTTCACTTTAGTTTTAACAAGGTTTAGTTTTTGGTTCAATCTGTACATCAGAGGACCTTGGATGGGGGTACTCCACCAGTCGACTAAGTGATCTTTGAAAGTTTGGTGCTGGATCCACATTATTTCAAATCTAAAAGGGTAAGGACTTTTAAGATCCCTATCTTTCCAAGACAACAACAAGGGGTTATGATCAGAGGTCGTTCTGGTGAGGGCTTACCAGAGGTAAGAGTTGATATGCTCCTAATTGGAAGTGACCAAGAATCTCTCCAGTCTAACTTGAATCATGTTAGCTCCCTTCCTTCTGTTGGTCCAGGTAAATAGTTGTCCTTGAAGGTCCAAATCCATAAGATCAATGTTGTTGAGGAAGTCTGCAAGGTCAGTCATGTTGTCAATGTAGTCCATGATACCTCCCAACTTCTCTGAAGGGTATAAGGGGGAGTTAAAATCACCCGCCAACATCCACTGATCATTCTTATTGACCCCAATGTAAGAGGTAAGCTCTTCCCACAACTCCTTCCTGGCATTCCTCTAATTAGGGGCATATATATTGACAATATTCCAAACTTTATTATGAGTAGAGATCTTGACACTCAAACTACTCTTAGAATGTGTGAGGCATTCCCCCTTGACCATATTCTTATTCCACATAGTAACAATACCTCCAAATGCTCCAATAGCATCACTGATGCAATAGTCAGCATTGGACCAAAGACCTTTAGCAATAGCTTGAATTCCATCTGCCCTCATCTTAACCTCTTGTAACAAAAAAATGTCTATTTTGTAGTCAAAGATACAGTTCTTAACTAAGTATTTTTTTTAGGACTCTTAAGTCCCCTAATATTCCATGAGAGAATCCTCATTTACGGAACTTTCTAGAGTTAACCTCCAGTGTCCTTTGCTTGCCCATAGCTATATCCTTATTGACTTCCCTCTGTCTAGTTTCTCTTTGGGAGGGTCTACCTACCTTAGTATCCACCCCCACATTAGCTGCCTTTTTCCCTGGGTTCTATCCTTTCTTCTTAGTTGTTTTCCATCCATCTAGTTCCTGATCAATAGTCGATCGACTTGTTCCAGCTCTCGGGGTTATGCCGAAAGGACTATCCCTCAGGGAAGAGATGCCCATTAGCATGCTACCAATAACCCCACTAATCACTAGGCTATTAATCTGCTTTAAAACATGCCCCAAATCAGATGTTGACTCAGACTCAACAATCCTATCTCCCATGTGCTCGGAACTGGGAACTACAATACGAGGGATTTCCCTTCTTCCATATCTCCCTAAGGGGTGCGTGGGTTTTCCACCTGTTGGAGTACCGTGTGCTTAGATCGCAGCTGATCAACCACTGCTTGAGTCTTGTTGATCCCCACCTGAAGATTAGGTTTCGCTACATCAAGTGGCCCTTCTATAGTATAGTTCATGACAATGTTGTCTTCCTTTGCTTCACCCATACTTGCTCTTTTTGAGGAGAACTAATGATGTTAAGGATATCCTCCATAAAGGGGTAGTCTTCTTCAGCGTTCTTCTCTTGAATCCCATTAATAGCATAGTTCTTTTATGGGCCTTTGCATTGGGTTATCAAATGTCCCTTTTTACCGCAGTTTTGACAAAACACTGTTGCATTTTCATACTGAATGGGCTAAGTCCATTGGCCATACTTAGACTCTATGGTTATAGAGTTAGGCAAGGTTTTATGAATATCAACACTAACATAGAAACAAACAAAAACTAACCTAGATTTAGCTTTTCTTGTGTTGTCCAGAGCAATAAAGTGCCCAAAGGTGTTCGCTATCCAGGTGAACACTTCTTCATCCCAGTATTCCAACAGGAGCCCCGGTAATCTGACCCACACAAGAGCAGTCTTATTGAGGTCTGCAACAGCATCAAAACCTGGCCTCCACTTGCAGAAGGATAGGTTGTGTTTGCCATACATCCAAGGACCTCCCGCAAGAATAGAAGTAAGGTCCTCTCTGGCAGTGAACTTGAAGAGGAACAGTCCACCCACCATAGCACTAACAGACACGCTTCCCTTCAGTCTCCATTTAGTCAACACCCATCTCCTAACCAGATCAATATTTGCTCTAAAGGAAAAAAATTTACCACTAGAGCTTGCTCCATCGAAGAAACAATCCTCTCCACAGTAAGGTCTAGGAGTTTTAGGGCAGATCCATTTTTCTATCTCCAGCATCTCTGGGACGACCAGCGGGTTCACGTGATCCTTATCCTCCAGGAGGACATTCTTCCACGCTTTGGAAACTGAAGCGTCAACCTGGGACACGGGTTTAGAAGGGCAGCCCGAGGCTACACCAAAGTCAACCCGTACCGAGAGGGAGTGGGGTGGGGGGTCAAGGGGGCCCCTTGGGTCCCCCGCAACCATGATCAAATTCAAAAAACAAAAGGGCGAGAGTGGGAGTTCGCAAAGCAGAAATTGCCGCCCTGCAATACAATTTATCATCTACACACTTTTAACATCTATATTCCATTATTTTCATTGTTGGGACAATGGGTCCGAGTGGGAATGTGAACGGTGGCTCCGAGCGGGAATGTACCGGTTTGAATGGTGCTCAGTGGGATGCGTCTATGCACGATTCACTTGCAGGGTTGGTCTGTCCCCCTGAGCCACGTGTTCTAATCCACCAGGATCTGGTTCCCTCTCCTGGTGGTGTCTTGTAAGGCATTTATGTTGGTTGGGATGTTGACTTGGGTACTCGGCCTTCTCCACGAGAGACTGGGGTTCTGGCGATCACGGTGTCGATAAAACTTGTGCAGAAGCCACCTGTGCCAACTTCGGGAGTTAAACATTTGTCTCAAGGGGTTCCCGACGCCTCTATCCGCCCTCAGAAATCTTTTTCTGATGTTGTTAATGGCTCTAGAGTTCATGCACGACCTTCTCAGGCTAGGGTTAGGCCTATGCCTTGTGCGTGCTCATCTCTGATGGTGATGTGTAGCCCTGAGGTCTCAAAAAATGAGGGTTTTTATATGAAGCGTGGAGTAATCTGTAGATTCAATAGCATATGGCCCTCTCCCAAATCTGCATTGCTGGGTCATGGAATCCTAGAAACCTCTTTTTGTTGGATAGATTGAGCTTTATCCCAGCGCAAGGGGGTTCTTCATAGCGACTTTTGCTTCCTCTAAGGAAAGAAACTTAGTGTTGGACAATGCTTGGATGTGGGGTGATCATTCGTTGTCCATCAAACCATGGGTTAGCTCCTCCAATCCTCTCACTGAGCCACTTAATACCAAACTTGTATGGGTGTGACTACCAAATCTCCCTCTTCAGTTTTGGGAGGATTCTTGCTATGAAGCCATTGGCAACGCTATAGGGCACTTCTTGAAGGTTGACTCTACGACCTCAGATTTAGGGCATACTATGGTTGCTCACATATTAGTGGACATAGACATCTCCAAACCCCTCCATGGAGATGTTTTGATGGTTGAAGACAGGCCATGGACGCAACTGTTGGACTATGAGGGTCTCCCTTTTAGGTGCAAGAGATGTTTCTCTATTGGTCACTTAGCCTCTGCTTGCCCTCATTCTCGTCGCAAGGGTGTGACAACCTAGTGGAAGGATGCACTCACTAATCATCTGACTATTTGCGCTTCCCCGATGGATGATTCTTCCCAAGAGGGCAAGTCTTCCCTGGAGGGCGATTCTCCCCAAGTGAATGACCTTTCCCAGGACTTTGCTGGTTGCCCCTCTTGTGGAGCCTATGGCCACTAAGGCTGCTTCCCCATTGTCTCTGGCCGCCTCTTTTGGGCCTTCGATTCCCCTATTGGTTACGTTCGCCATGGACAGGGATACTTCTTCGTCGATAACTAATTCTTCTTCTGTGCTACTAGATTCTCGCTCAACATGTGGTTTTTCTTTGGATGTGGTTTCTACAGAGGGTCGCCTCCTCTCGCCTTGATCTAAGGATTTTGACTCAGAGTTTGCTTGGACTATTGTGCAGAGAAAGAAGAAAGGACTCCCCAAATCTGTCGTTGCTTCGCAACAGAGGGTTAAGGGACTTGGATTTTTGCCCTCAAGCTCTGCTGTTGTTTAGTTTGTTTTGCAGCTTGGTTGTTGTTTGTCTGCAGTTTCTGTACTACTTCTGTGTTCTGTCTAGAATGTTTGAGGCATGTTTTGTTCTGCCATGGGGGCCTTGTTTGTAAAGGGCTCAGCCCCTTGTTAGCTTCTTATCTTAATCAAAAACAATAGTGATAGTCACATTCCCTATTCACAAGGTTTTCAAACACAATTATACCAAGTGTCTTCACAACTATAAATAACTATGTTCATTTTTGAAATAACAACAATAATTGTCGTTGCCCCTTTGCAACAAATCCAACTGCTATACAATAAGGACACCTCGAAATCTTAATAGCTACTTACACCATTCAAGGTGTCAAGGTGTATAACCCATTTATAAAAGTTCAAGAGAAGAATGATCCAAAAATTGCAAGTTTGATGCTTATATAAAAAGAAAACCAATTTATTGTGATATTACTAGTGATTTATCACCGATAATTTCACAATATATTGGTTAAATTTTTGGTTAAATTCATGGTCAAAGATATTTTGAAAAACTTGTGATATTTTCAAGAAAATGTCGAGAACCCTGCCGAGAAAAGATATATCGAAAAATATCGAGATATTTTAAAGATATCTACTTATATGGTATGGATGGTATTGTATATATGCATAATAGATAACAAATATAACAATTAATGGCTTCTTGGGTGTCGATATCTCATCAGTCTTCTATTTAGATGGTTGACAACAAACCGGTGGTTGATTGCCACCAACATCCAGAGGTTAAGGCCTTCATTTTGTTGGTTCCTAGATCCCAACCAGATTTATGATCAAAAAAATAATTTGAGGCTATCAAATTTAAGTTAGGGAGTTTCTATTAACACACTGGCCTCATTACAATCCACCCCTTGCTGCCATAGTAGTTACACCTCATGGCATAATAATTTTTGAATAGTTCTAAAATAAAATACAATAACTCTTTAAGTAAATAAAATAACTCAAAGACTGATCTCTCACATTTTTTAGGTAGACATATTTAAGATATCTATACTAGTAGACCTATCTTTGTGGTTTACTAAAATAAAACTGTATCATCCTATTAAATATATAAAATGACAATTATTTGTTATATTGTACAATGTACATAACAACCAAAACACAACCTACATATATTTTAAAAAAACTAAAACACTATAAAATTATAAATAAATGTTTAAAAGTAATTCTTAAATAGAATAGTTTTAAAGTAAAATAAAATAACTCTTAAGCAAATATAATTCTTAAGTACATAAAAATAATTCTTGAGATAAAAACAAAGTAAACAACGTAAATAATATTAAAGAACTCTTTAGTAAACAAAATAACTCAAAAATTATCTATGGGGGTTTTTAAGATAGATGTATTTAAGATATCTATACTAGTTATTAATTTGGTGAAAATGCATCTTGTATGTTAGATAGACATAACACACCCTACTAGTGGGTTTCTCTCTCCTAAGCCATGGAATGAAATATGAAGTCAAGCACAAACCAAAATACACATACCATACCATCATCTTAATACTATGATGTAACTGTTATTGTGTGGCTGAGTCCACAGATGCGCAGGAGAATGTTTGGTGGTGAAAGGCAGTCATCAAAGTAATTGGCATTCTTGCATGGGCAGGGCATTCTCATTTTATTGCTTTACATACATAATCTTTTAAATCCTTCGATTTTTTCTAGAACTTGCATTATAGTAGTTCTTAAGAACAAGACTCGTGTTTAATGGTAGATGGTTTTTAAATGTTATTATAGTGAGGATTCCACACTTGGCATGGCTTCAACAGTCACTGTTAATGAGACATGTGATTTGCTGGCCATGAATCATCTGATTTGATGAGTATACAAGAATGTGAATCCTATTTTTCTTTCTATGGCTTCCATAATGGTAGTCCTTAAGCACGAGATTCAGTTTAAATAGGAGTTTCCATAGGCAGTTTTTGTTGTTACTCAATTGAAGACTACACACTTGGGCAGTTTTTTAAAATGCATATCATCTATATTACCAATTGTATTTTGTGATCCTTTGTACGCAAGAAAGTAACAACAGATCTCGAGCACTTGTGGGAGTCCTAGAAATAATATAATTTTTCATTTTAGTGCAACCTAGATCTTTCACTTTGGAAGATTAATGGATAAACCCATGGCAATTATAATATCCCATATAAAAGCTTTTTATGGTGTTAAGTGCAGAGGAAATTGGATTCCAATAGTTTGACATCTCGAGGATGTACCATTCAGGATTCATGTTCAATTGCTGCTTGCAAAATCATCAATACTCAACATGCCCAAACCTTTCAGTGCTGGATAGCTGAATAGATAGTTGCACTTGCTTCTAACCATGAGCATTCCAACCTCGTAAAGCAAAGTTCAATCAAATTTTGAACTCATTTCATAGTTACCTATGAAGAAGGTTTTTTCTCTTAATAAAGAACGTATAGTCAAGACATCATGTTTCAACTGTCTCGTCTTTATGGGCCAAACTAAATAAGTCCATGTCTAAGTACAGATTAAATTAAAGCAATCCAAGTTAATTTTATCCCAAGGACAAAAATTTTATCAATCCACCAGCATGAAGCAGCAGAGGGTATCTATTTGCATGTTTCAGAACTCTAATAGATATTTATCTTTTTAACAAATAAATTTGGTGAAGGCTAATTTATATTAGTATGCAACACAATAGAGAACAATCTGGAGGGAGAACTTAATGGTAAAAAATGTTATAGAACCAAATTCTCTGATCTGTAGACAGTATTTACAGCAAAAATGTTATAGAACCAGATGGCTAAAAAATACCAGAGACAAAAACCACTTGAGAAACAAGAAGACAGTTAATTCGGAACAAAGAAATAGTTTGTAGAACTATCCAATAGATGCTTGATGTTTCTGGTAAAAGTATTAAATAAATTATAAGCTATTTGTGACCTATAAAATTAACGGATGGAGGATATCTCATCACTCTCTTGCCCCAACCTTTGTTGAATTGGCCTCAAAAAACTAAAAGAGCAATGCAGAACAAAAGCATCGATATGTAGTTCCAAAAAAACAGTATACAAGTTGCAAGGATAATAAGAATATGAGAAATTAGAAACTAATAATATTTTAGTAAAAGTTATGATATGTATATAGATTACCTACAGACTTCCAGTTAATAAATTCTTCGCATGCTTCATTTTTTCCTCTCTTAGAATTAAATAGATTCAATGCCAGATGAGAAATACTGCGGTATCATAACATGCTGAGGACAAGAAATATCTTGTTGCTCATTCTGCTCTCTGTACATTGAGGTGCAATCTCGTGGCTGATGTTAAGACAAACAGCAACTTAATGTGAGATATTGTGTGGACTAGTAAGGCTACCTTACTACAGATAAAACCAAAGAAACAAACCAAACCTTGAAATCCTTGTAAAAGCAAAGTCGTAGTTCCTCTAGCTGACCATGGGAACAGACGAGAGAAGGTGTTGCCCCTACAGCTTTACTAATTGCAGTAACTAAATCACAAGTTAGATATTCTTTATTGTTGTTAGGACTCAATCCAGCTGCATTTAATATATCCTGCCACAGAAGACATTGTTTATACATGAAATCTCTTAAAACAGAATGCTGGAAAAACCAAATCTAATGATTATACAAGGTACTTCAATTTTTGTTTTAGTACTTAAGCGTAAGTAGATATCAAGTTTATGTGTAAAGCAAACAGAAGTTTTCCCAGCAATTTACAACATTTTCATTACAGCCCGATCTACCAGAGAATTACTATCCGATCTACCAGAGAATTACTATCCAATTCTGTATTCCACTACCCTTTTGGGAAACTTGGACCCTCTGGCTAATACTGGAAAACATACAAAAGCAAAGTATCGGAAGATATACAGAACATATTCTTCTGAGTTATAAAACCTTGCAATCACAATGCAAATAGCATTATGAAGTACAGAAAATAATTATTAGAACTGTCCCTGCCAAATGGGCAAGCTCGTGTTGCATTGAATAACAAATCTGTTTGAGTAACTTAATCCTTTCTGTTCCAAGTTTTAGCAACAGTGAAGTTTTACCCCAAATTCCTGGTGTCCGTGACAAGTGAATTCTCCTTCTTGTCATCATCATTGCAAACCTTATATTTTCCAAGGAAATCAATTCTATAATGAAAATTATCCCAGTTAAATAGGATTACATATGTCAACATAGAAAGTGTCCTAGATATAAAACAAGAAGAGACCTTAACAAATAAGGGTTTATATTCAGACTGACAATGAGGACCAGTTCAAAAGCAAAGGATTTGGAACAATTTAGGCAACCACAAGTTTCCATTAGGATCTTCCAAAGTTCGTCAACATCGTAAGCAATCAGAGGGGACCAATTACGGCCAAGGTTGGCTTGTGTGTATATGAACTTGTCTGGCAGGTCATCCAAATGGTTATAAATATTATGATACCCACTAGAGGTTGCAAGCAAATATCTCATCGAAAGCGATTTATTTCCTCTGTCAAGGTGCGCTTCATGTTCATACTGCAGTATTGGGTAATAACATTGTTGATATACAGTTCTCATTTATATAGAAAGCTTTAAACTGAAGGTTTATAATGAGTGTTTTGGGTCACTTCCAAATGAGAGGCTCTGCCCTAAACTGCCATATTAGTTTTCTCCCAATACATATGATGATAACTATAGTTCAGAAATTTGGAGTTGGCTAAAAACTCGGCATCCCAAAAATTTGAATCAGACTCGGACTTGGCAAAAAAGATAAATTGCATAAATCCACAAAATGAATCTAAATAACACATGAGAAGCATAAAGAATATTTAGAGAAGACATATGCCCATTTTGATCATAGTAGCATTACTTGGAATCAGGATTGACTCAGCAAACCAAAAGTATAAATGTAATTCAGTCACTAGGGATTTAATCACAAAAAATTCAGGAAACTAAAAAACATTGAAATATACATAACAATAGGGAACAATGCTGCTTTTGTTATTTCAGGCCAAATGAAGGGAAAAAAATGTTGCTTTTCCATCCAGCACAGCCCAAAGCAATTTTTTTTTTTTTGCTTTTTAAACCCAGAGCAAGGATTGAGGAGCAATGCAGGACCAGGGGGTAATGCCTGGAGAGACTTGCTCTCCATTATCCTTCGGATCATATTCTGCTTCTAGAAAATCAAGTCCTTTGTAACCAACGGCAGTTTCGATTTTGTTCCTTCACGAAACCTGTATTCAGCATCAAGTTTCCTAATTCTCTCAGCACATTTTAAAATTGGCATATTCATTTTCTTGTACAGTCATCAATTTACAGACACTACGTCAGTTCTTCAGAACCATTGATCAAAGATAATCGAAATACGTGGACGCATCTCGCAACGTTTGAACTTTATTGATCTGATAGATTCAAAACGTTGCGCCATTGGTCGCTTCATATGAGTTGGCAACTAGTGGAGCCGGAGTAATGAAGTCGAAGATATTTTGGGTAAGCTCCACGCGGCAAAATTTTGTAGCTTATAAATGTTGTCATTCTGACAACTTTATAACATTGTGCCATTGATCGGAGCATATAAATCTGCAGGTGACATGGGCCCCAGTTCCTTGTCAATAAGATGAACGAGTAAAGCAGATGGTGGGCCCTGATGCCATATGGCAGCATTGAGCAACATTTGAAGCTAGCAGGTCTGACAACTCCAAAAAGATGCGCCATTGGTTAGTTTTGATGACTCATCAGTAAGCGGGCCCCATTTCCCTTGGCAGGACATTTTAAAACCCTAGTCATTGATCATTTTTCAAAACGATCTGACGGCTTGCACAACACATAAACATTGTCAACCTGGCAATTTTATAGCATTGCGCTATTGGTGAATGAAATTGAGTCAGCACAGTGATGGGCCAAGTAGCACAGAGTAAACTATAACATCCTAGCGACATTTGTTAGCTCAGCGCCCCTCTAAGTGATTGTTAGATCTGACACGCTTTTCTATTGCACCATTGGTCAAGAATAAAAGAACTATAGCTCACTTGACGTTCTTCGGAACTAACAGATTTTTGAGAGTTATCTCCGTCGTTCGTCTGCCTAATGCCCCAGTTTACTGATTCTTCTACAGTAGTTTACAAAAACAACCGAATGCTCAGCAATCCAAGATTTAAGCATAGATTTCCTACCAACACTTCAATCCCAAAAGGCATAAAAGGGGATTCACTGCAAAATAAAGACTGGAGGGGGAAAAGTAATAGATTACGCCTTTTTGTGTGTTTCCCAAAATTGTTCAAATCATATGAATTTGTGCCACTAGCCTCTTTTGTAATCTATTCACAGTTCATCAATGAAGGAAAAATTGACATTCTGCGCCTAACTTGTCCTTGCAATATCTTTCTCAATATTATTTTATTTTCTATTTCTACCTCTGCTCATATGCTTAATGAATGATGATCTTTTATTAAATGTTAATCGTGCAACTAGGCGCCCTTTGTTACAATGATGAGTCATCATAATCAATATGTATTGAGCACTGTGTGAATTGTTAAAATTAGTAAGAACTTGAAATTTGGCGCATCACCTTAAGATAGTTTTATTTCAGTATTTCTTCTCTTTTCTCCTACTTTATTCAAAGAAATTCATTGAAGATCTTATGAAGAGCCCGCTTCAAAATCCCAAAGGAGATTTCAAAATTAGTCTCAAGCTTGTGAAATCTCCAATGTTGGTACAGATTGTCATAAGTAAAATTTGAATATCGATAGTTTTAGCATGCTCAATGGGACCTAAAGCCTAATCTTTCTTGGGAAGTTTAATTCGATAATAGGATTCCGAAATTATGGTTGTATGACTGAAAGACCTATTACAAGATCACTATCAGCATCTGACCCAAGTCTCTTAGTTTCCCCATTAGTAATTAATCCTAGGCGAAGAATAGTACAGCCAAATCCGCCGCCTCTTCAAATGGCTGCTCAAGGAGCTCCTAGAAATTTTGTTAATTGGAATAATGCAAGCCCTTTGATCCCTCCAGTTCCTCCTGCTACATGGGACCTATTCCAACTAATGTCTTAAAAGCTCTTCCAAAATACATGGGTGAGGATTTCAAAACTCCTGCCGAACATCTTCAAGATGTCGCAGATATATGTACGGTTCACCACATTACAGAGCAAAGTGTTGCTTTGAGATTACTTGCGGCCTCCTTTAAAGGAAAAGCACTTGACCAGTATTGCTCCCTTCCATCCAATTCAATCACCTAATGGGATGAGCTCGAAAATGCATTTAAGGGAGATCGGTCTTCACTGTTGCAGCAATTGATAACAATCAAACGGGCACCACAAGAGGCTATCACTGATTTCAATACTCGGTTTTATAAGACCTGGCAAAGAATCCCTGCTACGACGCGACCACTAGCTGGTATGGCATTTGTTTTTTACTTTAATTCAGATATTGTTGTTATGATTCAATCATTAGGAGGGCAAATCCTCCCGACAGCATATGATCTAGCAGTCCGAGCGGAATATAACTTAATAGACACTAGGAGACTTCCCCCCAAACCCCCCATGCTTGTGTTTCCAAAACTATCCTTTCCAGTACCAGAGGATGTGCCAAAAATGGATTCTCCTGTATCAAATACACAACAAGCTTCTCCTTCAATATACATCTATCCCTCCGCTCAAGTCCCAAGGTTTTCAACTCCCCAATTAGCAGCCGAAATGGATGATATGAAGAGTATCTTACAAAGTTTTTCAAATGAGATTATCAATCTGAAAAGGCAACAAACTTCGTATCCGAAGTCCACATACCAGAATTTTCAAGGACCTAGGCCACAATATCAACCAAATAGATATCAAAACCCACATGGTCTTGGGCCCTCTCAACAACAAGCATCAAATCAAATTGTGCCAGTACCATCTCTATTACAAAAGATTCCACATAATCCAACAAGGGACCTAATTCCAAGGAAAAATAATATTGTGAATTATACAAATGCATGGTGTTTTCCTTGCAATGACGCTCATGCACCCAAAGCATGCCCAAGAGGAAATCTACAACAAAAGATAGCTAAACAGAGATAACAGGGTATTCAAGGAGGGACTCAAATGGGGCAACCTCTTTATCAATCACTAGGAATACAAAATGTTGTATTAGTTGCACAAATGCAAGGAATGTCTTTAGAACAAGAGGAGGAAATCGCTTCTAAACACGCATTATTTTCTTGGATAGAAGAAGTGTTCATGAAGGATCCCTCCACTTCCAAGGCTCTACTAGTGCAGTCCGATTATTTCACCTAGTCAAAAAGAAGAATGGTAGAAAACCTCGATGTTGGACTATGTTCAAAACCAACATTTCAAAAGGCTTCCCCCATGCAGAATCCTAATCTGATGATGTGAAGGCAGGAGACTCTTCCAGCACAATATATTGGAACTGAAAGACCAAAATATCTAGGATATGCTCCAAAGTTCCCACAAGTTGGACCGCTTAACGTGGTTGAAAAATTGAAGAAAACACCAGCTAGCATATCATTATGGGACGTGTTATCCATCCCCGAGCAGAAATCTTTGCTCCAAGAGGCTCTAAAAAAGCAAGAAAATCCAGTTATGATTATTGAATCAACTATCAATACTGGAGGAAAAGTTATAGAATCCCAAAAGTTGGTGCAAACTCAACGTCCGATCATTCTTCTCGATGTTGGCATAGAGGTAAGTAAGAGCAAGCCAATGCCATTTTCATTTTATGTAACCTTAATAATAGGTAAAAAAATTGTTACACAATTCCATGATTGATTCGGGTGCAAGCATCAGTGTCATGCCATAGTCAATAATTGATTCTCTCAAAGTTAAGTATGAACCTATGGAAAAGGGCATCATGCAATTAGATGGGAAAAAGATTCAAATAGTAGGAATTGTTAAAGAACTTCCTCTCACTCTATATGCTTGTCCAAATATTACTATCCCTCAAGAAGTGGTGATAATTGATATCCCACTAGTTTTTGGGTTGTGTTTGTCTAAGGATTTTACTGCCAAAATTGGAGGATACCTCTCCCTTGATTGGTCCCATCTTATCCTCTGGACTAAGTATGGTTCCAAACTAAATTTTTTGTCAAAACCACTACATAGGGAACATGTTACTCAAGAAGTAATGACAAATTTTGAATCAGCTCATACTATGATCACAAGGGAGGAAAGATATAACATGGAGCTCATTGACCATGAGGTAGCCTCTAGTGATAGGACTAATCAAGAAGAAGCATTCCTCCTAGAGACCTTTCAGTTAGATCCCTATGGAAATTTTGATTCCACTAGCTTAAGAACATATGTTATCTATGATGAAGAACAAATTATTCCTGATGCTACCAGCCCTACTGTGAAAGTAAATGAAAACACTGGCAATGTTTTGCAATCATGGAAATTGTATTTTGATGGTGCAAGATGTGCAAATGGGTCAAGGGAAGGTGTATGCCTTTTCTCGCCAAATGGAAAGAAAGTAATGAAAGCTTTCCGCTATCAATTTAGTTGTACCAACAATGAGGTTGAATATGAATCCCTTGTACATAGGCTCCTTATGGCTCATGGAAAAAAAAAAAAAAGATAAAATGATTATAGATATTTGGTGATTCAGAACTAGTCATCAAACAAGTCAGAGGGGCGGCTGCTGCTAAAAATGTGAAGATGAGATCATATCACCATAGGGTATGGGTCTTACTAGAGGGTTTTGAAGCCTTAAATATTCAAGTGATCCCAAGATCTCAAAATATAGAGGCAAACCGAATGGCCCAAATTGGGTCACAGTTTGACACAACCAATGATCTTCTGGGGAACAATGATTCTATTAAGTTAATAATAAGACCCACAATTCCTAATAGTAGAGATTATTGGCAGGTGTTTGAGAATGATAAACAAATAGCCCTATTTTTTCAACAGGCAGGGGAATTTGCAGATCAGTTTCGATCCAAGATTAAAGAGGCTTACGAAGAACAAGTGATGCAATTGAAATCCAATAAGCTTCCAAAGGGTCTGATAACTCTAGAAAGCTTCTTTGATCCTAATGATGCCAAAACAGATAAGAGAAGGTTTTTGGTATATAAAGGAGATTATGTAGAAGTTGCAGTCAGCCTCGATAAGAAGATAAAAGTAGGCAAAGTTTCCACTCGAAGAAATAAATTGGTTGATTCACCTATGCATCAAGTATGATCGAGTCATAGTTTGGAATTATGAAGATTTGAAGGGGTATGATAAGGACATAGTTCAACACACTATTGAACTAATGCCTGATTCAAAACCTATTTAAAAAAAACAAAGACTGATTAACCCGAAGATTGAGCTTCTCATGAAGAAAGAACTTAGCAAGTTGATAGAATCTAAAATAATTTTTCCCATAAAATATTCAACACGGGTGTCAAATTTAGTACCGGTGAGAAAAAAGAATGGTGGAAACAGGCTTTGTGTTGATTTCAAGGATTTGAATCAAGCTTCCCTCAAAAATCACTATCCACTCCCTTCAATGGAACAAATTCTTCAAACAGTAGCAAGATTAGAGAGATTTTCTTTAAAAGATGGTTTTTTTGGATGCAACCAAATTTGGCTAAAGGATGAGGATCAATGTAAGACAACATTTATTAATAAATGGGGAATATTTGCTTATGCGAAGATGCCTTTTGGTTTGTCAAATGTTGTTGACGGCAACTTTTCAACGTGCTATGGGTATAGCATTCGACAATTTGATAAACAAAATGATCATAATTTACCTTGACGACCTCACAGTATTTTCAGAAGTTAAAGAAAATCATCTCGAACATTTGGAGATGGTATTTCAGAAATGTCAACAACTTGGAATTTCCTTGAATCCCAAGAAGTGTATTTTTGGGATTTCCCAAGATAAGCTCCTCGGTCACATTGTATCAAAGGAAGAAATTTCTATAGACCCTAACAAAGTCCAAGCTATTCTAGATCTACCACTACCAATCAATAAGAAAGCAGTTCAATCCTTCTTAGGGAAGATTAACTTTGTGGGGAGATTTATATCAGATTTTGCAAGGCTAGTCCAACCTATCACCCTCATGCTAAAGAAGGATAGAGAGTTTAAATGGACCCCTAAAGAGCGGTGAGCATTTGAAAAAATTAAGCAGGCAATATCTGCTGAGCTAGTTCTTGTGAATCCATATTTTTCTAAAGATTTTATCATGTATGTATATGAGACCATAGCATAGCAGCAATTTTAACCCAAAAAGATGTTACAAGCAAAGGCAAACACCCAATTGATTTCAGTTCTCGAACTTTGAAAGACTATGAAGCAAAGTACAATTTTATTGAAAGACAAGCTTATGTATTGGTCAAGGGATTGAAAAAGTTCAGACATCTAATATCAAGCAATAGAATCACAACTTATGTGGTCCATCCTAGTTTGCGAGAATACATCTTGGAAGGTGAGATCATTGAAAAAGGGGCTAGATGGGTAACCAAGATCATGGAATATGATGTAGATGTCTGCCCTACTAAACTGGTGAAAGGAAGAGCTCTGTGTCAGTACATTGCTCAAAATTACAGGTCAAAAGAAGAGGATCAAGTGAAGGAAGAGAATCAAATACCTGACACCATTTTCATCAATGAAGACACCCCATCAGTCTCATGGATTGAAGATAGAATACGCTTCACGTAAACTAGTTTGTTGTCATGTCCCCAATTTCAGAGTAACTTAAAATTGTTTTAATTGTAAATTAATTTTGTAAAGTATTTTATTTACTTTATAAAATTAATATTTTATTTAAGTTACTAAGTCAGTAGTACTACACTTTATTAAAAGTGTTAGGAACAAGCATTTAAAAAGTTCAAATGCAAACATTTAATAAAGTTCATGTTGTTGTGAACAAGCATTTAAAAAGTACAAATGCAAGCATTTAATAAAGTTCATGTAAAAGCATTTAAAATGCTTTGGTCTGATGTGTACATGTAAACTCTCATTTAATAAAGTTAGGCTGGGCCTAATTAATGTAATGACTTTAAAAGCAAGCCTGAGAGTCATTGTTGAGCATGCTTTTTCAGATGCTTATGTCTTGGTTTTCAGTTCGAAGTCTATGACTTATGTATCCAGTTAGTGTCGAAGAAGAGTTTTCTTTGCATTACTGAATTTTAGAGGAGAAATCACTCAGATTTCTCAATTGGGTTTCAAGGTTATTTGTTGGGTTTTCGACATGTGATCGGAGACCATTGTGTCGATGATATTGAAGATCATTTGTATGTAATTTTCAGAATAAAGTTTGTGCAAATTGAATGATATCATTTGTGCAGAGAGGTTTCTTCTTGCAAATTTATTGATTGATTAATCAATATAAATTTGCCAGTGTTTTTGAATCGATTTAATATATATGTGTGTATGGTGTTTTGAAGTTTATATTCAGATGATAGATTACTGTTTGCTGTAAGGAAACAATCCTCTGACAGGGTTTTGAGTGCTTTGTGGGTCCCTCGTATCAAGGCATGGCACTTCAGATAAACATATATATTTTGAAGCTAGGAGCTACATAGCGAATGCATATAAGGAACAGATTGTGGGACCCAGTCAGATCGCAGGTGGCATCCATTGGTAAGATATATGATATAGTGTCAAAGTCTTGGTGTTACCTGTGCGCTCTTTTGGGAAAATAGATACGCATATTCATTTGCAGCTAGACTTCAGAGATAACAAAGGCAGCAATCAAATATTAGAAATAAATTGTGGGCTTGTCTTAGCAGAGGTTCGGCGTGAAGGTTTTGGATGGCACTTTCATCGGATATTCATGTTTATAAAGACTTTTAGAATCAAGTCTTTGTGCGGATTGTCCCCAGACGCCAATTGTAGCAGAAGGGATTTGTAAACATTTTTGGTCACAATTTCTATATAGAAGCAGCGACCAATATCTTGCAACTCGTGTTCTATCTGGTTCAAACACCGATCAGATAATTAAGGAATCGTGGCATCTTGATAGCATTTTATGAGTACAGATGGTGATCACCAAATCTAGTGTCAAACATCATATGCCGAAGACATCATATCAGAGTGGCGGAGCCATACGGTGAAGACACTGCAATATATAGTTGTGTGACTGGATTAAGGGAATCGCGTGGGTAGCAATCGCCAATTAAATAAGAAGGAATCACAATCTTCAATAGTTTAAGAATATATGTGTTATTCATTTGAAGAGTTCGCTGAGTTTGAAGGATCGTAAGTCATTGTGCCAGAGTCAAATCCGCAGATATTGAGATCCATCTGGGTTCGCCAATTTATTAAGGAGTCCTCACGCATCCGTTCGTCTGAGATCCTTGGCTGGAGATTGATATCCTTGAGACTTATCATTGTGGAAGTCTCTCAAGACTTGGATCGCTTGTTGAAGCGCCAGTGAAGGTGACGGAGTCACAATCATTAAGAGCCAGTTGCATTCATTGATAAGTTTGAGGAGGTATACACATCAACTAATGATAAGGAAGTCAAAGACACTAATATAAAGCATGGAAACAAACACAGAAGGTGGTTGTTGTTTTAAGAAATCAGATACGGTGTTAGTAATATCACAGATATTCTGAAAATATTACTTTATGGTCTATGCTGCTACAATACTCAGAAATTGCATTCTCCAGGTGACTGACAGATTTCGGATATATTGGCAGCTCTCAAGGTCAGAGATTGATTTAATGTTGCTTGTATTTTGCACTGACTGTAATATCTATGTAAGTCTGATTTGAAACAGCATCTTATTGTTCAAATGTTTAATTTGAACTTCTATTAGACTCTATAACCTGAAAGTGATCTATATCAGTTTTGGTTATGTTTCTAATTGGCAAATGCATGAAATATGTTTGTTATAATGTCAGTTTGATATGAGACAGAAATTTCATAAGAGAACATCATAGACAGTTTGCATTAAACTCAGAAATCAATAGAGAGGAAGTGAAGCAATTCATGATTTAAACAGATATCCTGATTAGGGATATTAAATTTGTATCCTAATCAACTTCCTATTTTTAAGAACAGATTTAATAGGTTACAAGGGGTGAATTTTTTTTTAATCAATGGTATCTTGTTCAAAAGGAATTTCAATGGAATTCTTTTGAGGTATGTCGGAAAGGAAGAAGCTAATAGAATACTTCTAGAGTTTCACCAAGTAACACCTGGCGGATATTTCTCAATCCAAACTACAGCAATCAAAATAACTTGTGCGGGTTATTATTAGCCCTCGATGTATGCAAATTGTTACAAGTTACTAAAACAATGCCAGCAATGTCAGTTTTTTACCGGCAAAAGAAGGAACGCGGCTTTACCCCTCAATCCAATCCTAGTGTAAGAACCATTTGCACAATGGAGGTTAGACTTTATTGGAATGGTCAACCCAGTTTCAAGTGCAAGTCATAAATGGATTTTGACAACAGATTACTTCTCCAGATGGTGTGAAGCAATTGTATTAAAGGAAGCAACGAAAAAGGTTGTGCTTGAAATCCTTGAAGATACTATCACCAGGTTCAGCATTTCGCACACCATTATCTCAAACAATGTGAAAGCATTCCTTGGTTCCAAAATTTTTGAATTTGCTTTGAAAAATGGGATCTATTTGAAAACTTCTTCAAATTATTATCTGTAAGGAAATGGTTTGGCTGAGTCAACAAACAAGAATTTGATTCAACTAGTCAAGCGCATTGGGTCAGAACATCAGAAAGAGTGGCATAAGAATTTGAAGTTGGTATTGTGGGCAAATAAGATTACTCCAAAGCAGATTATTGGCACATCCCCTTATACCCTAGCGTATGGAAAAGACATTGTGATGCCAATTTCCATTGAGATTCCCACACTTCACTTGGTTAAACAACTCAACTTTGCCATGGAAGTTCAAATTGTGGAGTCGATAGAATTACAAGAGAAAAGGGAATCTGCATTGAATTATATGGTTAAACATCAACAGATGGTTAAACAATGGTTTGACAAGCATTCATCCAAATCAGTTTTCAAGGTGGGGGATTCTATGTTAAAATGGGAGGAGAAAATAGCGAAACCAAGTCATCATTCAAATTTTGATTCCTTCTGGAGTGGTCTATATAAAATTGTGGCATGCAAACAGAATAATGCTTTCGACCTAATAAATGAAGCGGGGGAATTGTTGGAGATCCCAATCAATGGGATCTACTTAAAGCATCACAATTGAAGTAAGCTAAGTCCTTGTACAAAGGTAGGTTAGCTTTGTGTTGTTGTCATGTTTCTCATATTTTCCTTTAGTTTCAACTGATTTGCTTTCGAGTGAATATGTTTTACCTCCTCTCTTTTATTTGAAATAAATGTGTTCAACACGCCATGCTAGAGCCACACTGGTTAATTAGTTCAGTATTGATTAGAAGTATCCGCCTAACTATCAACAACATTGATTCTTAAATGATCATATATTGCTTGAAATCAAGAGAAATCTTGAGAATGACAAGCCAACTACCCGTTAAAGGGTATTGAATGCCAAGCAATCGCCGCAAATGAGGCAATGATGCAAAAAATCAAGGGTTAAGATTGGTGTGACAGTCCAAATGTGTGAAGTCATGTTTTAAATGAGCTCCAACATATTGCAGTTAATGTGCCTCATTAGCGGTGTAAGTTTCGTATAGAAGCTAATGGTTATAAATTAGGTTCTGGGTGTATACAGCAAGTGTTATTGTATATTGTTGAAGGAATCATATTTCCTCTACTCATTTTGAAAACTTGAAATTCGCCATTGAATCTACATGCTAAAGGAACTAGATTTACAAAAGGAGCTTCCAAGCATCACAAAGTCGAAAAGGAAAAGGAGTTCATCTTCCAAACCACTCCAAGATCTCCCCCCAAAATTTGAAAATAGTAAATCCTATGCTTCAACTCCTACGTAGCCAAGGGCGTTCATCCCAAATATAAGGGCAGCTCAGAGAGGGAAATGTGCAGATTCTTCTCTTGTATTTGACACAGCTGACCACATTTTTGATACAGTCTTGTCGAGACCAACCAAAAATCTAAGGGAAGGAGCACATGAATGAATGCTCAATAAGATAAGGATGGGGCAGAAAGAAAGTTTTGGAATAAGAATATGGAATTCTATTCTAACCCAGTATATGGTCCCAATCATACATCCCTGTTCTGAAATCATCAAAGCCTACGTCAAATGTTTTGATGCAAGAATAGGGGTGATTCAAGGAAGGAATATTCGAGTGATGATCACCGCTAATGCCATCAAAGAGATTTTGAGGATAGAGTACAATAGAGAAGCTCATATTGTAGTTACTCAAGATTGCAAAAAACATGGGAGACCAGGAAGCGACAAGTCAGCTTCTTGAATAAAGAACTCCGTTTCGATGAAAATAATACTAAGCTTCCTCCTATCCCGGTTTCCTTGCCACAATTCACTCAAGATGTCCATGATGGCTCTCATCTTCAGCTTGGATGATGATAGGAGTGTGTATGACTTCCAGTTGGGTGCTCTTTTTAAACTCAAAACTATCACGCATGAACAAGTCCTCAAACTTGATTTTGCAAGAGTGATAGTTGATAGAATGAATTTCCAATTGGCTCATTTCAGCACACAACCACTCGGGTATTCCTTTTTTTTGCTCCATTTGATGCTATACCAGAATTCCCGATTCTTTCAACCTCACATGCACCTTTATATTGTTGATGATTCACTTGATTCTCAAAAGATTATCCTAATGTCCTCTTGGACACCTATCCTCTCCCGAACTTCAAATTATTATGAGTTCATTGAAAATTTTCTTGCCCCAGCCCTCATAGATCTTAGCTTTGATGATAATGGCTTCAGATTGAGTGATAGTCAAAAGGGGTTAATGACAGATGGCCACATTCCTTGTGATTGGTTTTTTGGTGCACATTATACTATGATTCAAATGCATGGTTTCAAGGAAGAACTTTTTAGGCCACCCAAAACTCTCACCAACCGAATCTTAGCTATAGAATTTGCTCGGCAACTTGATATTATTGACTCAGAATTTGGGGCAAGAAGAAAGAAAAAAGCAATCTATGATATCCCATTTTCTTTTGGAGGTATAATAGTCAACAAAAGAGTAGCCGAATATCTTTTATCACTGAAATTGGCAAACCTGGGCTTAGACATCATAGAGGACTGTTGGTCATATGATCGGAATGGATTCATGACAAATTGGGTTGGTAGATTGAAAACAAAAGAAGAGTTTGTTCACCAAAGCCGGTCAACCATTGAAGCTAGAAAGTCTCCTGATATAGATTCTCAGGATGCATATGTCGAAATCCACGAGCTTCCAACAAAGTTGCTTCCCCCTTGGGAAATCTTTTACAAGCTAGTGTGTGTGTATGATTCCTCTAAGATCATGACAATAGGTCTTAGAAGGGCACTTAAGAAGGTTGAATGGAGCAAGAATAAAATCAAAGCCTATTGGAAATACAAGCAAGAAATAGCAAAGCCTAAAAAATCATATGGACTAATCTCTACTGACGACACTTAGGAAACATTGTGGGATCAAGAACATGGCTTGCCCACCTCTGATTATGATACAAGTAATATTCAGGTAGCAGAAAGCTCCGAAGCTCAAGAAGAAGAAGATGAAGAGAGTGAAGAATATTTTGAATCAGAGGCTGGTAGTGATTCTGTCAAAGAAATTCCAGGACCGGATCCTAGTCGGCAACAATGGCCACTCCCACTTCATCAGGTTGAGGGTCAATCCTCACAAGATCCTGCTCATTCAGCCCAACTACCTTCGACATCTGGAGGCCTTAGAGCAGAACTAGTACAAGCTCGCCACATTTTAGCAGCTGGTTTATAAACAAGGAATGGAAAAAACCAGAGGTAACAGAACAAATCCTGCCATTAGGTGTTCAAGTAACACCGGAACCAGCAGTTATCACAACTCCTTTGGTTACTATAGCGACATCATTAAGTGGTAGCTTAGAGACACAAGCTCCAAGAGCGCAATCAACTGTAGAACAAAGTCCTAACCCATCATTAACGGAGGAGTCTTCAAGAAAGAAAAGGAAGCTAGTTCTACAAAAGGACTTAGATGAAGAAGAGGCAGATGTAGAACCTACACCACCACCAACTGCGATAGCCACGGAATCCACAATCCCGACAGTTGTGCAAGTAAGTGTTGCTCCTCCCTCTCCTCTTACTCAGTCTAGCTCACTTTCTATTACATCAATGCCCTCGACTATCACACCCACGCCTTCATTCATTCCCTCCATTATAACACCTGTGGTGGAAACACCAAGTCCTTCCGTACAAACTGTCCCCATGCCCATGACCACTCCTACACCTACACCAATTTCTTTTCCTTTCATGCAACCCTTTGGGATGCCCGTGGCTCCATCACCACCACGATTCTCTTTTCCATCTTCTCAACAACACCCTACTACGCCTTTTCCACACACCATAAGTTTACTCCCTTTCTCTCCTTTCACACTAATGGTACAATCCCCATTACCCCCAGGCACTATGCTTGCTCCCTCGCAACATGTCACTTTCCCTTATGGACTCCCTCAGGGTTTTCCATTTGCAGGCAAATTTATTCAGTCACCAACCACATTGCAACAACAAATGAAGACTGCTCAATAGGCTAGGGAGGCTAGAATAGAAGCTTGAAGACGAAAGGAGAGTAAAGCCCCAACGCGCCTACATATGCGATCACTGTATCATCTGACACAAGCACTAATGATTGCTCATATGACGCCAAATGTCAATAAGCCTCAAGATCAAATGTGTCCTGAAGACTACTTAGTACATGCTATCGGAATGAATCTGGCACACGCTAAAATCAAAAATCTGTCACTACAGATTTCATGAAAGTAAGCAAGAAATTGGAAAAAAGGGAATTGGAGTTGAAACGCATCAAAGATACAATAAACCAACTCCGAGCTCAAGAAAAAAATCAAAAGCATGAGGTGTAAAAACTAGCTTCAAAGGTTCAGGCTCGGATTACACTAGATAAATTCCAAGTTGAGCAGTCTAAACTAGTAGCCTTGCAGTCTGAGATAGAAAAGGCAAATCTCACAATAGAAGGCTACAGGCAAACACTCCAGAAAGCAAGTGAGCAAGAAAATGATAGGGTGGCAGAAGTAACCCAACTTCATGTTTCACTAACAGAATCAAGGAACTTGAATGAATCCTTGAAAGCTCGACTTGGCGCAAGAGATGTTGAATGCACAAGACAACTGAGAGGGGGGGGTGATTCAGTTGTATCTTATTACTTCAAAAACCCTCACAAACATTCAGATCCACATTAATTCAATTAACCCTTAATCTGTTAGAATGATTAATCATGAAAGCGGATAACAAAAACAAAACTAAATCAACATCATACACAAGGAGATACCAGATTTATGTGGAAAACCCAAGAAGGGAAAAAACACAGTGAGGATTAGCTCACAATATAAAGTAATATCAACACCAAATACAATAGGGCTCACTGTAATGTCCCCATTTTTGTGAGCATCAGAGTTGGAGGATTTAGCCTATCACTGGGTCCTTGTAGGCTAATATCGGTGTTTAGAGGACCCTATTGTGGAGTTATTTCGCTCTCCAAAGGCCAGTTGTCTGTGTTTCCATCTCCAGATCCTTCATATGTTCTGAGGCAATTGATATTCAGGGGTTTATGGCTTTATTTGCATATACTTACTATTTATAGTAAGTCAGTGGATGTTAGAGAGGGACCCTTACTATTTTTAGTAAGGCAGTTGGGTGCACAGTGGATACAGTGGTTGACCTCCTAGTTCAGACGGGGTTGAGAAATGTTGAGTATTAATGAAGTTATGTATTTTTAATTATTATTAAAGTTGACTTCAATAATATTTAATGTATTTTAAAAGCTTATGTTATAAAAGTCACTTTATGACTTCATTAAGAGGGGGCCAATTAAGTATTAATGACACATTAAATATATACCTTAGTCTAAGCGCCCAATTATGGAGATTGAATTTAAAAGCAACAAAAGCTATTTGAAATACATTTTAAAATGATTTAAAAAGCCAAAAGGGATCGACCTCATCATGAGAAGTATAAAAGGCACCACAAAAGCAAATGGATTCACCTTTGAGCATTTTATCATTTTGATACTTGGAGATTTTTAGTTGTGTGGAGAGGAGACCTAGTGTTTCTGCAAATCCAGCATTATTCAGACATTGGAGAACGAGATTTCTTCTTTGTTTAGCTTCCTGAGGGTGTGCAATACCATCTTAAGGATTGCTTATCAGATTGGCTTCATTGTGCAAAATTGTGAAGATTCAATCAAGGGTTTGAAGCATAATTCATTGTGAAGTTGTGCAACATCCAAAGGCTGCATTTAATAATTGCTGGGCACATTTATCAAGGCCGTACAGCCTCATCATTGCCATCTGTACAAGCCAAGCCAGGAGACATGAGGGTTTATGAGCAAAAATGCGTAGCATTTTGTGCATCCATCATTTCCATTTTTGGCATCCAAGCCATTAAAGGCTATATCAGCATTATTTGGGTTGGAGGAAGCATATCTGTAGTCTAATCGATTAAATCCAAGGCTTGCAATTCACTGTCATATAAAGTAATGAATTGCAGGCCAATATACATCATTTTTCATCAGACCTAAGGAGGATTAGACTGCACTTTACATCAGGACAGTAACTCAGTTTGAAGCATCTATATATCATTGCAATGGAAGGCTCAACGTCATCTTTTCAAGCCAAGGATCAAGCTTCTATCATTCCGGGTATGCATGTTTGTGTCTAGAATCCAAATATTTGGAATGCATTTTATATCTCTATATCGGTCTGATATAGGTCTGATCAGACTAGTATATCTTGTAATCAGAACTGAGATTTTGGCAATAAAAGTGATCCCATTCAGTTACAATTCATTGTATTTCATTATATGGTATTTGTTCATCATTTTCTATATGTTATGCAATGAAAACAATTAAAATAAAACCCAAACAAATAATCAGAAAATAAAATCAGGACTTGGAATGACAACTGTTTGACAAAATTACTTGAAAGAAAAAGGGTCAAATTTGGGTCAGATTTGGGTGGGATACCAGACTCACTGCCCCAAAGAAAGAAAGACTCACTGCCAAAGGCTCACTGCCAGAACAAAAAAGAAGATAGAGAAGAATGTTACAATGAGAAAACCATCTCAATGCAACAGAGAAGTCCACCACAATATCACCAACACCTTTGCAGTCATACTGAAGAATTGTAGACACCTTCTGCTCACTACATCCAATAATCTAACACATGAAAGCTTGCACTGCACTTAACAAACTCGCACTTTACAACTCTGCAATTCGCGTCTCCCACATCACACATGTACCATAATCATCCCTCAACAACTCAACACTTATTTATACTATCTTCAACCTTGAAAACATTCTCCAAGGTCAGCAATGCACCTTAACCATGAAAATTCAAATTAGGTCGGCACCAAAACATTCCCGCAGTGGAAAGGAATGAAGACAGACCACAACACACCTTAGCTTGGACCTAAATCCATTCATACACGCCACGCCACGCTTCCACAATCATCGAAGCAAATCCGCAATTAGTGTAAACACCCAACACCATAAACATTTAGGTACACGCTTCCTCAAAACCAAAGACGACTCGCGGACCACACACCATGCTTGAACGCAATCTTGAATATCCCACAAACATCCTAAAATCCAACAAATTCCTTCGCAACAACTATCACCTGAAGAAAGTACACACCCAGTATACTCAAACATCTCTGCCATACACTGCAACTCAAGAAATCAACTTGCGGAGCACCAAACCACGAACCACCTCAACTGAAGGTAGATATGAACCTTATAAACACACTTCCAAAACCGCAAGACCTAAAACCACTCTGTGGAGAAATGCGGAACAAAAGCATTTCTCCCAGACACCTCTACAATACACAATTCACACACTAGTGAACACACCTTCCTCTGTACAACGATCCAGCACACCAAATTCTGAATGCAACACCTCTAAACAACTCTAATCAACATATCCAAACCGCACGAGCAGATCTTCAACATAGAACAAATGCGGAGCAAAACTAGAACACTTCTCTGTATGCCAAAACACCTTTACAACACACTGTTTCCTCTTTTATTCAAATTTTCTCAAAAGCACTTGGAAACCAAACATCAGGAACATATCATCATCATCTTTAGCACTTCCTCATCATCAAAGACAACATCAACTCAATACCAACTGCTCACACTCTTGCAATAATCTCTTGCTCATACAATTGACACCAATGACAACACAACTTGTTGACATCAATGACAACACTAATTGCACATACTTGCAACAAGAGATCAATAGCTTCAGCAATTACAAACAGAAATTTGAGCCATCAATCATGCTCCCAAGGTTATCTAGTTGGTAAAAGACCTGTACACTTCCCATTGGATGAGAATAATAGCTAGTGTTACCAAACTGATAGCCACACTCAAATTCATTTCATCTGCTCAGAAACTGATAGCACAAGTCAAGGCAAAGGTAGAAGAAACTCTTCTGTCACTTGCACCTAATGTCTCCCAAGCTCAAACCTTGGTTGAGAAACTTTATAGTTTAACCGATGAAATTCTCCTGTCTGCCGGAATTGACAACAAATATGCCACAACAGCCAAAGTCAATGAAGTGAGGACTCAAAATAAAGCCACTCTAAAGTGTAGAACTCAACTATTCACTTTAGAGCAGGTTGTGAAAGGAATGAGAGAGCATATAACTTCTCTAGTGCAACAAGGCCTACCCTCTCCATTCCAAGATGATAACATTGTAATGGCAGAAGAAGAGTTCAAGGCAATACTTGCAAGCAAACAAGGAGACCAGACATCATTTTAGGGTTGGGAACATACACCAAGCATTGTGAAAGTTGAAGCGGTCTTATGTCCACTAGCTCAATTAGAATATCAGGTGAAATTTGTAGTTGAAAGGCTCCAAAATATCTCTCATAAAGAGATTATAGAGCAAGACAAGGCTTTTCAAGCCTTGAAGAAAAAGGGGCAACCTTCCAAAGAAGAATGGGCATCATTGCAGACTGCCATGGAAAATCTATGACTTTAGCGTTTGCTTCCAAATTTTGAAATTTTGGTGAAAATTTTGTGATAGGTACTCAAATAATGAATCTGGATTCTTCTTTGCAAACAAAGATCCCTTGAGAGGTCACAAGAACTGTAGACTTGCTCTCCATTATCCTTCGGATTGTGTTCTGCTTCTAGAAAATCAAATGCTTTGTAACCAACGACAATTTCAATGTTCCTTCACAAAACCTGTATTCAACGTTGAGTTTCCTGATTCTTTCAGCACATTTTAAAATTGGCAGATTTATTTTCTTGTAGAGTCATTAGTTTACAGATATTTTGTCACTTCTTCAAAACCATTGACCAAAGATAATCGAAATACGTGGACGCATCTCCCAATGTTTGAACTTTATTGATCCGATAGGTTCAAAACGTTGTGTCATAGGTTGCTTCATATGAGTCAACAACTGGTGGGGCCGAAGTAATGGAGTCCGAGATATTTTGGGTAAGCTCCACGTAACAAAATTTTGTAACTTATAAATGTTGTCAGTCTAACAACTTTATAATGTTGCGCCATTGATCGAAGCATATGAATCAGCAAGTGACATGGGCCCTAGTTCCTTGTCAATAAGATGAACGAGTAAAGCAGATGGTGGGTCTTGATGCCATATGGCAGCATTGTGCAACATTACAAGCAAGCAGCTCTGACAACTCCAAAAAGATGCGCCATTGGTTAGTTTTGATGACTCATTAGTAAGTGGGCCCCATTTCCCTTGGCAGGGTATTTTCAAACCCAAGCCATCGATCATTTTTCAAAACAATCTGATGGCTCATGCAATGCATAAACATTGTCAACCTGGCAATTTTATAGCATTGCGCTATTGGTGAACAAAATTGAGTTAGCACAGTGGTGGGCCAAGTAGCGCAGAGTAAAAGATAACATCCTAGCGACATTTGTTAGCTCAGCACCCCTCTAAGTGATTGTCAGATCTAACACGCTTTTCTATTGCGCCATTGGTCAAGAATAAAAGAACTATAGCTCACTTGGCGTTCTTTAAAAATAACTGATTTTTTAGAGCAATCTTCATCATCCATCTACCTAATGCCCCAGTTTACTGATTATTCTACAGCAGTTTACAGAAACAATTGAATCCTTAGCAATCCAAGATTTACAAATAGATTTCCTATCAGCACTTCGATCCCAAAAGGCATAAAAGGGGAATCACTGCAAAAATAAAGACGGGAGGGGGAAAAGTAATGGACTGAGCCCTTTTGTGCGTTTCCCAGAATTGTTTGAATAATATGAATTTGTGCCACCGGCCTCTTTTGTAATTTGTTCATAGTTCATCAATTAAGGGAAAATTAACATTATGTGCCTAACTTGTCCTTGCAATATCTTTCTCAATATTATCTTGTTTTCTATTTCTATCTCTACTCATATGCTTAATGAATGATGATCTTTTATTGAATATTGGTCATGTGACTAGGCGCCCTTTGTTATAATGATGAGTCATCATAATCAATATATATGTATTGAGCACTATGTGAATTGTTAAAATTAGTGAGAACTTCAAATTCGACGCATCACCTTAGGATAGTTTTATTTCAGTATTTCTTCTCTTTTCTCCTACTTTATTCAAAGAAATTCATTGAAGATCTTATGAAGAGCCCACTTCAGAATCCGAGAGGAGATTTCAAAATTAGTCTCAGGCTTGTGAAATCTCCAATGTTGGTACGGATTTTGTCATATGTAAAATTCAAAAATCAACAATACCCCAAGCATATTACCAAAGGCGGAGCCCCTACCACCAAGCCTAAATTAAGGCCTTTGAGGCCTGTAAAATGCCCTTCTACTACTAAAATTTTTTGCCAATAATTTGTCAACCAATATCAAATCACCATTCAGTCATCAAAATGGAACACATAATTGCATCAATGAAACATAGGAAAGTAGTACCCGGAACCTTCAAAGTTTGTTATTGATTGGAATGAGCAAAATACAATTGTCAATGTGCTGGCCTGATATGTCAGCAGTGACTGAATTTTGTATCAGTCATCATACAAAATAGATTTGGACCAAATACAAGCAAGAAATGATGTGCCAATGAAATACAATGAAGATAATCCAATGTATTATGAAACTATGCAAGTAGATGATCTTCAACCCTCACTGTGCCTTCACTCTTGGACTGAGTTTTCTCTGATATGACTGCTGATCATGAAATTGACTGCCCAGATTTGTGTAATATGCCTCTCAAAGTGCCAAAATGAAATCCCACAAGCCAATGATTACTCCTAGGAATGGACTGATTAGAGTACAATAGATAAGAATGGCTTTCAGCCCTCGAAATGCTTCAAAAGACTTGCTTCAGACCTCTGTATCAGACCTGTAACAAACTGTTCCTCTGCCCAGAATTCAACATATGATCAATGTAATGTCCCTGTTTCCGGCTTGATCATCAAGTGAAGAATGGATTAGCCTATTCCTCATTCCCGGAGGCTAATTCTAAAATATGAGGGAATGAAGTGGTTTTTGACTAACTCAGTTTTATTGTTTTGCAGGATCCAAGTTAGAAACCCAAAAAAATTGGCTAAGTCTAGGTCAAGGCGCACTTTCTCTCTCTTCCAGCCTCAAGTTGCGCCTAGAAGAGAAGCATCATGATATGAAGCACATCAGTCGTTTCAAACAAGGCGCCTTGATAGGAAAGGGACTCCAAGATGTCAGAGAAATGGTTAAAGAGTCTAGGCGCTACTTCATGTTTCTCTGGACTCAAATGTGCGCCTTGATGAGGAGATGTTAATGTCAAGGTTCAGTTGTCACTTGGGAGGAACTTTTGTGAAGACACATGAATCACAAGTGTTTGAGATGTCAAGGAATTTGTCAAGAGATCTTAGGCGCCGCTTTAGCTCTGGACCATCCCAATATGCGCCTAAGTGCAAGGGCGCCACTTTTGATGATACAAGCCTCAAGATGCACCTAGGAATTGATCATGCTTATTCTACTTTGAAATGGCACTTTGACATTGTTAGGAAGTAGGAGAAACTCTCAAAGGTTGGCATTGTTTGAGATGCTTGATTAAGAACTCCATAGTTGCACCTTAAAGACTAGGCGCTAATTCATGATCCATCAACCATAAAGTGCGCCTAGGCGCTAGATCAAGTATCAAAGACATTGAATTTGCGCCTTGATCAAGGAATTAATCTTGCAACGTTAATGTTGTCTCCACAAGATAAAAGAATGATTCAAAGAATATAAGGCGCCAATTATTGAGTGAACAACCTTGAATGAGCGCCTTATTAAGGCGCTAGTTCATGCTTCTTGCAAATGTGCGCCTAGTTGGTAGTTACTCAAATATGCGCCTAATTGAGGAAGTAACTTCCAATCTCTTCACTCAGTCAAGGCGCCAGTGCAGAATGATGTTCTAACTCACCTGAATGACTCCAAATGTGAGCGCTTGCAGGGGAGATGACCATTTCAAGTTAGGCGCCAATTCACACTTTCACAGACCTAAAAGTGCGCCTAACCATTCATGAGACGCCAATTCAAGATCAAACTCCTCTAAATGGGTGCCTTGAGCAAAGAAGGTTTGTTGGGATCAACAAAAACGTATGAAGTGAATAGTTCATGCAAAGAGAAGGCTTAATACATCTAGGCGCCAATCTCATCCTCAATTTCCCAAAAGTGTGCCTAGACTACATATCACAAACATTGCACTTCAAACAAGCAAGGACTTCCTTCAAGTTGATCAAGTGAACCCTACTCTCAAGGAGATCAAGTAGGAAGTTGGAATTATCAGATAATGATGTCTTGATACCTAGGCACATATTGGACCAAGAATCCTCCATTTGAGCGCCTAGCATGGATCATTGATAGTTTGGAGATCTTGGAGTTAGGAGAAATTACCTAGATGAACAATCAAAGATGAAATGGGAAACTTCTTGTCTAGGTGCATATTTTGTCAAAACTCCACCATTCTAGCGCCTAGGATAGAGATCTAAGTGAGGCGCAACTTCGTGATCAAATTACTCCAATTTGGCGCCTAGAGTAAGTTGTAGTAATTACAAGCACCTGAGCTCTCATTGGTTGACAGAATGACATTGGGATCCGTTCCAGTTCATTGGGTAAGGTTGCTACCTCAGATTGAGTTGTCAGATGGAATATTCTCCATGGATATGCTTCTTGGAAAACGTGCCTTGGTTCCTCTTGTGCATTGGGAAACGTGCCTTCATTGCCTTGAGGAGCACTATAAAAGGAGGAGAGGCTCTCTCATTTGAACATCTTATCTTTTGGAAAAATTTTCTCTCTGGAAAGCTTTATCCTTGTGATCTTGAGGCCTGCGAGTTTCAAGTGTTGCGGTGATGCTCCCTCAACTGACAAGGTGATGCTCCCTTGTTGCATTGTGAGGTGTTGACATCCAGTTGACATCATTGGGTTCAACTGAAGTGATCTACATCAACCAGTGAGATAGAGCTAGTTGTGAAGAAGTTGAAAGCATTGTATACATCTAGGCTTCAAGGCCTTTACTTGTAATCATTTGAATAAGATTGTATAATCATGCCATTGTGGGCAATCATCATTGTAATAAGACATTTGTATTGAGTTGAATCAAGTAATAATACAAGTACCCAACTTCAAGTTGATTCATGCAAGTTGCCTTTGTTATCTTTTCATATGTGATGTTAAGTAGACTAAGTAGTTGAAGAGTTAAGTGCAAGTAAATCTGTCTAAGTAAGGAAAAATTTAGTTAGTACTAGTTGGGTATCTTACAATCAATACCAATGCCAAATGATGCCTTTCCATACTAGCGATTGATCTAGGGATGAAGCCGTTGACTCTACGGATTCTCCAAAGCTATCAAACTCACAATATCTGATATATAAAATCCCTATGATGGCAAATACAATTCGCTGTCTCAGAAAAACAGAACTCAATGTTATGACAAAAATCACATAAATTAGCTTCTCCAAACAAGTCGACTACCTTGGTTGAGCTCCACTAAGACCAAGGGATTTAACAACACTTATCTTCACTTCAAAACACTCTAAATAACCTGCAAATTGCACAACAATGGTGAATATCTGAGTGATATCACCTCCAAGTCAGATATGGGGCCATCTCCATATCACAAGGGGTCATCTCCTTGTATGAAATCACCAGAAAATACAAATTTCCAGTAATACTATGAAATTGAAAAACATACCAAATTGTTCATTAGCTGCAAATTGGAGTTGAAATCCTCTATTTATCCTTTTCATGCTGGATGTCCTCTCTTTGGATCAATTTTAAATGAGTTACATCCATAAATGCAATCATTTAAAATCACTCTTAATTTTATTAAATGCATACATCTTCAATGCTCCATGGATCAACCTTCTTTTGCTAATTGAATTCCTTTGTTTGGTGGCAGCTGGGTCAAAGTATTGCTTTGCATTTAAAAAACACACCTTCTCATAGCTGGCCGATTCCTTAGTTGGACGTTGGCTTCCATCATTTAAATTCCTCACTACCAAGTCGCCTTGCATTAAAAATCCTCCAATTGATATTTTAAATGCCTTACCTCTAACCGTTGGCTCATATTGCCATGCAAATTCTCCTCAAATACAAATCGATCATCTCTTGGAGCGGCTAACACACTTGGTAATGTAATTAAATTTACTTTCATATTAACTACTCTTCTGTCATGTCCCCGTTTCCGGCTTAATCATCAGATTAAGATTGGATTAGCCTATTGATCATTCCCGGAGGCTAATTCAGAATGATGAGGGAATGAATTGGTTTTTGACTAACTTAACTTTACTGTTTTGCAGGGACAAGTTAGAAATTTGAAATTTGGCTAAGTCTGGAAGACAAGAAATGCAGGAAATGGACTCTTGGAGTTTGGGCGCAGCTCCTATATCAAAATTCACAAAAGAGCGCCTAACCTAGCATCACCAAGCTACAGAGCGCTTCTACCATATCCACCAGGGCGCCTAGGAAGAAAAGAATGGTTAGATCATCAGAGGGACTCATACATTGCAGTTCTTTAAAGAACTTGACTAAGTAAACTCTAGGTGCACTTCTCCACTCAAACTTGCCAGAGCAACATCCAGTTGGCGCCTTGGCAAGGAGATGTTTTGGAAGGTTGAAGTGGTCATTAAAAGGATTCTTGTTTGTTGAATTAACCTTCTATCAATTGAAATGATCATCCATGAATGGAAAGGATGAGGGCGCACTTCTGGATCCCCATCACTTCCCAGAGGCGCCTAAGTGAGTTAGGCGCAAATCTTTCTCTCTCTTACCTCCTGTTGTTGCTTGGACTCCAGTTTAGCATGCGCCCGACATATGAAATGACCTCCAACCACTTGATTTGATTTTTCTAAGTTCAAAATGAGTGGAGAATGACCTAGGCGCAAATTCCTCCTTGTGCAGACCAGACTGAGCGCCTAAGGCGCTAGAAGAAGTTCCTATGACTATGGATTGGCGCTTCAGGAGGGAAAGTTGATCAGTATCCAAAATGAAGTCTTCTGAGTGAATTAGGCGCCTAAAGCAACAAGGCGCCCATATGTGATTCCAGGGATTCTCCGTCTGAGCGCCTAAGCTTGATGGGTGTAGATTGGAAAGAGTTTGAAAGTATTAAACTCCACTAGGCGCAAATCCAAGCTTTTGCCACCTCAAAATTGCGCCTAGGATCCAGAAGGCGCAGTTCTACTCATCTGTGACCCTACCTTGGCATCTTGGAAACTCCTTGATAGACTTGTATAAAGTTAAAATTTGCTCCCAGGATATTAGGCGCTAATCCATGACTCTAGAACCTTGAAAATGCGCCTAAGATAGTCAAGGCTTTTTGAATTACAACTTAACTTTTCATTTTGTTGGAGAAGTTTGATTTGGCTTAAGGGTTCTTTCATCAAGCCAAGATCTTGATCAAATGACAAGGAGACATCAAAATGCCCAAGGCGCACTCTGCCTCCTGTGCCACCTTGGTTATGCGCCTCACCTAAATTCTTCATCCACCTGCAAAGAGAAGTATTCTAGTTTGCACCTATAAGGGATACGTGGTTAAGTATCAAAAAAAGACAAGTTCTATTGTTAAGGCGCACTCCCTAGTCTCTGCCACCTCAGGGAAGCACCTAGCTTGGAAAGGCATCTATTCTAGTCCCCACTACCTTTCAGTTGGCACCTAACCTTGAAAATGTTGCAAATGTGATATCATTTTTGCGCCTGAAGTCTAAGAGATCTTCATTGAACATTGTTAAGTGTTTTGAGGGCATATGGAGTTATCAAGTTCCTCTAGGCGCATATCCTTGCCTCTGCTACCTCAATTGGGCGCCTAGTTCCACATTGGGCGCCATTCCATGATCACATTGCTTTGAATGGGCGCCTAGTCAGAGATAAGGTAGTTGGAACTACCTAAGCTCTCATTGGTCGACAGGATGACTTTGGGATCCATGACGAGGTCTCTGGATAAGCTTGCCAACTCAGAATGAGTCATCAAATGGAATATTCCCTTGGATATGCTTCTTGGAAAATGTGCCTTGGTTCCTCTTTGTGCATTGAAAAACGTGCCTTCATTGCCTTTGGAAGGCCTATAAAAGGAGGAGCTCTCTCATTCATTTGGCATCTGTTCATTTGACAAATTTCTCTCTGCAAAGCTATTGAGCTTGTAATCTTGAGGCCTGCGAGTTTCAAGTGTTGGGGTGATGCTTCCTCAACAAGCAAGGTGATGCTCCCTTGTGATATTGTGAGGTGTTGACATTCAGTTGACATCATTGAGTTCAGTTGAGTTGATCGAGTAAAGAAGACATTGTAAACATCAAGGCTTCAAGGCCTTCTTTTGTATTTCCATTTGAATAAGATTGTAACTTAATGCTATTGAAAGCATTATCTATGTAATAAGACATTTGCAATAAGATTGAATCAAGCAGAAGATAAGTACCCAGCTTCAAGTTTGAATCATTCAAGTAGTTATCTTTGATGTTTGTCATGAAGTGTTAAGTAGTTGATAAGCTAAGTACAAGTAAATTTATCTAAGATAAGGAAAAATTTTGGTAGAACTAGTTGGGTATCTTACATCTTGCTTGGTAGCCGTTGGCACTTAGAACAATGCATTTACTTCATGATCGATGGGCCTTGGACCTATTTGCAACCGTTGGCACAATAAACAATATTTGTTCTATCTTCCTTGACAAATGTATTTTATCCAATCATTGACACAATGAGCAATGTCACAATTTGATCCCACCTAGAGTCGATCCTCATGACAACAAAGATAAAAGCTCCTTATTCCATCGATTGGCACAATCCACTAAATATTGGACAAATGTAATTAAAGATTTCATTTGTCATTATTCATTTGAAAAACTCAATCTAAACACTAGTTGAGGTAACATTCCGGTTCTCCATGTATAGAAAATAAGCTCAAACTAAAACTCGTTCCCTTACCAAAACATTAGCCTATGGGAATGGATGATAGGCTAATCCTCTATATCACATGAAGTCACTCCTGAAGAGGGGACATGACATGGCCACAGGGACCTTCATGGTGCATTCCATTTTTCATAATTTTATCTTTTTTAACCAATGGTCCAATAGTTGATAAATCCTTCTTATCACTTGATAATCAATTAATGCCACTGAGATCCAAATTGTTGAACACAAAAATGACAAAAAAATGGGTTTCATGCAGGGTTTTTGGCTGTTTCTCAATGGCCAAGTTGACCTGTCAGACTTGTCAAGTCTGAGTGAGTCTTGGCAAAGACCCACAAAGTAACTCATGCAATACTCATGAGTTTCTGCAGCACTCATCTCACAAGTTATGTACAAGTTATTCGTCTGCTGCAAAAACTCGTGAGTACTCACCAACTTTTAAAACATTGATGACAACCAAGAACCATGGGCAAGTAAACAAGTTTGCAAAATTTGTATTCCATGGTCCTAGTTTTGTAAATAATCCCTAATCACTTAAAATGTAGGGCATTCATTTGACCAGGATATAATTAAAACCTAATTATGGTGATAGGAATATCCACTGGTTCTCATCAGAGTAGCATTCTATTTACATGGATTTGACACAGAAAAAATGGAACTCAATTAATTAGGTTTAAATCAAGAAAAACCAGGCAAATTAAAAAACATTGAAAATTTGTAAAATTACAGAAAAGAAACTGTTGTTACTTCATGCCACATATAGTGTGTAGAAAGAGAAACAAACATAAGACATAAATAAAGAATTTGTTCAATGTTGTCAATTACTCTCAAATTTTCAATCAAATTTAAAAACCCAGGCCTTAAAAAATGAGGTGTAAATGAAAAACCCAAGGTTTAAAGGCAAAGGGGCAGGTTTTTTTTTTAAACATGGAAAAACCTGTTGGTTATTCACAGGTTATTGAATAACCTGCAGGTTCTTCCCGGGTTTTTCAAAAAAACCACGGGTTTTGCCCAAAATAACCCAGGTTGGTGAAAAATCAGCCAGCCAGTTGAAACTGGCACAGGCCCAGCCCTGGACCATGGTTAACTGCAGGTTTTCCCAGGTAATGCTACTCTGGTTCTCATACTTACGAAAGGAAATCCAGAAATTGTATAACAGTGGATTTAAAATCCTCAGCTCTTTAACCTGTCAAAGAAATCTCATCCACATAGTAGTGAGATACTAAATATGAACCAATTATGCAAATAAAATAATAAGCAAAGAATCTGCATGGTACCCTGCTGGAAGACATAATTCTCTATAAAATGCTCTGAAATACTAACCAAGATATTGTACTTTGAATAAATTTGAAGTGTTGTTGAAAAATAACTATATTCATCTTTAATCACCGGGAATGAACAGGTCCCATGCTTCTCTGAAATCAATGAAAATTAATGGCAGCAAAGATTAATACATCCCAAATAATTTTTATAAATGAGCTTATTATGTCAAAAATGTTCCATGCAATAAACCAATTGAATGCTCAAAATCTGATGAATGAGAATGTGAAATAGATCTCAAACTCCTATAATGTTCCATGTAATGGTGCTTTAAGAGTGAAGATTGAATGTATAGTGAGAACTCACCCCACTGTCCCATGAAAATTGTGAAGTGGCACGTATATTTTCACACCAAGAGGTACAAACAAGGGATCAGAATATTAGAAATAATAAGATAATATAATGCATAGCACTTGTTATGGTTGGTGCATTAATATCCTTGATATTGAAAACATTTGAAAGGTTTCTAAAATCATCCTTTAGAGTGGTAAAGATAGAGTTCACCTCATGTGCCCAGAGAGATCCCCTACTTCCATGGCAATTAGTTGGAGAGCTGCAGCTTAGAGATGGCCAGTCCCTTTCAAGTTCTCCAAGTAAACTGAAAATCTACAATAGTCATTAATAAAAAAATCAATACATGTATGTTGCAATCAAATGCAATACAATAAATTATTTGCAATACTGTAAAACCTTTTTTTCATTGAATCTTGCTCCACTGCAACATTGAGGCCAAGTCCCATCATTGTAATCAGGCCATAAACCATCTGAAATATATGAAAGTCAGCAATACAACTTACAAACCCTGGCCTGATAAGGCACATACTAAAGTCATATCTAATAGATTGACAACTAATTGTGGTGCAAATGGCATAAAAATAATAGCAAGAAATCCAAGTCAATTTTAGGAGACCTGCAGGTGAAACTCATATGATGGAATCTCTTCAACAAGTATTCAGTAGGTCATCAATATATAGAAATATCCTAAGGGACCATAACATTGGAAGAAGGTTCTGTATGCTAGATAATTATCAACGATGTCATCCTAAAGGTGCATTGCTCAGATAGAGTGAATTTGAAATTTCCACATGTTTATGCATATGGTCACTAACACAAACACCTGGCTGTTTTTTGTTATAGACTGTTAAATGAGAACATAATAACCATTAAAGAGGAAATATATGGAAAGAAAGTGAGGGATCCATATGAAAGGGAAATGGAGAAACAATTCCATTGTAGTCTTCCAAAAGGGAGATCTCATACACCAATTTGGTGTCTCGCATGGCATTGACATGAAAAAATAGCTACCAATTCTACACATTTGGAATAATGTTGTCACATACTAGTAAGTTGATAATCATCAATGCTCCCAAGTTTAATACACATAAGTCACATGAATACACGTAAGTCACGAAGCATGAACCATACACATAAATACGCCTAATACACGAAGGATACGCATACATACACGTAATACATGGAGTATGCACATGAATACACGATAGGGTAGCATGGATAAGGAAAGCAGATACAAGTTTATCTACTAAGTAGACCACCCCATGTTGGATGGCCGTGTGTCTGCCACTTGGGGCCAAGAGAGATGGTATATCCACTCTTGGGCTTAGCATGGATAGCTTCAGGCGGACTTATCATGTTTCTCATCCAAGCACTATTATGATTAAACTTCCACTATGCATTATGGCTGATCTTCTATCATTGTATAGTTTATATAGATTTGAAATAGTTATACATCTTACCTGGTTTAAATAGATAAGATATTTATTATATATGTTTTGATCATATGAATTATATTTCCAATATTGTCTAACATGATTGCAGGACCTAAACCAAGTTTTATATGGCTTCAAGCATATAATTGGTTAGTTATAACCCTAACTATATTTAAATCCTAATTCTAGGGCAAAATTTAGGGCAATCCCAAAAGGGGACGTTACACTAACCTCGGAGCAAACATTATGCAAAGAGGATGTCATAGAAGTAGCTGATTTTGAGAGGCATGATCTTGAAGACAAATCAGAAAATTAATGTATGAAGCTGATTTTAATTTGAGAAATCAGTTGAAGGTCAATGAAGATAGGATTGTTGCAGCCTTGACACACTTTGATAATACTTACAAGTTCCTTGAACATCTTTATTGGAAGGCCAAAGTTGAGAGGAAACAAAAAGGCATTGAAGGAGTATCTTCTCTTGCAGATTTGCAGGTAGTCAAAGAAGCTTTGAGGGCAATGAAAACAGATTATTTGCATTTACTTTTAGGCAGGGATCATATCTTCAAGCTTGCTGAAGTGTATTCTGATGCATTGAAAGGAAAAAAAGAAGTTGATAAGCTCACCTTTGAGCATAAGGCTATTAAGGATTCCTTGGAGAGTACTCAAATGGCCCTTCAAGAAACAGAAAATCAGCTTTATATAGCCAAACAATTCAGGGAGAAAGAGAATGAGGAAAGGGTTAAGGAAATTAGACAAGTGATTGAAGAGCTTGATAGTATCTAGGAGGATTTTGATCTAGTTCATTTTTCCATGAAGTCGGAAAGTGGAAGTTTAGATCAGCAAGAAGATTGGGTTGGACATGAGGATAATGATATTGTTCAATTTGTTGATACCCACTATTTGACATGGATGTCGAAATATCTTCTGTTAATCCACTCTTGATTTGATAACACAAGTGAGATGTGGGATCCAAATGTGGTGTGTAATTATGAGGTGGAACCGGTTGAATTGCCTATTGGACCACCCAGGATCGTTGATGGTTTACTTCCTACGATGAACCTTATTGGATTGGATCATCATGGTTTGATGGGTAACTTTGTGGGTTTACCACAAGGAAGAGAGTACTATTGTGGTTTAGTGTTTGATGGGTGAAGACCATTGGTGCTGAAGCTTCAAGCATCATCAAATACATTCTAGATGGAGTCCACATGAAGATCAAAGTAGCACATCATCAGCATGGTGGAGTTTCTTTTTGGGTAAGTATCTATGCAAAAGATCATCTCCATGACTAACGATGATGGAAGAAGCATACCATGGGAGGTTATGAACCCAAAAAGGGATGATAATGCTGTTGTTACCTCTTTTTTCAGTTGTCTCATGAGTTCATTTGAGCTCCTGCAAGTGGATTGGAGGGAGATTTTAAGCAAATTTCGAAGTTCTTTTGTGTTGGTGACTCTTGGAAGGGTGTTTTCAGCTAAGGGAATAATCAGAAAATTCATTTTGGCCAAGGTTTTACAGTGTTGCAGCAATTGTTCTTTTTTCCGGGTGATGTATTTTGAAAAACCAGATTAGAACAGCTGCAGATCTAAGCAATTTTAGTCCATTCAGCTCCTTGACAGGGTTAGTTTATGGCCTGAGATGGAGGGAATGACAAGTTTGGCTAACCAGGATCGGTGTTGGATGGGTGTTCAGGCACCAAACAATTGTTATTTCTTATTATCAGCTTGCACTTATGTTTGGGACAGCATAATAATTTTCAGCGACAGCCATTATGTTGGAGTGCAAGGTGTTAAAAATGAGAGAGTTAATGTTAACTTTCTCAAGCTTACTCCTATGGTGCCACGGATTGGTGATTATGGAGAGCGATTTTCTCAAGAGTTGACCGAGATCTTGCAGTGTTTGGTTGCTCTTCTTACAGGAGGAATTCAAGAGGTCATATGTGCAGGTGCCCAACAGGATAGTGCTTCGAGCAAACGGAGCTACAGACCTCCTAGATTGACTTGGGACCCTGGGATCATATTTGGTTTCATTCCGCATCAGTCAGGTAATTTTGAGGTTGAGTTAGCATTGCTTGAGGACAAGCAATCTTTGGGGACGGAGGACTATAATGTCCCCATTTTCAATCACTTCAGCATTGTAGTTAGCTCTGGGTTTCTCGATGAGCGCCAGCCTTGTCAGAAGGGATATTTGTTGTTGGCAGTGAGCTCAATTGGTCTTGAGGACTCTTATCCACTTTTCGAAGAGAATTCCGGCTTCTGGTGTGTTCTCCAAGATTCTTGGAGAGAACGTCTATTTATAGAAAGTCACCCGGTTGACCCTGATTTTCATTATTCATCATCAGTATCCTTCCACTATAGTCAGATTTTGATTCCAATGTTGTTTGGTGGTTTCCGCAACTCGGGTGAATTATTGAACTTTAATTTAATTATTTCACTAAGGTTATTAAATTTATAAAATAATTTAAAAAGCAACTTAGTGTAATAGCTCGTTGGAAAGAGAATTAAAAGTTTTAAATCATGGACGCTTGATAAAGTGACTAAAGTGTCAGAAATGTTTAATATTTAAATAAAACCACTTTTCGAAGCAATAAAGCTTATTTAATTATAAAGTGATTTTAAATTATAATTTCCAAAAGGTTTCCCAAGAAAGATTATAAAAAGGGCTGATGGGGGTCTTGTTGTGGCCTAATCACACATCGCCCCATCGCTGATGGGGACCCCCTCTTTTTGAGATTTTGGCTTGAGTTGCTTTGTTTTGGCCGTTGTCCCTTGTCCAACTTTACTTAGCGGTTTGAAGGGTCCGCTCGGAGTGCAAAATGTTAGTTGACTTATAGCGGATGAGATTTCAAGTTATGCTGAGCACTTTCAAACCTCTGCTTAAGCGCACATTTAAAGTCACCTTGCACGATGTTTAATTTTGAATCATTCATGGCATCCCATAAAGTCCGGGTTAGTGCAAATTGATAGTTGGTGTGCAAAGAGTAGAATTTCCTAATATGCATTGGGCTTTCAAATGTCTTCCTAGCCAAGAGTTTGGCTCAATCTTCCAATTCATTTCATCTAGCTCATGTGCGGGGGGTCCCAAGAAGTCCGCTTTGGACACTTGACCATGTTCATTTTGCAAACGGGAAAGTCCACATTATGCACGACACACCAAATCGTCAGTCAAGCACATTCACATCATCTTTGCATTATGAATGATATTCAAGACGTCCTGATATGTCCGCCCCAAGCGCATATACATGATGACTGTGCAATCCACATATTCCGCCATGCATTACGGTTTCAAATTCCTAACTTCTTCTTAACATTTGATGAGTCCACTCTGAGGCAAGGAGTTATGGTTGATTTGTGTTAACATCTTAAATTATGCATGGGGCACTAAATAGTCCAATCGTCATTCCTCAGGCGCATGTTTATATTATCTTCACATCACGTATATTATGCATAAAGCACCCGAATCTCCGCTCAGGTGCGAATCCATGGCTAGTTTGTATAATGCAAAGTCTTCAAATCATACATAGCACATTGAATAGTCCACTCATTATTCATTGAGCGCATATTTTTATCCCTCGTGCATCATTTACACTATGCGTTGAGTGTCGAAGTGTCCGCTTAGACACAAATAGATGGTTGATTCGAAAACGGTGTAATCTAAACATTATGCAAGGAAGCATTGAAATGCCGCTCCAACTCATTCCCAACCTTACCTTGCATTTCACATGGTTCGATTCATACGTGGTTCGAAAGGTCCGTTTAAATCAATAAATCAATGGTCGATTTGTAAAGGATGAGATTCAAATCATGTGCAGAGCATCTGCAGGTCTGCCAAAATGGACATTTGAAGAAGTTTGATAAATTTGGCATTAAGCATTGAATACTAAGAACCCACTCAAGGTGCATATCAAAAAGAATCTCTGCGTACTCAGCATAAAATCCGCCCAATTGAATATTCAAAGATTGTATTGCCTTGTCCAAATTTAGCATCATACGTTTTTACTTAAAGCGGTTACCTAAGTGATGATCTAAACAAACTAGATATCATATGGAGGCATAAGAAAGTTCTTTCACATAATGAATGTTGTCCATGGATGTAGGAAAAGACCACCAAGTACGTGTCTGAGAGAATCTGGCATTTGGTATCATGAGTCGAGCATGAGAGATTCGCATTCTAAATCATAGTTGCAGTTACAATTTTCAAAATGTGTACGGATATCAAATGATACGCCTTGGGCGCTTAGAGTTAGGGAATCTTGCATTTTTTTTCAAAAATAGCATTGTACTTTAAGACACACTAAGTCCGCCATAACGACCACATAAAATGGTTTTGTAATCCATAATTTGGCGTTGTTTGAGTAAGTTTTCAACCTTTGCCTAGGCGTCTATTTGAGGGAGGCCTGCATTTACAAGTTCTTCACGGTGCACAAATGTTTTCAAAGAATCCGCTGGGACGCATATCCAAAAAAGTATTGCATTTTCTGAGTTTGGTCTCGTGCACTGAAACGTATTAGTCCACCAAGGCACATTTATATGAGAAGTTTGTAATCGGCATATTTAACACTATGCATCGCCTCAGGAAATGTTCGCTCTAGAAAGAGTTATCAAAGCTTGCACATGGTATATTCACGTTTGAAGTCGGCACTTTTCACTTTGCTCACATACACAAAAGGTTTCTGTGTAGGTTGGCAAAAGCATTGAAAGGCCACTTAAATGTCTAAATAAAATCTGCCTGAAATCCTGTAGCTCCGACATGCAAGTTGCATTTCCTGGTTTCAGACACTCATTTTAAACACCATTTTGAGAACAGATTGGTGTAATACATGAAAAAGCAAGTTGGAGCTGAATCTACCGATAGGGATTGTTGAGAAACTAGTCAAGTTTTTTATTTTTGCAAAATCCATATTATTGACTTTTCTTGCAATCAGCCAAGGTAATTTGAAGCTTCATATTCAATTAATCCTGCATGCATTAGGCAGTGAATTTTGTCACTATTTGCTTATTTATCAAGTATCACTCCAATTCATTAACTTAAGGTGTTTCTTATACAAGTGAATAATGAATGCAAAGAAGAATGCCAAGAGCCGGCACATGGGAAAGTTCAAAGGATGGAGGAGCCTTGCTTGAGGAGGGTGGACATCGTTGTCGCGTGAAAGAGACCGGTTCCAGATGATCAAGACCCAACGCCAAAAGTCACACATCAAGATCATCATTTGCACGAAAATAAGAGAAATGAGCAAGTTCATCAAGCAATTCATGAATTGCATTCAAAAGTACAATTGCATGAAAGACAACATGAAGAAGTTCAAAATTCCCAAGTTGCAAGTTCGAAGAGGCTAAGTTCCAAAGGTGAAAATTCGAAGACTCGAAGACTACTACAAAAGATGACAAAATTTGGAAAAATATTCCGAGAAATATGAACACAAAAAAAATCAAACCAATTTGCTCGATGCTGAGTTGGCATGTGCACAACATTGATCCAATCACAGTCTGCCACATCACCCATTCGCATTCAATGTTCTAAAAATAGTAATTTTTGTAACAAACTACCTTGTTGTCTCAATCCGGGCCATTGATTCTCAAATCAATCCTGGCCATTCATGTAATTTTGGAACCTATAAAAGGCCCATTTCTCTCATTTGTAAAGGGGATTATTAGAGAGAGATCAAGATAGAAGAGTAGGAGTAGATGCTGTTAAAGTAGAAGTAGATTAGAGGAGACTCTTCGAAGTCATTGAAGAGACATGAAATTGTTGTAAAATACATTTCCAAAATCAATACAAGCTCATTGTTGGCTCGCATGGTGATTTTGTGTGATTGTGGGATGTTAGCATGGTTTCTAATTCTCGAATATGATGTAGATATGCTTCCAAGTAGAGTAACATTAGATTAGAAGTTCATTGATGTAATGTTTATACGTGGAGATACTTGATGAATTCCTTAAATGGTTTATACTTTTTATGATTTGTCGATGATAAGTCATTTTGCAAAGTGAGCCTAAACCACATTTGCTTTAGTTCGGTTGTGGATACTCGTTCAAGCTGCGCCAGCAGTGGGTGTTTGGATGGAAGTTTACAACATGAAAATCCTTAAGTTTCCTTAGAAGATTGCACCGACTTCGTGTAGTTGTTGGTTCTCATGGCGAAGCGAAGTCTGGTTTCATGAGGAGTTTGTCTATCTTGGCATATTTCATTATATCATTGTCCTTAGAATAGTTTTCTAAACCCTTGTCCTTTTGCATTTTCTTTTCGTAGCCGGTTAGAGGAAGTTCCATTTCACAAGGAGAATAACATATTTGATTGGAATAAGGAGTAAATTGGGCATAAGTCCCTTTGTGATTACCAGCATTATCACATCAACTACTAGGTCTATCCATTACAAGTCAATACCTAACATCTAGAACCTTGGAGTTGTCTCATTGGATCACATTGTTTAGCCTTTGAGAGACTTTGTTCAAGAGAGGATAGAATACCTCAGTATTTTATTCTGAGTTTGCATGTGCATAAAAAACACATCAACAGGTCTCATTGGGGATTATGATTGAGAAGTTTGTTTACTTCTCTTCGGAGATTTGAAGATTTGTGCCTGTGGCCAAACTCTTACTAGCAGGACGAAAACCCCAATGGTTTCTTGGTTGATTGGACGAAAACCCAACTTAACCCACTTGATGGATTCACTCCGGGTTCACAGTTGCGCATATTGGTTTAGAGTTTGAGGAGTTCTCATGCCGAAAAGAGACATTCTTCACAGGATTCGAATATTTGTATTTACAAGAGGGATTGATAGATAAATTTGTATGATTTGTTGTGCAAATACAAATTTATATTTATACAGAAATTTCATTGTTGATTGATGGAGATTCCATGAGGGTTAATACCCATATTTATATTGCTGGAGTTGAGGGTTGCAATACCCATATCTATTCATTGCTAAGATAGCCGCAGCCATCCCTTGTGAACAACAACTCTTAAACAAAGGAGTCGCAGCCTAAGAAGTATTTGACTCGCATTTGTGAAGATGGGAAGTGGTGTAGACAAAGGGGATTCCTACATGGAATGAAGAAAGGTCAAAGGAAGTCTTGTAAGATGTTGCGTAAGAAGTTGGGGATATTAGTATGGACGTGGGAAGTTTTGAGGTAGTGCCAAGCTTGTAAAAGCAATGTGGAGCTGGCCGCCTAACTAGGGAAAGCTTGGTGTCTATGCATTGTCATTTGGTATGTGAATGAACATATTTGTAATTTCTTGTATTTGTCAAATTTCCAGTATAAACAGCAACTTCTGGGTATTTTTGATGCATTTTTCTATGAGCTCCATGGTTGCAAACTACTTATTATAATGTCAAAATATTCTATATGTATTGGGAAATAAATGTATGTATGAGATATCTTCCAATCTGCAAATTGAGTCATTCTGTGATTAAGGTTTCTGAAATTATCACAAAGTAAACATTCAAAGGCAAAGTGTTTGACAAAATACCTGCTTGATAGAAGTCAAAATACTTTGTGGGTTCTGGAAAAAAATTAGTTTCAATTTGGGGTGGACCATTACATATGGCAATTGTCCAAGAGGCCATTAGACTTGTCTACAAGGGTATAAGGAGCAATTGACTTCCTATACAGGAGATCATAGACGATGGCTGGCACTTTCAGCTCCATATGTCATTATATAAAAATTAGTATTTTACTTTCATGAATTGTTCAAAAGCTGATGTGGAGCTAATTGGAGGCCTCTACAAAGTGCATAGAGAATATAATGCCTAACAAAGAGATTAGAACCAAAATCCAAATAGAGATCCAAATCTAGGGCCAAGGGATATCACTTTGCTAGTGCTATGAATATCTTATATCTTGTATACTCTTCTAATCTAGATTTTGTATGTGTGATTAAATATTTTCTTACTTTATGTTAGCATTTTATTTCACATCTTTCAGTGCAAAAGCAAAACGAACAGATGTGCAGTAGAACCGCTCTTCGAATTTGTAGGGGAAGCTCCCTGTAAAATAAAACAAACCTAACTACAAAGTATGTAATCGCAATTTACAACCTTTACAGTGTTTTCAAGGGGTTTTTCATACTTATGTTGTTGAATGAAAGAAAAATTTGCAATCTTTTTGGATTTACGACGTGCAAAAAGGCTGAGACCTGAGATACCGGTTCTCCCTCAGAAATCCATGGGTCCCGGTTCAGTCCGGCCCGGGTCCTGGTCCGGGTCCAGTTCGGCCGCTGATATGCCCAGGGTACCGTCATTTGCCTGTGGGTTCGTCCGGGACGAACCCGGGCAAACCCACATCGAACCCACAGCGAACCAATGCAAAACCCGGGTCGAACCCAGGGCAGGAAGCGAAAAACTCAAGTTTCTTTTAGATTTTTTAATAAAATTTGACATTTTTTAATTGTTTTTTTTTTATTTGACACTCCTCCAACCCTAAAAGCATAATGTGGAAACAATTTAAAGACCAAAAACAATCAATTTTCCTCATTCCAAATGAAAAAACAAAACTCTTCCATATTGCGCTGAGCTATTTTTTTTTCTTGCCATCAAATCTATAGAGTTGAAGATCGATTGGTGAAGGATCTAAAGCGATTGTTTTGCTATTCCGACGGGTGTGCAATAGCTCGTTTGCTACAAAGGGGATTGTAGAGGCAGATTTTGCAAAAAAGGTTGGTTTTTTTTGGTGTTTTTTTTCTACATTTTTGTTTTGTTTTGAATCTTTTTTGTTCTTTTTTCTAAATTCTTCTATCTACTATAAATCAATGGCACATGTGTAAAGCTTTTAAACTCAACTAGGTTTTACTTTTAATTTATTTTTTTGTTTTCAATTTCATTTGTTTGGAACTTTGAATTCATGGAATGTGTTGTTTATTGATTTTTTAAATTTTTTGGCATAGGGATTACAATGGCAAGTGGTTCAACCTCCTCAGAGAAATCCAAATTCAAAACAGATCCAAATTCACCTCTTTGGAAATATGTTAAAATGTTAGAACCACTTCCAGGCGATGGAGGTTATATATGGATGTGCAATGGTTGTGGGGTTCAATATAGAAGCTCTTACAGTCAGGTGAAAGCCCATTTGTGTAACATACCTGGGTTGGGCATCAAAGCTTGCCCTGGAAAAAATGGTGCACCCATCCCACAAGCTCAAGTCCTTGCATATATCCAAGAGCAAGAAAAAGTAGAGGAAGCATCAGGTCGTAAACTAAGTCACCCTTTGCTAAAGAGAGGTTCTCGAGGAAAGCCCCCTCAATCAGCATCACCATCAGAATTTGAACGGGAACATGTAGAGAGCCACCCATTTTTGCCCACAGTTGAAGAACCTATAGCACGCAAGAGATCAAAGGGACCATTGGAAACGGCATTTCACAATGAGTCTCGTGAGTTTGCTAATCAACAAATTGCAAGATGTCTCTATGCGAATGGCTTAACTTTCAATGTTGTTCGCTCACCGTATTGGAAAGAAATGGTGAAAGCAATTAATGATGCTCCAAAAGGTTTCAAGGGCCCAGGTTTTGAGAAGGTGCGCACCACCTTATTGGAAAAGGAAGTGAAGTTTGTAGAGGATAAATTGAAGCCCATAAGGGAATCTTGGGCTGAGACAGGTTTATCCATTGTTTCTAACGGATGGAAAGATTCAAAAAATCGGCCATTGATCAATGTTATTGCAATGTGCCCTAAAGGGGCTATGTTTTTGAAGGCAGTCGATTGTGAAGGGGAGGTGAAGGATGGTCCATTTATTGCTAATATTCTTTGCCAAGCCATTGAGGAAGTGGGGCCTCGAAACGTGGTTCAAGTGGTAATAGACAATGCAAAAAATTGTAGAGCAGCTGGTTTATTGGTTGAGGAGCATTACTCACACATTTTTTGGACACCTTGTGCGGTCCACTCCCTCAACCTTATGCTACAAAAAATTGGCAAAAAAATTGATTGGATCAAACAGGTGTATAGTGAGGCAGAAGACATTCAGATGTTCATCACCAACCACCATTTGTCACAAGGCATTTTCAGATCATTCTCAAGATTGGAGATGCTAAAGGTAAGTGAAGCTTCAAGCAATTTTTATTTTTCTTAAGTTTATGTTTTGAGTTTTGTAAATTTATTTAAATTATTTTTTAAGAAGCCTTATTTTTTTATTTTTTTTATTTTGATTTTTATAGGTTGCTGAGACCCGTTTTGCCTCCAACACAATTGTCTTAAGACGGCTTGTGAAGGTTAAAGAGGCACTCTCTAGCATGGTCACCAGCTAAAATTGGTCCATATGGAGGCAATCTAGCACTGAAAGGGCAACAAAAATTAAGCAACTGATCCTAGATGACCATTGGTGGGATCGTGTTGAGTATCTCCTTAGTTTTACTGAGCCCATATTGAGTATGATCCGTTATACCGACATGGATAGGCCTTGTTTGGGAGAGGTACATGATGGCATCGACTCAATGATTGAGAAGATGAAAGCCATCATAAATGAACATGAGCGAGATTCTAGAGAAACTTTCTTCAATCAAATACACCAAATTATTGACGAGAGATGGGACAAAATGACCACCCCATTGCATCTTCTTGCCTTTGCACTGAGTCCCAACTATTATAGTGCTCAACTCCTTTCTGTGGGGACAAGGGTTGCCCCATATAGAGATGTTGAAGTCAGTCAGGGGTACAAGGCAGCATTTCGTAGACTCTTTGTTGATCCTGACATACGAGAAGCAGTTAGAGCCGAGTTCATGCATTTTGTGAGCTCCACGGACATGGGTGTTGATGCTCTTGTTAACAAATATAAGGTTGATGCTCATATGTGGTGGTACTTCCATGGCCAATCATTCATACACCTACAACCTCTTGCAATAAAAATTTTAGCGCAAGTAAGTTTTATTATCTTTTAGATTTTTAAGTTTAATTTCTAAATTCGAAATTTCTAATTTATAACTCTAACTGTCTAATGTTGTCTTGTATTAATAGGTTGCTAGTTCATCAACTTTTAAGAGGAATTGGAGCACATACTCCTTCATCCACTCAGTAAAGCATAACAGGCTGCACTCAAAAAAGGCAGAGGACTTAGTGTATGTGCATTCCAACTTGCGCCTCCTTACACACAAAAACAAGAACTACAAGGAAGGGGACTCAAGGAAGTTGGATATCGAGCTAGAGCATACTAACCTGGATGCTACCATTTCCCACCTTGCCGCACTTGAAGTTGATGTTGATGTTGAGATTGGTAGTGGCCCTAGTGGGCATGAGAGTGCCAGTGCCAATGCCAGTGCCACTTTTTGTGGTTCTACTAATATACCAGTACCTGCTGATGCTCATATGGCTTGTGGTGATGATATTTTTGAAGACCCATATGACAGTGATGCCTAATTAGTGATGGCATTGGCTGATTGTTGACATTTGGCATTATAATTTTGATTTTTGAATTGTAATAACTATATATATCATGACATTCGACATTCGTGTTTGACTAATTGACATTGTAGTGTTTTTAATTTCTAACACTAGTGTGGTTTTGTTTATTATATGATCATATTCGTGATGCTATGGTATTCTGAACTTAATTACTGCTACAAATATGAATATATTTCTGATTTTTATATGTTTTTCTATGGACGAACCCACACCCAAAAAAAATTTTGACCAAACCCGCAAACCCGAACCCGAACCAATACCAGAACTGGTAACTTAGGCTGAGATGCACATTTGACAACAAAGCAAAGATTTTATGCTTTTTAACTGGAATCAAAACCTAGGCTACACGCTTGCACTACTCAACTAAATTTAGAGGCTGAGCATGGCAAGTACACATGATTTGGATGAATGCTTTGATTAAATCAATTATAAGACGATGCAAAGATATGACTTATAATTTCACCTGCGACACAGTTTGCAGGTTTGTTGAACCAACTTAACCCTCAACACAAATAACACATCTCAACGAATACTTGGAAGCAAAATAGGCATACTTGAATCCATTAAATGAACAAACGAGAGTACACTCAGGTGAATATTGGGCAAATAACAAGTTAAGCAAATTGAGGCATGAGAATCGTCATTGCTTTTATTCACTGATTGAATACAACACTGAATACTAAACACTTGAATATTGAATACTGGAAAGCTAAGTGCTAAAAAGCTTCGAAAAAAGCCAAATGACAATGAAGTTGAATCCTAAAATCTATCCCCCCTTTGTGCTTATGCAAAAGCACTTATTTATACCCTAAAACAAGAATTGCATGAAAGGGAAAAGAAGAGTTGAATTAAAACTCTTCAACCTAGACCTAATGTTGCATGTAACCATGCAAGCTTATTTGGATAATAAAAATATAAAAGAAATGTCTCGTGCAATTCAGTTAACTGAAAATTGCATGTTATTACAATGAGTTCCACAATTGCATGATTTCCAAAAAATCTAAAAATAAATATGACTTTGGAATGCACGATCAGTTCTCAAAATAGATTTTCTTTGGAAATCTCTCCAACTGAAAATAGCCCCTTCTGAAAACATTGGAAAAATGGCTAAGTATGGGAATTCAAATTTTGCTCGAATTCAACTTTAGCCTCTTTGACTCATATAAAAATGAATTTTCTCCTTGTATGCTATTGGACCTGCACAAAATAATGAATTCCTTGCGAAAATATCTTCCAATTCACCCTCTATATGCTCCTTAATGACCAAATCTGCCTTCAAGTTGTTTATCCCTGCCCTTTAGACTTCAAATTTCTGAGTGTTTGAGTAGAATGAACAAGATCTCCCTCAAATAGTGGTGTAGGGGCACCATGTTAGTCCATTTTTTGTAAATATGATCTTAGGTTGGTTTAGGATGTTTTGAGTCTTATTTTGTTCTATAAGGTCATAATAGACCATTTCATGATGTAATTAGTCTAGTTGGAATCATGTGAGTTCATATTGTCATATTTTTGTAATGTGGTCAAATGTTGTCATGTAATGTTGCAAGAATGCCAACATGGTAGAATACCAACAGTCATAGGAGTCTAAAGGTTAGTTTGGTCGAATATTTTAGTTGGTTTTGATGTGTAATAGTCATATTCACCTGGGAAGAGTCGAAACAATGGAGGAGAAGTGGATTTGGAGGTGGAAAAGCTAATAAAACTCTATTTTCTGTGAAAAAAAGGCTAAAATTTGTTGTTACAGACCTTAGTACGGCCTGGTACGTGCACTTTTATTCATTGGAATCAATGAACCTTTGAATCTTCTTTCTTTTCCAAGTGGTTGCATCAATTTTTATTGAATTTGAAGAATTTTATAGCATTTTGAGTGCAAGCAGCTTGGAAAACCTGTTTGAGGGTTTGAAAGTGTATAAAATGGTTTTAGTTTGATAAAATAACCTTGGAAATGAATGGGAGATGGTTTGGGAAGCTTGAGCAGGTCATTTGTGATGTGTTTGAAGAGTTGGTTGAGTAATTTGTGCCCTAGGGTATTGAGAACCAATAAACTATCTTGCTACCAAGCTTAATTTAGTCCTTGTGAGCAGTAGAACAGTCAAGTTTTGGGAGGTTTGGTCCAAAACAACCTATGCCAAGTTTTTGATTTGTTTTAGAACTTTGAAAAGGGTATCCAAAAAGCCTTTGATAGTCTTGAGATCTGGTCTGTATCAAAAGATATTTTATGACAATCCTTGTAGGCAAGCCTAGAAGGCCTAGAAGTGAGATTTTGGTGTTGGGTGAAATTGTGAGTGTGCCCATTGATAAAAACTGTTGATTTTGTCCATTTGTGACCTAAGGAGAATAGAGGAATAGGTTTGGAAAGTTTGGGTGAAGGATTTAGGGCACTTGCTTTGGAAAATAGGGCTAATTGCCCCTTTGTAGCAGCGGAACAGTCATTTTTAGGAGGATACTTTCCAAAGTAACCATAGTTGGTTTCAAGATATGTTGAAGAATTCCTTAATGGGTATCTGAAAAGTTATTTCTCTTATGGGTTTGAGGTCCCTACTGGAAAATATGTTGAAAAAACCTCTAAAACAGGGCTACAAGGCATAAGGAGGCTAAAGAAGGAACACCTCTAATCCTAGGGTCTTAAGACTTGCAAGTTGATTTGTTTGAGAGTTGGTGATCAGTATACCTTGCTTGACATCAAATTGGTATCAGAGCGCAGGGATTAGATCTTTTGAGGGTGAGAAGTTGAAGGTTGAAGAAGAGAACAATTGGAAGTTGAAAAGACAAGATGCATCCAAGAGATAACATGGCAAAGAAAAACAGAGAGTTGAAGGAGAAGGAAGCAACCCAAAGGAGAGCACTTTTCAAGACCACCTGCAAGTGCAATGGAAAGGTATGTAAGGTCATAGTAGACTCTGGTAGCATAGATAACATGGTGTCACAAGAGATGGTTGATAAATTGAATTTGGTAAAGATACCTCATGAGTCACCCTATAATGTTTCTTGGTTGAATGATGAACACTCTCTTTTGGTTAAGGAGCAAACTTTTGTTGAGTTTCATATTGGTCCCTATAAGGATAAGATCTTATGTGATGTGTTGCCTATGAGTTGTTACTTATTACCAGGGAGACCATGGCAATTTGAGAGACATGCCATATATGATGGAAGGCATAACACCTATCAGATTGAGAAGGATGGGGTTTCTTTTACATTGACTCCATTGGTGGAAAATGATGAAGGACAGACCAAGACAGCAAGAGTGATTATGTGTGGTAAGAAAGAGTATGTGAAGATAGAGGAAGAAGAAAACATGACATTTGCAGCCAAGGAGATTGCAGTCACTTCAAAGCATGACCATATTGAGGCAGTAGGTAAGAGGTTTGATTTTCTTTTAGAAGGAGATGGCATGGAATTGAGGACCAAATCTGACTTCGAGACAATCAAGTACGAATTGATTGGAGAAAGGAAAAATTGCTTAGAAAAGCATGATGAGGTCATGGTGGGGGCAGTACTTTGTCCTTTGGTGGCAAGAGAGGTCAGTGGGTAGTTAAATACTGTCAAGTCAGAGGTTTGTAAGTCTGTTGAGACAGAGATTCTTGGGGCAGGGACCCTGATAAGAGGAAAGAATGAAGTGAGTAAGAGTGAAGTGGTTATGGAAAGGCAAGATTGAAAAAAAAGGCCTAGTGAGGTCATGGGAGGAAAGATATTTTGTCCACTGATTGGACAGGAGGTTGGTAGGCAATCATATTCTGCCATGACAGAGGTTATTATACCTGATTACACAAGGGTTCTAAGAGTAGAGAACCTGAAAGTGGTTGTGAAAACAAAGAGTGAAGTGAACATGGGTGTTTGGTAAGGACAATGGGGTAGATTCAAGCATGCAGCAGAGATGAAGAAAGTTCAAGAAACAAAAGGTAAATGTTTGTTTGCAGGTGTACCATCAAATCTTGATGAGAGAAAGGTTAGAAGACATGAAACAGGTATGTTTGCAATGAGGAAGCAAAATCAAGTTGAAAGGCAAGGACAAGTAGGTGAGTTTCAGTATGCTCCAAGGGTAAAGATGAAGGCAGTACAAGACAAAGATGGCAAGGTTATGTTAGCAGATAAGGGAGCAGGTGCAGCATCATTTTCAGACAAGGGAGAGATCAGAGGATACCTGCAAGGACAGTGTGGAAAGATGGAGCAAGGCCTAGGTGACAACCAGTTCAACAGTGCAAAGGATGATGCAAAGTTTCAATACTTGACCTAGTGGAAGGGACTACCAGGTGGAGGAGCATGTGGAGAGCAAGAAGACAAGATGATCAAGCAAAGTAATGGTGCAGTACAGTCCTCAAAGGACTTGAGTTTTTCTTTGTTTGGGTGTATGGTGTAGGGGCACCATGTTAGTCCATTTTTTGTAAATATGATCTTAGGTTGGTTTAGAGTGTTGAGTCTTATTTTGTTCTATAAGGTCATAATAGACCATTTTATGATGTAATTAGTCTAGTTGGAATCATGTGAATTCATATTGTCATATTTTTGTAATGTGGTCAAATGTTATGTAATGTTGCAAAAATGCCAAAATGGTGGAATACCAACAGTCATAGGAGTCTAAAGGTTAGTTTGGTCGAAAATTTTAGTTGGTTTTGATGTGTAATAGTCATATTCACCTGGAAAGAGTCGAAACAATGGAGGAGAAGTGGATTTGGAGGTGGAAAAGCTAATAAAACTCTGTTTTTTGTGAAAAAAAAGGCTAAAATTTGTTGTTACAGACCTTAGTACGGCCTGGTACAGCCTGTAAGTGCACTTTTATTCATTGGAATCAATGAACCTTTGAATCTTCTTTCTTTTCCAAGTGGTTGCATCAATTTTATTTGAATTTGAAGCATTTTACAGCATTTTGAGTGCAAGCAGGCTGGAAACCCTATTTGAGGGTTTGAAAGTGTATAAAATGGTTGTTGTTTCATAAAATAACCTTGAAAATGAAAGGGAGATGGTTTGGGAAGCTTGAGTAGGTCATTTGTGATGTGTTTGAAGAGTTGGTTGAGTAGTATGTGCCCTAGGGTATTGAGAACCAATAAACCATCTTGCTACCAAGCTTAATTTAGTCCTTGTGAGCAGCAGAACAGTCAAGTTTTGGGAGGTTTGGTCCAAAACAACCTATGTCAAGTTTTTGATATGTTTTAGAACTTTGAAAAGGGTATCCAAAAAGCCTTTTACAGTCTTGAGATCTGGTCTGTATCAAAAGATATTCTATGACAGTCCTTGTAGGCAAGCCTAGAAGGCCTAGAAGTGAGATTTTGGTGTTGGGTGAAATTGTGAGTGTGCCCATTGATAAAAACTGTTGATTTTGTCCATTTGTGACCTAAGGAGAATAGAGGAATAGGTTTGGAAAGTTTGGGTGAAGGATTTAGGGCACTTGCTTTGGAAAATAGGGCTAATTGCACCTTTGTAGCAACGCAACAGTCATTTTTAGGAGGATACTTTCCAAAGTAACCATAGTTGGTTTCAAGATATGTTGAAGAATTCCTTAATGGGTATCTGAAAAGCTATTTCTCTTGTGGGTTTGAGGTCCCTACTGGAAAATATGTTGAAAAAGCCTCTAAAATGGGGCTACAAGGCATAAGGAGGCTAAAGAAGGAACACCTCTAATCCTAGGGTCTTAAGACTTGCAAGTTGATTTGTTTGAGAGTTGGTGATCAATATACCTTGCTTGACATCAAATAGGCAGCACTACCTTATTGCTTCTTCATCCTGTTTTTTTAATTTTTGGAATGTGTTTGTTCTTTGTATTGAATATGCAAATTTGAGAAGTGAAGTTGAAAGTCTTTAAATAGCCTTATGAAAAGGCATGTAAGAAAGACATGAGCGTCGTTTCAAAGAGGTCGGCCTCTTGCATGAAGTTGACCACAAATAGAATGTCTTTTTTTTATATTAAGAACGCTAAAAATAGCACCTTACAGTGGATGGCGCACCTTTGGGGAGTCAGACGCGTTGATCATTGAACGCGCCCGTTTGATGGGCCTTTTATGCAAATGCTTCTCTGAGACGAACGCATCTCAAGAGTGGCGGACGCACCTAATGTTGGGCGCGTGTGCCAATTGTTAGGCGCTCCAACTTGTTTGGATGCTTTCATCTTTCATGCTTATGCGTGAAAATGGAGAAGTCGTCTTTGATAGGAATGAACTCAGGTTTTAAGCCTAACAATAGTCCTTTGAGAGCGCCATCCTTGCTCTGAGCGCATCGCGCTTATATAAATCGTGCCTTGTTCTTTGGCACGTTAGCTTCTCATGAAGTGCGCCCTGTTTGATGTTGGCGCATTCTCTCCTCATGAAGTGCGCCTTTGTCCTCTTTGCCTAGCTTCATGTTGCGATGCAAAAGAAGAATTTCAGAGTGTTTTCGAGCGCGCCCTATGGTGGAGGCGGACGCGCTTACTGTGAGGTGCGTGCGTCTAGTTTCAGATGCACCTACTTCAAACGCTTAGCGCTCTTTGAAATTGCTCTTTATCTTGGCGCAGTTCGCTGAGAATGAGTGCGTTTGTTAGGTGCTCTTTTATCATTCATGGCACGTATAGCGCATTCCTCTTGATCCTTTTGAAAATTTTTAAGGCAAAAAATGCGCCTGAGTCTCGGTGTGCGGGCTTGAGACTAGGCGTGCTTTTGTTTTCCTTTGCTCATTTTAGAACTTGAAAGTTGATTTCATATGGTGTGTTCTGCGGGATAAGGCACGCTTTAGTGAAAGATGACACGTTTCTATAGCCCAAAGTACACTTTTCCTTGAATGTCTGGTGCTCTTTTGAAACTCTTCCTTTTGGCGCGCTTTGATCATGGCGGACGCGCCTTGGGGCAGGCGCGCATGCCAGAGGTGAGGTGCACCAATTTTGCCTTAGTTCTTTTTTAGACGTCTGGTTTTGCCTTTGACACAGCAGGTTCTCCTTGTTTGTGACATGTTACCTTTGCATGCTTAAATGCTCCTTGAAGCTACAAGGTTCGTATAGAAATTGACATGTGCAAATGATCATTTAAGACCTTGGTTTGATAGTGTTTTCTTGGAAGGATGCATAAGAAAAAGCACATAGGTAAAACTTTTCGTATGGGTACAACAATTGGCTCTATCTAGGGACCATGGTGTATACTTGTGGCATAGGAGGACCTCAGAATCTCTAGTTTTCAGTATGGACTGGTGTCTTATCAGTTGGGCAATAGAGTCAGGGTATTTCCTAAATCACCTAAAAATGGAACCCTCGGCTACCTAATGGAACACAACATTAAACGATACATAACGGGGAAAGACAATGCGATATAACGAACATGTCACAAAAAAGTGAAACACAATATGAACAATGTGGAACACATAAACGCTCTTTACGAGCATGAACAGAGGACTACCAAACGGGTTACACATTTTCAAAAAAATAAGAACCTTTCTTCCTGAGCTGGGAAATTTGTCTTGGCAACACATAGTCTTTCTTCCTCTGCAACACCCCTTCAAAGAGCCACGGTTCTGGTAGGTAGACACAATCATGCCATGAGAAGTTCATGACGAACTGATTGATATGGATTAGCCCTGGTCGATCATCTTTTTCCATAGCAAAAAATCTTTGCAACAAGTGAAGGTACAGAACCTCCTTTTGAAGGTATGAAGCAAGGTCCTCTGGCCAAAGTATGCTTGTGGGAATGGTAACCACCACATATAGAACTTAACGTTCTTCATCCATGTCTTCAACATATGCAACCTTGAACTCAGTCAATGTGTCATCCTTTGGAAAAGGTTGGAGTTGTTCATATAGCATTTCCATCACTGGTTCTTGACTTACAGGATCCACAACTGTCAACAACAATTTATCTAGTGATACAGGTGCTTCATAATACTCTTCAACTATGTCTCCGTCTATCCAATCCTCAGAATCAGAATGTGGATCATCAAGGTCTGAGTCATCAAGCACCTAATCATCATCAAAGTACACTTGCTGAATAACATCTTCATCTAGTAGCTCACTTCGCCATTCATCATTTTGAGTCTCGTCAACTTCCATGGAGCAATTGCCTTCAATGAATGAATCCTTGAGAACATGAATCTAAATATCTGGTAGCATCTCATCTTCGACAACCACACTCTTCTCTTTTGACATGCATGCAGAATCAAGCACGGATTCTTCTAAACTTTGTGTTTCTGCTTCTTGTGCTTGATTGATTTCACACACGGCATATCTCCACACTTGTCGAGATTTTCTGATTTCTCCATATGATTCTCTTCGGTGACCAGGACTGAATATTCCATGAGCTTTTCTTCTCCACGAGCCTCTTCATATGTTGCATCTTGTGTTGATTTTATCATATCAGTGATGTCTTCTTCTTGCACAAGTTCATGGATATCTCCTAAAAGTCTAGCAATATCCTCTTCACCAGTATGTATGAAATCTGTTAGAGACAAGGATGAAGGTGGGCTAAACTGCAAAAAGAAAATTTACGATATCCTCCACTGAAGATTCACTTTCCAAGTGATGTAGAAAACTGTCGAGATCCAATGATGAATCTTCCATATGATCTCTAATTTTGATATATTCCTCCAATGATGAATCATCTTTAATATGAAGGAAATTTTCCTCTTGCTCCAACTGCAATGCTTCCTTGATGTCTTGAGCGAAAACACTAACTCCTGATGACCAAATCCTGGTCTCTGCTCCCAACATCAATTGAGATGGTTTAGCGCTTGTGGAAACTTCTATCTTCGAAGTTGAAAAGTCCTTAGAAAGAGAATCTTGGTCATCTCCTTTGATTGTATCCGATGCAGGTTCTTCAAACCAACCTTCAAAAGACAAGAAGAACAAATTGGATTCACCATTGTTCTTTGCAGCATATTTGATCTCTTCCTCGCAATTTTGCTCTTGAGAAGACTGTTGCACTCCTTCCTCCTCAGAGAAAGTATGTAACAATTGCATTCGTTCAGGTTCCTCTTCTGTCGACAGTCCTTCTTCAACCTCGAAGAATTGATGCAAAGTAGGCGAGTTTTGAACTTGAGATGAGTATGCTTGTTCCATGGGTAGATCTTGGCTATGCAAACACATGAAGTCGCTTAAATCATGATTATGAAAATCATTCCTTCGTATATTTGATTTACATTTAGTAAATTCCCATCATAAAGCCACCATCAAATTCGTCCAAAAGACGTTTAGGATTATCCGAAAATCCTTGATTTTCATTTAATGCTTTTAATATCTACATGAATCTTCTCATTTCAAGACAATTTTCTCCATCATGTTGGTTTGTGGCATGAAACAAGCAATAGATGTGTATTGCAGAAGACACACGCACATATGCTACTTGATGCACAGGTGAAGCAGGTTGATCACTAACATAGTTAATGAAAGAATCTTGTATATTTGAAGGAGATGGAACTTGCCGAAGCAGTACAGGATTCAAGGGCACCAATGGCTTGATTGAATCTCTCTAGATCTTTCCTGAAGTGATAATATGATCCTCTAATTCAACAATATACTCCTGAGCTTCTTGCAGTTCTGTAGCGTGTCTTTGCTTGAGATAGAAAGAAATTTCTGAAGATTGTGCGTTTGTGAAACAACTAAGAAGGATTTCTGATGAAGGATTCAAGGTGTTCACAACTTTGCCAACCAGACGGTTGAACCTAGCCACAAACTCTCGCATCGGCTCACTTCTATCATTCTTGATGTTTGAGAGCTGAGCAAACAAAACGTGACTATCTTCTACCAGCATGAAACAAGCAAGAAATTTCTCGCTCATGGACTCCCAACTTGTGATAGAACCAGCAACAAGGTGATTAAACCATTCCGCTGTGATGCCTAGCAAGCTCTCCACAAATAAGCGAATTGCAACATCTTCATGTGCAACGTTGAGAATCCCACAAGTGATGGTGAAGGCTGAAATGTGTTCATCAGATGTTGCTTGCCATCACCATGAAACTTTGGAAAATTTTTCCCTGAGCCTTCAAGAAGTTCATAATTTTCTGCCAACGCCAATGGACCGATTTGATTTCCCCATGGCCGAGGTGGGTGATTGTTGATGTGATTGCCTTCTTGATCCGCCATAGAAAGTCTTCTTTGAAACTGGAAAAATATGTGAACTCTGGATCTTAATGAATTTTGCAATGGATAAGACAGAGGTCTTATGTCGTTCCCCAGTAGAGTCGCCAAAAACTGTTAGCATTTTATTTCACACCTTTTAGTGCAAAAGCAAAACGGACAATGTGCAATAGAACCGCTCTTCGAATTTGCAGGGAAAGCTCCCTGTAAAATTAAAAAAAAACTTAAAACTACAAAGTATGTACTCACAATTTACAACCTTTACAGTGTTTTCAGGGGGTTTTTCATACTTATGTTGTTGAATGAAAGGGAATTTTGCAATCTTTTTGGATTTGCGACGCTCGAAAAAAGCTGACACACATTCGACAACGAAGCAAAGATTTTATACTTTTTAACTAGAATAAAATATTAAAACCCTAGGCTACACGCTTGCACTACTCAGCTAAATTCAGAGGCTGAGCATGGCAAGTACACATGATTTGGATGAATGCTTTGATTAAATCAATTATAAGACGATGCAAAGATATGACTTATAATTTCACCTGCGACGCAAAGTTCGCAGGTTTGTTGAACCAACTTACCCTTCAGCACAAAAAACACATCTCAATGGATACTTGGAAGCAAAATAGGCATACTGGAATCCATTAAATGAACAAACGAGAGCACGATCAAGTGAATATTGGACAAATAACAAGTTAAGCAAATTGAGGCATGGGAATCGTCATTGCTTTTATTCACTGATTGAATACAACACTGAATACTGAACACTTGAATATTGAATACTGAAAAGCTAATTGCTAAAAAGCTTCGAAAAAAGCTAAATAACAATGAAGTTGAATCCTAAAATCTATCCCCCCTTTGTGCTTGTGCAAAAGCGCTTATTTATACCCTAAAACAAGAATTGCATGAAAGGGAAAAGAAGAGTTGAGCTAAAACTCTTCAACCTAGACCTAATGCTGCATGTAAGCATGCAAGCTTATTTGCCTAATAAAAATATAAAAGAAATGTCTCATGCAATTTAGTTAACTGAAAATTGCATGTTATTACAATAAGTTCCACAATTGCATGATTTCCAAAAAGATCTAAAAATAAATATGACTTTAGAATGCACGATCAGTTCTCAAAATAGATTTTCTTTGGAAATCTCTCTTGCTGAAAATAGCCCCTTCTGAAAACACTAGAAAAATGGCTGAGTCTGGGAATTCAGATTTTGCTCGAATTCTTCAACTTTAGCCTCTTTGACTGATATAAAAATGAAATTTCTCCTTGTATGTTACTAGACCTACACAAAATAATGAATTCCTTGTGAAAATATCTTCCAATTCACCCTCTATATGCTCCTTAATGACCAAATATGTCTTCAAGTTGTTTATCCCTGCCCTTTAGACTTCAAATTTCTTAGTGTTTGAGCAGAATGAACAAGATCTCCCTCAAATAGGCAGCACTGCCTTATTGCTTCTTCAATCTGCTTTTTTTATTTTTGGAATGTGCTTTTTTTTGTATTGAATATGCAAATTTCAGAAGTGAAGTTGAAAGTCTTTAAATAGCCTTATGAAAAGGCATGTAAGAAAGACATGAGCGCCGTTTCAAAGAGGTCGGCCTCTTGCATGAAGTTGGCCACAAATAGAATGTCTTTTTTTTAATATTAAGGATGCTAAAAATAACACCTTACAGCAGATGGTGCAGCTTTGGGGAGTCGGACACATTGATCATTGAACATGCCCGTTTGATGTGTCTTCTATGCAAATGCTTCTCTAAGACGGACGCATCTCAAGAGTGGCAGACGCGCCTGATGTTGGGCACGTGCACCAATTGTTAGGCACTCCAACTTGTTTGGAAGCTTTCATCTTTGATGCTTATGCGTGAAAATGGTAAGGATATGGAGTTCTAGGTTGGCCAAGTTCTTGGTTCCTCTGGTACATCCTAGCCCTGAGCTAGTTGACGCCTGCATTTTGTGCTACAACAAAGATACCCAAACCATCATGGGTCGGCACATCAAGGTGACCATTAACGCGCGGGCCGTGAGAGAAATGTTAGATATTGAGTATGATGCCTCTGTTGATTTCAACAGTTTATCCAAGTACCATGGGATAATCAATTGGGTTTCTTAAACAATGAGCTCCGATTGGATCCTGAGAATACGGTTGTGCCTCCTCTACCAATTGCATTATCCAGTTTTAACAGGGATGTGCAAGACGCGTGTTCGATGCTTGCTTTTATCTTTGGCCTTGACAATGATGTCAATGTGTATGATTTCCAATTGGGCGCTATTTTCCGCCTAAAAACAATTTCCAAGAAGCAAGTCTACAAGATGGATCTTTCAGAGATCATAGTTGATAGACTGACATATCAGTTGGCCAATTTCAGCCATCAACAATTCTTCAGAAATACCTCTTTTCTGTTGCACTTAATGTTGTTTCAAAATCCCTAGTTCTTCCTACCTCGCATGCAACTCACAACATCTGAGGAGACAGTTGACGGGCAGAAAATGATTCCTATGTCTCCATGGACTCATCTCCTATCAGTCACATCTGATTTTTATGAATATTCAGAATGTTTCATGTCCCCGGCTCTCATAGATCTCATAGCCCGAATGAGATTTCTTTCAGGAATAAGTGATAAGCAACGAGCCATGTTGTCTAATGTCTGTCTGCCATGTGACTGGTTAAATGCATGATGTTTCCACAATCCATGAATTATTGTGTGTAGCTTCTGGAAGTGACTGTGTTAAATGCATGATGTTTCCACAGTCCATGATAATTAACACATAGTCACTTCCAGAAGCTACACACAATAATGTGATTGGTTCTTTGGGGCTCATTATACCGTCCTGTGAGTCCACGGCTTCAAGGAGGAACCATTCAAGGTGCCCAAGTTTCTCACTGACAGAGTCGTAGCAATCGAGTTGGCTCGCCAGCTTGATGTTATTGATTCTGAATTTGGAGCCGGGAAGGAGGCCATGTGTGACATTCCCTTCTCCAAGGGAGGCATTACAATGGTGAAACGACAAGCTGAGCATTTCCTCATGCTGAAAATGGTTGAGATGGGTCTAGATCAAATCACGGACAAATGGCAGTATGACCCTGATGTGTTCTAAGAAATGGTTGGCCTCATCAAAATCTCCAGTGCCTTTTGAGCATCAGACTCGTCCTTTCTTTGAAGCAATGTGATGTTCTTTAGTGGTTAAACTGAAAATTATATTCCAACTTAGATAAGATTTCTTGCAACCGTTTAGTTCCCTCAATTGTAATTGAACAAATACACAAATTTGCAATGAAACTTCACTTCCAATATATTATTTATTTGATTCAAATGATGCCAGTACAAATCAAATGCTCGCTGTCCACTGTGACAGTCACCTACAGAAATGAAATCAGTCCTCTTATCTTATTACAGATAGTCTCAAATAATAACCCAGTGATGAAGGATTATTGCCAAGTGATTGCTAATTGTCTTCAGCTCTGGACAGTCCTGGAAACTCCTCCGAAGGGCACTAAGATATGTCTGTGGGACTGTTGCAAAAGTCTGATATAGACAGCAAACAAGAGGATGTCAAATTTTCTTCAATGATAGCGCCAAGACTTGGAACAATGGATCCTTGAGAGTTGCCACTGATATTTGAGATGCAAGTGATACTTCTCCCTTGTGTTGATGCTATGATGGCTGCAATGATTGTAGTGAAACCCTTGTGGCTGAAACAAGATGGGATCTTCAGTGCAAGACTATTCAACAACTCTTCAATGATGTTTCGCAACCTTTACTGCAACCTGCAATAAAACTTAATACCTGCAAATTCAATAGCAATGATGATATTAGAAGCAATATCACCTCCAAAGCATAGGGGGTCATCACCCTATGTGCAAGGGCACATCACCTTGCAAGGAAGTAAGAAGATCGGAACCTTCAAACTTGAAAAGAATATGAAAACATACCAAAATTCAGACATGCCTTCAATTGTGATCAGCTCTCCTATTTATTCTCCTCCTATGGCTGATTGGCTTGCATTGGTATCTTGGGTGAATCCATCTTGGGAGAATGTTTTTTCATTGTTCATATTTTTAAATGCTTTTCTTCTATCAATGCATTTGAATGGCTTCTATGTTTGGCCGAGCCCCTATTAGTGAAGGTATTTGAATCTTCTCTTGGGCGAATGATTAGAAACCCTCATTGCTATGCTTCTTCCTTTGCTTTGGCCGAATCCCATGGTGAACGTAAAACCTTTCCTTGACATAGGCGAATGAGAATGTGAAAACTCTTTGTTTGGCTGAAACCCTTCATGTCATTGGCTAATGCAACATCCATTTGGCCGAATGTATCACTCCTTGTCTTGGGCGAATGCAACCCTCTTTCAATTGGAGAATGTAGCATGATATCTTGCATAGGCGAATTGACCCCTTTCACATGGGCCGAACCCTTAGTAAGCATTGGTGGACGTTCTTCCATGAATTACTTCAGCTATCTTTTGCATGGATAAATGTAATGCCTTCTTTCAATCGATGCTCTTCCTTCATAGGCGAATGTGCTAGGACCCCCTTGGGTGAATTTATCTATAACCTGGCCGAATTCCTTTATGAGTATATTTGATGTCTTTTGCATCGATTTGTGCATCTTTCTTCATGATCGTTGGGCACATGATCCAATGCATTTGAATTTGCTTTTATCTCTCCTCATAGGCGAATGCATCATATGTGAATTTGAATCTCTTTCCCTCCAAAATACTCATTTGAATTTGAATTTCTTTCTTGTATGGCCGATCCTTCTTAGTTGAGACCCATTTTCCATCGGCGAATACCTCCTCAATGTTTCCTCTTTTGCTTTGCATTTGATCTTAGCTTGGAACTATCTTTGCATGATGGCCGATTCCCCTTACGATTTGCTTTTGATCTTAGCTTGGACCTATCCCTTCACACACTCCATGAATAATGTTAATAGGTCCTATCTAACAATAGATTAGAGAAATGTAATTAAAGATTTCATTTCTCTCTATACAAAACACTTATCGACTTGCCCCCTTTGATTATAGGTCCTACCCCCTTGCATATGTAAAATTACAAAGGTAATCGCAATTCTTCATGATGAAATCCTTTATGACTTTGGCTAACATGAAGATACAATGAATGAAACTTAACCAAAATCACCTTCATTCCCTCATCATGTAGTTTAGCCTACGGGAATGATGAATAGACTAAACTCTTGAGTTCTTTTAGTGATCACTATGGAAAAGGGGACATGACAAGCAAGGAGATCACCGTTGATAGACACCAATGATGTCTATATTGAGCTGGAACAAATTCCGGATGAATCTCAGCCTCCTTGGGAGGCATTTTATCAAATTGTTAGACCTTACAACTATGCAAAGGTAATGGGACGCGGCCTCAAAGATGCTTTGTTAAAAGATGATTGGACTATGGAGAAGATCAATGCCTATTGGAATTATAGGCAAGAAATTTTTGAGTGGGAAAAGAACTTTGACGATATAGAAACGGATGAAGAGTGGCAAAGAATATGGGATGAGCATCATGTTGAACCAGCTTCCCCATATGATGTTAGCAAGATTTTTGGCAGAGAGGAAGAATCAGAAACTGAAACTAATACAGAGCAAGAGCAAGAGCAACAGGAAAGAAAGAAGCAGAGTCTTAAGTTGCAGGAAGAATCTGAAGAAGACGACGTTCTCATCACCAGGACAACATCTAGTGCAGCGGCAACCAGCAGCGCTCAGGTAAGTATTCCCTTACCCTCTTCTTCCTCTCAGTCTGTTCTACCTTCTCTCTAGACCACCATCACAATGTGCCCTCCTCCAGTTTCAGCTGCTTTGCAAATGACTCCACCGCCCTCTTTTTCCATGCCTGCTGCAACGCAATTAACAGTCCCACCTCTAAGCAGTTTGCCACCATTTTCCCCTTATGTTCTAATGATGCATTCCCCAATTCCTCTTGGCTTCGGTGCTGCTTCAGTACAACAACAGGTCACCATTCCCTACAGTTTGCCTCAGGGTGTTCCTTTATTGGCGGGGTGATTCAATCCCCAACTGCCTTCCACCAACAAGTTGAAACCACACGCAAGGCCTATGAGACCCGCTTAGAGAAGCAAAGAAACAAAGAAGGTCGAGTCCCTGTGATCCCTCGCATGCGCTCCCTATATGATCATGCTCATTGATGATTGCCCACATGACTCCAATGGTGATAAAGCCTCAAGAGCAGATGCAACCTGAAGATTATGCCATCCATGCAGTAGGTTTGAATCTAGCTCAGGCCGGACCTCAAGATAAAGTGGAATTGATGGGAGAAACCCAGAAATTTGTTACAACAGATTACATAAAAATGGACAGGAAATTTGAGAAGCAGGGACAAGAATTGGCCCGAGTTAAGGGCACTGTTGACAGACTTCAAGTTGAAGTAAAAGCTACAGATTCGGAGCTCTCCAAACTCTCTAGTGAGGTGCAAAATATGGTTTCTAAGGAAACATTATTAGCAGAGTAGACTAAGAGTGTTGGGCTGAGTGTCAAATTAGAGACAGCAAAGGTCCATTTGGATACCTTGAAGCAGGAGAAGAGCCAGATCAAGAAAAGTCTGTGACAACCGGGACAAGTTGACATAGCTACATAAATGCCTTGCGGAGGAGATAGATGCAAATAAACAGCTGCGTGAGGAAGTTTGGAACAAGGATCAGCAACTACTTCAGCTCAAACAGGAGCTCACACAACAGCCTCCTATGATGAGTGTGTTAACTTTGATTCAACAATTGTATGTATCATACTGGGGACGCATCTCAGAGGAGACCTCAAAGCTCAAGTCGGCACTTAAATTTATTGCAGATGCTCAGAGTCTCAGCGCTGAGGTGAATGTTGCTATCGAACAGACTCTTTCCTCAGTGACTCCCAAGGTGGCCGAATCACAGCTGTTGGTACAAAAGTTATACAGTTCCTCAGAGGAAGCTCTTCTAGCAGCTGGGGTGGATAATAGAAGAACAACCACAGTGAAGGTGAATGAATTCTTGAGTTGGAACAAGGCAGCTCTCAAATGCAAAGCCCTTTTGGATGCTCTAAAGCAGGTGGTTAGAGAAATGAAGGGACACATTGAAAATCTGGTCCAATTAGGACTCCCCTCACCATTTCTAGATGATTCTCCAGTCCTTACAAAGGAGCAAATTAAAGCCTTGTTAAATAGGCAAAATAATCAGACAGCATTTGCGGTTTTGAGTCAAACACCAAGTATTGCAGAGGTAGAGATAGTTTTAAAGCCTCTTGCACAATTGGAATTCCAGATCAAAACTGTTGTTGAGAGCTTTCAGAGCTTTTCGTACAAAGAGATTATGGATTTGGATCGGGTGTTTGAAGCATTAAAGAAGAAGGTTCAGCCTTCTGAGATTGATTGGGCCTCTTTGCGACTAGCTCTTCAAAAGTTGTAATGCATTTTTCTACTATGTTTCATGTTTTTGGGCTTTCTCTTTTATTCTGTCAGAATGTTTTTTTCTTTCTGGATTCTTCTATGCAGGCACAGATCCCCTGGTGAGTCGCCAAGAACTATAGAGTAAAAACTCTACATTTTGAATATTATGGTTCGAGGTAAGATTCGTTTTGTTTCCAAGGGCTCAAAGCATCAATAGAAACAATAGTCGAATTATGGATATGGATGGAGTCACAGCTTATATATGTTTCCATATGTTTCCGGAATATAATGTTTCTTTTTGGAGTAAGTGAGTGGATTCCACGTGTCTTATTGGCGCTTCTTCGGAGTGATAAGGGTTTTGACATCTCTTTCCTGTTGCGCCATTGGTTGTGAGTTCCACTTGTCATCCTTTCGCATCCTTGGGACTTACGACATTGACAATTTCCTATTGTATCGTCTGCCAAGGAGCTGGTGGAATCCACATGTTGCCTTTGCGCACCTTTTGGAGGGTTTCAGTTCTGACATTTCCATCTTGTTGCGTCATTGGCCGACTGGAGACACGTGGCACCTCCGCGTTTCATGATAGTTTGTACTCAAGAAGGGTGTAAAGTATGGTGGGCCCCTTGTTATTTCGAGACGTGTCAGTTTTTAAGAGCCTTGGTGGGACCTAGCAAATAATCGCCGAGACTAACACTTGGCATCTCTATGCTTTTTGAGAGAGTGAGTTTTCTAACAGTTCCATTTTGATGCGCCATTGGCCAACTGTTCCACATGGCGGCTTTTTCTTCATGCAACTAAATCATGCAGTGTTATGGGTCTTTTTCAGGCAGTTCGAGCTGTATCTCTCAGTTTTTTTGTGCCTTTTGTTTTAGTTAGCTTTTAGATTCAGGGTTATCTCCGCTCAGTAGTTTGTATAAGAGTGAGATTTGTAGCTTGTTTAAGGGTGGGAAATTATTCAAATACAATAGTGAAAGACTTAAGCCTTTGTGGGTGTTTCTCTGAAAGGATTCTGAATATTGTGTATATGTGCATCAATCTGGGCCTTGTATACTTTGTTCTCCTTTTTATCAAAGAAGAGAAGTGACATTTTGTGCTATTTTATGAGTCTTTGATCTGTTGCGTTCATAATATTGTGGTTCATTTGATTTGTTGTTGAGTAATGATATATGATCTGCTATGAAATCATTCATTTATGCTCTTTAATTAGTTATAATTCATTTTGTTGTTATCAGTGACTAAAAATAGTGAATCCTTTTCTTTCATCATAATCTAAATCCATTCTAGCGCATCGCCTTAGTATAGGTTTCAAATTCACAATTATTTAGTTTCTGCATTCTTCCCCTTTTCTCAAACAACAAGAATCAGAAGAGCCAGTTTCTATAAAGTCTGGAGGTTGTCTCGAAAGCAAGTCCCACGTTTCGAGATTTCCCATTGTTGTTAGTGAGAAGCAAATTTTACTATCAACAATGCTTATGCATGAAAATGGAGAAGTCGTCTTTGACGGGAATGAACTGGGGTTTTAACCCTGACAATAGTCCTTTGAGAGCGCAATCCTTGCTCTAAGTGTGTTGCGCTTATATAAATCATGCCTTGTTCTTTGCCGCGTTAGCTTCTCATGAAGTGCGCCCTGTTTGATGTTGGTGCATTCTCTCCTCATGAAGTGTGCCTTTGTCCTCTCTGCCTGGCATCATGTTGCAATGCAAAAGAAAAAATTTAGAGTGCTTTGGAGGGCGCGCTATGGTGGAGGCAGACGCGCTTACTGTGAGGCACGTGCATCTGGTTTCAGATGCGCCTACTTCAAACACTTAGCGTTCTTTGCAATTGCTCTTTATCTTGGTGCGGTTCCCTAAGAATGAGTGTGTTTGTTAGGCATTCATGGCATGTATAGCACGTTCCTCTTGATCCTTTTGAAAAATTTGAAGGCAAAAATGCCCCTGAGTCTTGGCGTGCACGCCTAAGACTAGGTGCACTTTTGTTTTCCTTTGCTCATTTTAGAGCTTAAAACTTCATTTCATATGGTGTGTTCTACGGGATAAGGCGCGCTTTAGTCAAAGATGACACATTTCTATAGCCCGAAGTGCGCTCTTCCTTGAATGTCTGGTGCGCTTTTGAAACTCTTCCTTTTGGTGCGCTTTGATCATGGCGGACGCGCCTTGGGGCAGGGCGCGCGCCAGAGGTGAGGTGTGCCAATTTTGCCTTAGTTCTTTTTCAGACGTCTGGTTTTGCTTTTGACACGACGGGTTCTCCTTGCTTGTGACAAGTCGCCTTTGCATGCTTAAATGCTCCTTGAACCTGCAGGGTTAGTATAGAAATTGACATGTGCAAACGATCATTTAAGACCTTGGTTTGATAGTGTTTTCTAGGAAGGATGCATAGGAAAAAGCACATAGGTGAAATTTTTTGTATGGGTACAACACTTTAAAACTTCTAATCCACTCCCATGCTAGTGTTCTACTTTGATCCCTAGTTTGTTCCTCTAACAAAATCACACATTCTCTTACATCGTGTAAAACATGAACTTTACATGAAGAATATTAATAATAGAAAATAAGGAAAACCATGTATAAGGCTAATCTCTATAACTAGAAAGTAATATATCTTGAAATAGATATGAAATAGGCATTCTCAAGTTGCATGGATAGGTTGCATACAAGTCGCACTAATGTATGCCCATCTTGATTTTTGCATGAAATGGAGACTACTAAAAGAGTTGTCCAATTATGTATTGTCCCTGAATTTACCTGAATAGAATCCATATTTTTTAAACTTATGTAAGAAAGGTAATAGAGGAAACAAAGAAAATCAATTCTTTCATAACTGTTCCATAAGCTCAAGATGCAAATTCAATAGACCATTCAATGGGAGCAACCTAGAAACCTGAAAAAGAAAATATATAATGGCAACTTACCTTAAGGAACAAAATAAATGCCCATTTCGCTTATTGAAAAATCCATGGAGCCATTTTATATCCATAATTTTAATAATTCCAAATAAGCTCTCACTCACAAGTAGAGTTGACAAGTATTGAGCACTTACGAATGGTGAAATGCAAGGAGCTCGAGATTCTGCAGAAAAGAGATACAACATTCTTAGCCTCACGTTGACCTTTCTTGCATCAACTTGGAACATGAAATTTTGGGAATCGCAGAGGTCAAGAAAAAAAACAGGGGTGATAATCAGCAGGTATTTCCATATAGTAAGAGATTTTGCTAAGCTATGTTTTGTAACCATTTTTCTAGCATTATATTTGCAGAAAATTTGGATGTCATATGGTATCAATAAAAGCTCCATTTCCTCTTTTTTGGTAATGTCTAAATATAGTCAACCCCTAGTCCCCCTACTTTTCATCTGTGTAAAATCCAATATATCACAATGCTAGTTTCAAATCTCTCCTCTACATGTAGAGAAGCCAAAAATGGTGAAAAAAGAAACAAGGAGAGTTAATTTCAACTCAAGAGTCGGAAGCAAACTAACTATTTACTAAAGATAGAAAGTACAATACAGTGGTGCAAAACTCAAAGACAGAAAATTGGAAGCACAAATAACACTCAATAGTGTACCCAATCCACTAGTGTATGACTGAAGGTCAGAAAATTGCTTACACAAAAATATTTTAATGTTGGCAACAAACAAATTAAGAAATTGGAAGCTATTATTTAACCTTTCAGAGGCTGTAGCTTTTACAACTATTGAAGTCAACAGAGATTTTAGAAAAGCTGTATTCTTGGAAAGGACCAATTTGAAGAGAAAATTATATAAGACAATCTATGAGTATCAGTATCAACAAAAACAACTTATTAGTGAGATGTCATCATTGAATAAAAAACCAAGATTTAGCACAATACACTTTCTGAACAAACCCAACAAGATGGCCTAATCAAACAAACTGAAAAAACAAATTTGTGGGATTTTCAAGAGAATAAGAAGTGAAGGCTTGGTTAAGGTTCCCAATTCTTCATGCATCGTACTTCACTTTGATGTTTCTCTTGCTTTCTCTGTTGGTAAAGGTATTGACTCCCAGCATATCGTCTGCGGTCCTTTAGCAGGGTAGGTTAGTCACCAACTATGGACTCGAGCAACACATGCATTAACATCTTTTTATTTCACTGTTCAGTGTCAAGATGTTGTGTGACTCAGTACCCAAGATAGCCATGAAATTTGTTCCAAACACATTCCATAAGGTCTGTTCAACCCAAAAAAATATTTATTTCTTGCACCTTAACAGGCAGGTTTGCATTCAAGTTAACCTCAAGGAAGAGCTCCAAGTACAAATTTGGAGAGTTTTCACCAGAACGTCATTTATAGAAAATGATTTCTGCTACCAGAGTCCAGACTATAAGATTAAGGATTTCCTCCAAAAAAGCCTACTGCCAAAGCTTGACTCATCAGATTAAGATGTGCCCTTTGAATAAGTGTGCTGCCTCACTTAAGCAGAGGATGTTGAGTGCAAACCCAACTTCACTAAGAAGGATTGAATTGTTGTGACGGGCCAAAAAGCAGATATAATTGCTCAGAGATCCCAGATTTCCTTTTTTTTTTTGCTTTGGGGTTGCCCCTCAAACTCCTAGGCTGACAAAGAGTTAAGGGAAAAGTGGTCCAGTCAATTGGAAAAAGAAACATAGGTGCACAAACGGTTTAGAGGAGTTAGATGGTTAAACCAATCCCAGTTTAACTAAGGTGATACACTATTCAACATCTGCATACTTTGGGAAATAGGAAGAATAAACTATATATTATATTGGGTATTTAACTCTACAGAATACATTCTGTCTATAAACCCTCAACAACGAATCAGGGACCACTGCTCCCAGAAATGATTGTAGACCCACAATCTGATAAGAGGAAACTCTCTTGCAGGATATACAGAGTGAGACTTTTGGGCAGAACAACCCTGATTTTATCCTGAAGCCGTTGCCAAGAACACTGTTTGGAGAACAAAGTCCATAATCAGATTGTTGTCTTCTTTGTTTTGACAGGAATCATTATTGTTAGTCATGTCTATGAAGGAAAGAAAAAAAATTATTCTCAACTCAAAAAATGGGTCAATGAAGATTGACTTGAAATTATGTGTAATGTCCACTCTTGTGTTTGCCTTGTGTGCTTTCCGATTCATATGATATATGTTGTATTGAGTGTTTGATCAATGTATTATGTGATTCTTATGTTATGAGCCATTGCACTGAACTTGCCGATAAAGGTCTGTAGTGCCACCAAGGGATTCTGATGGTGCATTTTGGAAGCTGTTGTGGAGATGTTTAGTATGACCATCGAGGTGTTTCTAATGAGGTGTTTCCGATGAGATTATAAATTGTTATTGGATTTCTAATTACACATTATGAGATGCATATGTTGTGCCTATGTATGTTAAATCATTACAATGTTTCAGATTCACTATTTTCACTATATTTAATATAATTGTGATTATTATATTTGTTTCGGCATTATAGATTATTTTGCTTTGGCTATTATTATGTGGAGCAGGTACGCCTCATGTTTGACCTGTGTGTGCAAGAAATTTACGAGTGTTAGACCAGTGGTTGGATGTGAAGGAGTTGACATGGATTATGCTTAGCCATCCCACCTTACTTGTCCTTGTGTTGTGAACCCTGTGAAAACCTAGATCCAAATTAGTGACGATTCTAGAGTCTGTATGTTGTGAAAACCCGTAAAGTGTAGTTGAGTCCTTTGTGCGTGTTTAATTTATCTTTTGCATTGCATTTAAATTTATTTCGAAATGCATGTTTTTCGTGTTTGTGAAATATTTAATGCTTGGATCGAAAAGATAATATTTATGTCTTAGTAGGAAAAGGTTTGTTGCATTATTATATTCTTGGTAGAAAAGAATTATATGAATTCGATTATTCGTTGAAATGAGATATTTGGCTTAGTGAAATAATTGCTAGTTAAAATGCAATTTAATTTAATTGGTTTTATTTCTGTACTTTAGAAAATATCTATTTGAATTAAATCAGTTGCATGGTGGTTAAATAGATGTATTGATTTATTTATTTTGAATTGTTATTTGGCTAAAGTGATTAAAGGAGAAAAGGGAAAAAGGGAAAATAGAAAACAAGAAAAAGAAATAAAAAGGAAAGAAGAGACTTTTTCCTCACTTTTCATATTTGTATTTTGAAAACCCTCTCTCTCTCTCCCTCTTCTCTTCTTGGAAGGAAATTGTAAGATCGCTATCTTATTCTGCCCTGAATTTTCAATTTGTATGGTTTGATATTTTGTCAGACTCTTGTCATGCAATCTGATATCTAAGTGTTTGATTGTTTTATGATGTTTGTTTGAATGACTTTTCAATGCCAAAACATGTGCAAATACGTAGGGAAGATAGCCAAATTCTCACATGAACAAATATCAATGATTCAATACTCAATTAGGCTTTATTTCTAAATCTGATTGCAATTACCAGCAGAGAACAATACGATAGAATTGATTCCAATTAAAGATTTGAACAAATAATTTATTGCTTCACATCCCAGGTCAAGTACAAGCCTTCATTAGGTCAAATATGCAAGAAATAAGAAACCCCCATCTGCTGTTATGAATTTCTGAGTGCATGTACAGCTCATACAATTCTGAAACAACTCAGAAATGTATACAAAATGTACCCAGCAACCTGTATATGACTGATAATGACACTCAATGACTGATATATGCCCTTATTTCACCAAAATGGAAGAAAACAACAAATACCAAAGTGCTGGTATTAATTTCTGAGTACACCTACAGCTGATACAAGTCTAATACAACTCAGAATATGACTGAAATTGCGCCCAGCAACCTGAAAATGAAGCTCCAACCTCCAAAATTGAATACCAAATCGATGCAAGTCTGATATAGTGCCAAATGATGACCTTAAAATCTGATTGCAGCCTGATAAAGGCCTGATTTAGGTCTGATATAACTCATGCAAGTCTGCAAATGTCTCTACAACCACCCAGATCTGCAAATTACTTTCAATGATGACAATGGCTCTAAAAACCCTAGCGGCCAGCAAATGTATGACTCAAATCTGCTTTCAAAACCCTATCAATTCCACCATGAAATCATGAAATGCCAACGCCAAAACCTTCCTCAAGCTAGCCGTACTATTCTTGCTTTCATACACAAGCCCTAGCAGCTATAACCTACAAATATGTCATAGAAAGTCCTTCAAATCTGCATAAAACTTCAAAACCCTCGTGCCAATATGAAGCCGTAGCTGATATGATTATTTTCCCTTCAAACCCTAGTGCCAATCCACAATAAAAACCTGCAATTAAATCCAATGATGAACCTTGGATAGATCCACCTAACAAAATGGAGTGGGTTTTCGTCCAAACCACCAAATTCTAAGGGTTTTCGTCCTTAGAAGCATGCTGAAACAAAGTTACAGCCAAAGAGAAAATCTCCAAGTATCAAATGACAAATTCACAATATGATCCAAATGACTCCCAAACACCTTTTTTATAATCCTCAAGTTGGGCACTCAAATCCAATGTATTTTATTTTGCTTTCAAGTCCACCTCCATAATAAAATAATATTTTATTTTTCCTTCCTCAACTTGTTATTAAAATATTATTTTATTTGTCATGTTTTTTTTTTCCTTTTGCCTTTAAAAAGTGACTCTCTTTTCCAAGCTTTAAATTATTCCTTTTTCCCTTTAAAGTGACTTTCTCTTTGCCAAGCTTTTAGTTATTCCTTTTTCCCTTTAAAGTGACTTTCTCTTTTCCAAGCTTTAAGTTACTTAACCAATTTTCCAATTTCCAAGCTTTAAGTCGTTTTTACCAACTTTCCATTCTTCAAGCCACTTTATAATGTACTCAACTTAACTTCAATTTGGCTTAGGTAAAGTCGAATTTCCTTTCTCCAAGCTTGAAGTCACTTTAGCTCAAAAAAGGGACATTACAGAAATGAAATGAATTTGTTGGAGCTTGGATTTGCTTGAGGAGATTGGATTTGTATGAGCATTGAAGCAGGATTAGCATGAAGATTGGAGTGCTTGCTTGTGTGCTTGAAGGAAGTTGACTTCCATGGTTTCCCATTTCGTTTTGAAACTTGAAAGATATTTTCCTTTTTTTCATGCATTTGTAATGAGCTTTTTTCCTCTTGCCATGCCCACATTAGGTGGAGTCATTTGGCCATGCTATTAGGAGAAAGATTGAGCTTTAATTTGTAGTTTAAAATTTTGCATTTAATTTTTTTAAAACCTGCATATTGAGGCCAAGTTATGGCAAAATTTTCTAAACTATGTGTGTTGGAAATTTGAAAAAATTGATTGTATAAGTAGGTTGTTGGGCATTTTTGGATCAAAAGGGTACTTCCAAAATTTGGAAAATTGCATTTATTTAAAAGTTAGAAAATGTGACTCCATTGATGGAGTTGGCAGAAATTTATGGTTTTGCATACCATGTAGGAAAATTGTAAAAATGGCATTTTAAGACTCATTTAATTTTTTAAATGATTTAATTTGTGAAATGAATTGTCTCATTATTTTTTGATCCTGCATCTTTTGGCAATGTACCATGAAGTTTTGCATTGATTTGCTTGCCACACCCAAATGATAAATTTGGAGCATTGAATTGTTTAGGATTGAGGTATAGGATAGGAAAGGAGTGGGCTCTCATCATTTGTCGCAGTTCAAAGTGACCAATTGGATAATAACTGTGAGAGTTTTTAATTAGTGAAAATGTAATATATATTGGGTTACTAAAATGTTTAAATACAACTTTCCGCACCATGACTGAATGCCTTAAGTGGGTTCGGTATTGGTCATGTAGGACATGTCACAACTCTAGGAGTTGGTGAATGTCGTTGAGTATTGTTGTTTTTACTTGACTTTGCATGGCCGTCATGCTACTATGTTGACACTCCTTGTCCTATTGCTAGGATCCTCATCCTTCCCTATCGTCTAACTTTGTATTCGACGTGTTTTGTGATCATGTGTTTATGCATTTTTTGTCATGTCCCCTCTGTCCAAGAGGAATGATGATGTTATTTTAATTTAATAGTGTTTTTAAACACTGTTATAATAATACTAATATTTATATGATAAAATTATAATATTAATTTTTCTAATATTTATAATAATAAATTGTTTTGAGCTGACTTCCTTTGAAGAATGGCACCAACTAAATTTCATCTCTCAAGGCCGACTTGATCCTTTTAGCTCTTGGCGATTGGTATATAGGTAACATCATCCTCATTTTGATATCATCTGATTATGAATCCAAGTATTTGAAATTCACGCATTTGAACAAGGGATCTAGAGATGCAAACCTCTGATTTCCTCAGTGAGGTATTGGATGCAAACCCAATCCTCATTATTTTCCTTGGTGTCTTCTTCCTGAAGCCGCAGGTTGAGCAAAACCAATTACTTCGTATTGTTCCTAGGTTAATATGCTTGCAGATCGCGCCCAGCAACAGATCAAGGTCAGAAGCTTGGAATCCAAGGTGCATTGCCTCACAGACCTAAGGAACTCCCGTGACAGCAGAAGGCATAGCATCATATTGGCCGAGTATACATCCTGTAGGTGCGACTAGGTGTCTACAACACCCTCATATCGATAACAACATCTAGCTTGAAGATCATGGACTAACATCATTTCAATACTAAACCAATAATCAAGAAACGTTGGGCAGCTGAGTCCTCGTAGGGTTAACATTCAAATCCAATGAAGTTACCTGGAGTAAAGAGAGTTGAGTTCCAATATTAAGCGGCCTGCATTTGTGTACCAAACAATTCACATACCTGTACGGCACCTAGTACTAGTAGCATCTCAAAATACACAGGCCCAGCTTGGAACAAGAACACAGCCATGATCGTGGTTCACTACTGTGATTTCTTTGTAGTTTTGGAATTGCGTTTTGTAAGGGAATACTGTGATTTGCAAGTTGTAATACAATATTTATATACTTATATATATTTAGGATAAATTCAACTGTATTGGATGCATTGTGTCATCAGTAGTAACAGGGTTCACAATGATTAATTTTGAGTAGTTGTCTTACATATAATTATACTGTGTGATTTGATTAATAAACTAGAAATGTACGCTTTTGACCTAGATGTTTGATAACTAACTCTAGGTTGTTAGTGGTTAGATCTGCCCTTGTACTTAATAATCTACCAGGGACATTACAATGGTATCAGAGCCTTTGATCCTGCCAACCTGCAAAGTAAGGCTAACATCTTGAATGCATTCCAATCAAAGAGACTTGAAAGACAACAAAAGGAAGAGGACATGGATCTTGTTCAAGAGTTATTGTACAAACTTGAGGCCCCAAAATTCTGGATCAGTATCAAAGGTTATCAAATCATATCAAAGCTTGTGTTCCCTTTGATGAGTACTTGGAGGCACTCGGGTACCAGTATCCTGACAAAAGAGGCCTATATGGCTACATAAGGAGGTCAAGAAAGGAAGAAGAGTCGATAGTGGGTGTTGAAGATGTGTCGATATTTGCAGATGCTGCCCAAGAAACATCCACTCGATTTTCAAGTATGGAAGTAATTGGACCATGTAATAATGATTTGCAATATACAGAAATGACTGGACCATGTGATAATGATATGCAAGATATTAGTTGTGTTGTTGTGAAGAATGATTTGTCTAAGATTGAACCCCATGAGGAGGAACTGCAATTTTATCAAGAAAACTCCATGATGATACACACCGACTACATAGAGGTTGACTAGGAAACATTTGAACTCTTTTGTTCCAAGACCGATGAGCTCGTTGATGGATTAGTTTGTAGTCATGAGAAGGAGACTTTTGATTTGCACATGATCGGTCTAGGAGAGACCAACAGGGACATTGAAGGGCAATGGATGCATTCAACAAGTTATCACTTCACCACGCTTGAAGACAAAATGGAGATAGTCGTCCCAGGGAGCTTGATACTAGAGGAAGGTAAGCAAAATGGGTGTCAATTTGGTATTCAGGATTTTGTAACTAAGTTTGGTGTGGTGTTATGGGTATCAAGCTACAAGCAAGTTGGAAGATTTATGAAAGATGAGGCACTACACATCCCTAGCACCATGGAGGCAAGACAATTGACCATTCCTTGGGGTGAACAAGAGATGTGCAATGGTTTCTATATCATGGGTCTTGGAGGGATCAGCAAAACATAGAGATTGCATTGGGAGCATTTTATGGGAAAGTTCATCATGAAATTAAAAACCAAAAGTGAAGTGGCAGGGCTTCAAGGTATCAAAGAGGAAATTTCAAGATGTGTCATTGCAAGGGGAATGGAATGTCAATGGGCAGCGACCACCACCTCATCCAAAGGTGAGTTGTCTTTTGGTGATTATACTTGGTTTAATTTGGACCAGCATTGCATGGTGCTTAAATTTTCAAGGTCACCATTGAGTAGAAGGTATCATCATGAGTTGAGGAGGCACGGTATTTCAGTTGAGAGAGTTAGTGGAACTGCAATAAGATTTCAAGGAAAGATACTTCATTGTGATAATGTGTGGTTTGTCTTGGATGTCACTCTCCTAAGGTGGTTACCCAATAATTTCTTGTTGAATGTCACCAACTAAACATGGCAGGGATAAGTGTTGGCTGCAAGATACATGAACCAAAGGCCACGGTGAAAATGGTTTACAACCTTAGAACTGTTGTTCTTGATATGTCCAGCCATTACAATGCACTAATAGCAGATAAACAAGAATTTTCCATCGCAAGGTTGCTGATTCTGATAAGTTTCAGAAGTGTGCAGCTATTTGTGGGAGGATTCTCAATCACTGTTCAGTTATTTCCAGCCCAATACATTAGCACACTAGCTAATTTCATGAGGATGGCAGTCCTTGGTACAGTGATAAAAGGAGAAGTTCTCAAGAATGCGAGGATAGTACCACATAAGCATGATGAGATGAGTCCAAATTGGGATATTGGTGCTGAAGATCTCCAACAAAGCACAAGGACGTTGAGTAATGATAAGGTTATATTCTTATATCACAACCGAAGCATTCCCAGGGCAGCAATAAACATAATTACCAGTCCTAACACTGCTGTCATCATTGCTAACAGCCACCACATTACTTCCTTGGCATTCACAAAAGTGGTTTTGCAGGGATTATTAGCTTGGGAAGGAGCAATTTTCAGTTGGTAACTTCTAATGGAGAATTTTCAGTCTGTGTTTGGCTATTTACCACTCCTACTTTGATCAAATGGCAGATGTTTGCCTGGATTTGTCATACTTGCAGCTATTACATCATTTTTATAGTGCTGGAATTGACATTTTCAGTCATTAACAGCAGCAGATTGATGCATTGTGAGGGGATTTCCTTGCATGCAAATGATAGGGAGGAGGTTCCAGCTATCCTAATGCTGAGTTGGAAGAGACCCCGAATGATTCACGGGTGTTATGATTTATTTTCAGCTGATTTACATTGTGTATTGGAAGGATCGACCCACAATAGCATTATGGGTCTCATTGGGACTCAAGGAATTAGTCATGAAACTCACATAGACAGCTGGGATCTTTCATCACATAAGAAGACCAAGTGACCACAACAGCTTGCCAACATAGTAGATGGATACACAGAATGCAACAACTTCTATGTCATGGGAGAGTTCACTATGAAGTTGAAACCCAAGGGAGAGGAGGCAGAACCTCTAGGTGTTGAACGAGGAGATCCAATAGCAGCCATGATAGAAGACCATTGGATGATAATCACAACTTTTTCCAAAGGTGAAAAACTTGACCAGAATGATATTTGGTCTACTTTGCATATGTTCATTGTGGCACAACAAAGATGGGTACCCGGTGAGGTAATGACAAATCAAGAACTTTTGAGTAAGGGTCATCAACTTAGCATGGTAGTTTGGAGTTGTGGAGACAAGAACTATGTTTGGATCAAAATGAGTGCTATCTATTGTGACGTTTTCACACATCGCCCCATTGCAAATGGGGACCCTTTTTTTCTCGCTTTCGTTGTCGTTTTTGCTTTGATCTTGCAGTTTCTTGCCCTGATCCATGAAGCTAGGAAAGAATGTCCGAGCAGTCAACTCACAGGGAACATTAGGAATGCTTGAAGTAGTGAATTTTCCTAAGGATAAGTGAAACCCTGACTATCATTCCTCGATCAAAACTGACCAATCCATGGCATAAGTCCATCATTCCATAAGGAAGGTCCTGATCCTTCACTTTGTCCACAATTCCAATCCAGGAGTTTCTGTCCATATTTCCAGTCCAGGACTCTCTGTCCCAAGTTCCAATCCAGAATCCTGTTATAGGAGTCCGATCTGAAAGTCCAACCCAAAAGTCCTGTCTGAAAACCCATTCCAAAGTCTATCCAGATTCTTATCCCGACAAGGTCCGGAATTCAACAAAGCTTGTCATTCCTTAGCAAAACTCATCGATCCCTGACTTGAAGTAATGGAAAGTTCCAAAGATGACTTCAGGGATTCCATGATAAATGAGGCAGTTCCTCGTTCCAAGGTATAAATCCTCGTTCAAATGTCAAGAAGCTTCATCAAGAGTGAATAGAAATTCCACAGTTTAAGGCAGGAAAACCCAAGGCCCAGTCCAACTTGAGACTTGCAAGATCCTCAGGAAGGAATTCCTGAATTGGATTTTCCTTGGCGGGAACATTCCTGAACTAGACATTCCTTGACCCACTCCAAAATGCGCCTCTGGACAGGAAAATTCCTTCACTTAGTGAAATTTGCAAACAAGGAATTCAAGGATCACTACATTCCAAGATCCACCCTGAAAACTGCGACTTTTTGCCTCAGGGGAATTTCAATCAATAAGGTTTTCAGGGACTTAGAGCAATTTCAAAAACGTTGTATATTCAATCCCCCTCCAGAAGACTTAGAAACTATGCACAAGAATATTCCTTGTCGCATATTCCAGTACCAACTGGAATATGCGCCCAGGGAAGAAATTCCTTCCTGGTCGCATAATCTAGTAAGTACTGGATTATGCGCCCAGGGATATTTTTGTCCTGGTCGCATAATCCAGTACCTACTGGATTATGCGCCCCAGGATCAAGACTGTCCTGTTCCACATTCCTACAAGTCTAGACAATGCAACTCATCAGGAAATCGTTCTTGGACTAGTCTGCAAGTGCCTGAATGAAGAATTCACCGTCTGTTAGGAAAATTTCACCATGGAGATTGAAAAACCCTGAGGGGATAGAGTGAACACCTTGCTTTGGATCCCATGTTAATAATTGAACCTCTAATGAAGCAAACTAAAGTTCACCCTTTGCCAAAAATTGAAACAGGACAAATCCTTAGTCAAAATCAAGCTCAAAAGTCCAAGTCGCATTATCCAGTTGAGGGTGGAATCTACACCCAGGAGAGCTTTTTGTCCAGATCGCAAAATCCACTTCCCCTTGGAATTTGCGCTCCTGGAGGTTTTTTGTCCAGGTCGCACATTCTTGACCCAAATGGAATTTGCGCTCCTGGACAACAAGATTCCAGTTCCCTTTGAAAAATGCAAAATAAGATAATTCCTGTCCAAAATGAAAGAAGCAACCTTTCGTCTAAGTGAGATTCCATAGGAGAAAATTTCCAAGACTTAGCAAAATTTTGACAAAAAGACTTGAAAGAAAGTCTGAGAGAGAAGTCCAAACTCAGGAAGAAGTTATCCATGGTCGCATAATCCAGTCACTCAAGGAATCCCCGACCTTAAGGAATCCCCGACCTCAAGGAAACCCCGACCAAGTGGAATATGTAATCCAGTCACTCATGGAATCCCCGACCTTAAGGAATCCCCGACCTTAAGGAATCCCTGACCAAGTGGAATATGTAATCCAGTCACTCATGGAATCCCCGACCTTAAGGAATCCCCAACCTCAAGGAATCCCCGACCAAGTGGATTATGTAATCCAGTCACTCATGGAATCCCCAATCTTAAGGAATCCCCGACCTCAAGGAATCCCCGACCAAGTGGAATATGCGCTCCAGGACAGGTGGATTCCCTGACTAGGTGGATTCCCTGACCGACTGAAATCCCCGACCACCGACCCTGGGAGAAAAAGACAAAAGAACTAAGTCGGCTAGGTGGAGTATGGCGGCTAGGTTTTTTTTATTCCACCAACCTAGGTCGGCCAAGTGGCAAGGGGGAGTCCAAACGCCTATATAAGGAGGCCGCCCAAGTCATTTCATTCATTCAAACTCAAATCCAAGATAGAAAAAGCAGATTTCATGTTCAAACCAAGGGCAGAAGTAAGGATTCCAAGGAAGATTTCAGCATTCAAAGAACAGATTTCACCCCTAGGAGGACAAATTTCATCAAGACCTGGAATTCCTAGCTGAGGAATTCCAGTCCAAGGAATCCTACTCCCTCCTTCCAATTGCTCCCTGACTTGGAAATTCCTCCTGTCCATTTCTGGTAACCCTAGAATGAAGGAAAAATGTGAAGAATGCTGGAGAATGAGGGAAATCCTTTGTTTGTTCAGGAATTTATAAGTGAAATTGATCAAAACTTGCAAAATCATTCATGTTTCATTTCATATTGCATTGCATTTATGGATTTGTGCATCATGCCTATTTGAGGTTTCCCTTGTTTTGCAGGAATCCAAGACGAGGAAAAGTTCCATGAGGATGAACAAGGATGATTCGGGGCAAGCAGGATGGATGCAGAGAGTTCAAGCGCCAGAAATGATGACCATTTCAAGGATCCAGGAGTTTCGACAATAAGAAGACTACACATGCATACCGAGGGAAGGGAAGGCAACATCAAAGATTCCAGTTCGGCGACAAGGAGACTTCGCACAAAGGGATAAGGAAGATCAAGATGTCCTTCCAAAGATTTCAAATGACACAGAGAATGCCTGCATCAAGGATGGCGGAATGGGAGAGATCACTCCAAGTCCAGTATCAGGGATTCCAATTCCAGCCAAGAGGATCAATCCTTGGAAAACCAAGAGGACACACTTCAAGTTCACATCCATCGAGAAGAACGAGAATCCATGCCAAGAGCAAGGATCTGTGCCGGTGCGGGAATCCAAAGGGAAATACAGCAAGGATGGCATTTCAATTCCAAAGTATACAGCACAGAGACAAAATTCCAAGGATCGCTCCAAGAATTCCATCAGGATTGACTTGATTTCTAGCCTGGAAGGAATTCCACAACAAAGTTCCTTGACCCCCTGGATTATGCACCCAGGAAGAAAATCATTCCAGGTCGCAAAATCCTGTTCCAGGTGGAATTTGCGACCAGGACAAGTGGATTCCAAGACACCATGAAATTTGCGACAAGGAGGAGGTCGAGCTGGGTAGTTGACTGGTCTCACCTACCTACCAGGCAGCTTAGTCAACCTGACGCCTAGGACATGTGGCAGCCTTCTAGTGACTTATTTCCACCTACCTTTTAGGGTTTGCACGTTGATAGAGGAAATCTGATCTTTTTTCACCTCCTTGTTTGCTAGCTAGCCTATAAATAGGCTGAGGGCGCCTCATTTAGGAATCCCTCCCTCTCTCTTTTTTCCATCATTCTGCTGCTCCTAGAGCATCCTAGTAGCTAGTTTTCATTTCTGCACTATTTTTCTAAGATGAAACTCCAAGGATCAGTTGGATTGTTGTAATACAGACTTCTGAAGCAATAATATATGCATTGAAGAATGGTGTTCATATATTTCTTTGGATTTTTGGCATGGTCTTATTGATTTCTTGGAGCAAATCTAAAAGATATTGAAGTTATTTCTTGTATTTTCATACTTTTGTTAGATAGATGTGATGGATTGAAGTTGATTTGTTCATACCATTTGTGATCTGTGGCTTGCAAATCACTTTGTATGGTTAGTCTGAACATAATCGATGCTTAACTTCGACTGTTTCTATATGATCAGTTCCATGTTCCATGACAGGACAGTGTGAAAATCTCTGCCTCTACCCCAGAAGATTGCACCATCTCCGCATAATTGTTGTCGCATGACGAAGCAGAGGACTGGTTCCAGTATCCATCTTCAACAGTAGTCATTTCCATCGATTAGATTCCTGAACCCTTACCTCATCTTTTGCATTTTCTTTTGGATCTTCGTTGGGAATAGTCCGTAAGGAACCTCACTGAGAAATCATTCCCTATCTGGAAGTGGAACTAAGTGCCTACGCCTTGTTTTCCTTCGAAGAGATAGTGAAATCCAGTACTTTCCGTGGAAGAAACAGTGAAATCCCAGTCTCTCTATTGGAGGAAGCAGTAGGTTCCAAGTTGTCCATTTGCGAAGGAGTTTCATTCACCCACAATCCGAGTCCCAGGAGTGAATTCCATGTCCATGAAGGAGTAATCCCACGTAAGTCCCCCTCGTGATTACCAGCAAATCACATCATTCCACTGAGTCTATCCCACACCAGTCAAGACCTGACACAAAAGGAACCTTGGAGCAGTCTCATTCGATCACAAAGTTCAGCGTCTGAGAAGCTTTATTCAAGAAAGGATAGGATACTCTGTGTTTTATTCTAATGTTGTTGCAGTCACAAAAACCTCATCAACACTATCTTCCATCTCAGTACTGTTGATATGTTTTTTATGCACATGCAAACTCAGAATAAAATACTAGGTATTCTATCCTCTCTTGAATAAAGTCTCTCAAAGGCTAAGCAATGTGATCCAATGAGACAACTCCAAGGTTCCTGATTCGTGTTTTGCAATGGATAGACTTAGTAGTTGATGTGATTTGCTGAAACTCACAAAGGGACTTATGCTGAATTTACTCCTTACTCCAATCAAATATGTTGCTCTCCTTGTGAAATGGAACTATCTCAAACTGACTATGAAAGAAAATGAAAAAGGATAAGGGTTGAGAAAGCTATTCTAAGGACAATGAGATAATGAAACATGCTAGGATAGACAAATTCCTCACAAAACCTAACTCCGCTTCACCATGAGAACCAACAATTACACGAAGTAGGTGCAATCTCCAAAGGTAACCCAATGATTTTCATATTATAAACGTCCATCCAAACACCCACAGCTGGCGCAGCTTGAACAAGTATTCACAACCAAACTAAAGCAAATGAAGGTTCAAGCTAACTTTGCAAAGTGAGTTGCCTTCAACAATCCACAAAAAGTATGAACCAAGAAGGAATTCATCAAATATTTTAACATATTAACATTACATCAATGAACTTCTAATCTAATTCTACTCTACTTGGAAACATCTCTCCATCACATCCAAGAAATTAGAAACCATGCTAACATTCCACAATCACAAGATCACCATGAAGCATTCAACAATGAGCTTGCCTTAATTTTGGAAGTGTATGATTACAACAATTTCATAAGTCTTTTCAGTGACTTTGAAGAGCCTCCTCTACTCTACTCTTATTTAGACATCTACTCCTACTTCTATTGGTTCCCCCCTTACAAATGAGAGAAATGGGCCTTTTATAGGCTCCAAAATTACATGAACGGCCAAGATTGATTTTGAGAATCAATGGCCCAAATTGTGACAACAATGCATAACCGCCCAAAAGAGAGGCAATGAAGGCACGTTTCCCAATGTGATAAACTTGAAATGGAATCTTTAGAGCATGTTCCACATGGGCGTCCTCTTTGGCTTCTCGTCTGTTGTAGATTCATTGAACTTGGATGGGTGATGTGGCTGGCTGTGATTGGACTGGTGACGTGCACATGCCACCTCAGCAAATTGCAAACTGGTTTGATCTTCAATGTCTTCACACTGCTTGAAATACTTTCCCAAATTTTATCATTTTTCCTGGAATAGTCTTTGAACTTGGATTTTCACCTCTGGAACTTTGCCTCTTTCGAACTTGCAAATTTGGGAATTTTGAAATTTCTTCTTGTTGTCTTGGTATAATTCATGGAATTTCTTGATATAGATGCTCATTTCTCTTCTTGCGACTTTCTTGTCCTCATGCAAGATCCTAGCTCTGGACAGTGCAAGTAGAAGATGTCTTTGCTTATGACTGTCGAAGTGGACTTGCGGATGATGGATGCTCTCTACCTCTGCCTGGCGTATGAAATAGAGGATTCTGGAGCTGGGATGTGGAATTTGAACCCTTGGATTCTTGGACGTGCAAAGTTGAATGGTGCTTGCCTTCCGAAATTAAAGTCTCCTTTTGGAATATGATTGGACTGGCTCTCCTGGATATGGCGATGATGTCTTCCTCCATGCATGATGAAGTGATGCTCTTCCTCCATTCAAGCATGACCTTGATATATGACTTTGGCATTGGAACTTGATCATCCTGAATGAACTCTCCTCCATCTTGAAACGAACTTGAACTCGAGCAACACTCCTCCGTCCCCTTATCTTTCCTTGCGCAAGCTTTGTCATTTTCCTTTCCATTACCTCCTTCCAAGTTGATGTGGCCAAAGTTTGTGTCGGTTAGATTCCTCCACTTTGAAGTGATCTTTGTTTCAAGCAGCAATCCCTTGAATTCCCTCCTCATTTGAGCTCTCCTTGTGTTGCCGCTACCTAGCAAGTGAAAACACCTCAAGTTAGACAATCAAATAGTAATTTTTTCTTAAATAAAAGGCACGTCATAATAGCCTCCCATACCCTAGTGCATGTGGGAAATTAGTAAAAAGAACTATGCACTTATCCACCCTATCTTTCACCTTGATTTGCAAGAATTGATCTTCAAATTTGACTCGAAAAATGAAAGAGAAGGCAATTGGGAACACTACTTGCAGCCCTATGTCATGAAAATTCACCTTCAAGCTTGAGGAATTTTGGTGCAAATTTTATTTTTATGCTACAATTCGCCTTATTTCTATTGTAATTCACCTTAGATATTTGTTTTGGAATAGTGTCTTTTAAAGTGTCCTTTGCCTTTTATACCTACCTCAAGCGCCACCTCTACCTAGGTCGGCCTTCTCTGGAGGCCCCTTTTTGTTTTTATTTTAAAATATTCTGATTTTTCTTCAATTTGGGCCGACCTATCCCAAGCCTGAGCGCATATGATGAGTGCTAAGGAAACCTTCTCAAGGTTGGGCGGATTCGGGTGTGTGTGAAGTTTCCTCAAGGATGAGCGCATATGAAGCATATCAAAGAAACTTCTTCTAAGCTGAGCGCATATGACAGGTGCTGAAGAAATTCTTGTTTGAGCACATATGAGGGTTTGCTGAAGAAACTTCTCAAGTTAGGGCGCATTTAGCTATGTGTGGAGAAATTTTCTTAAGAAGGTGCCTTTTGGCAAGGTAAGGAGAAATTTCATGTTTGAGGGCCCTTTTGGAGCATGTTAAGGAAGTTCTCCAAATTGAGCACATTTCACCAATGTTGAAGAAATCTTCTGAGTTGTCACATTTTATGAAGGTCGAGGAAACTCTCTATGAGGGCGCATTTGGAGTAGAGTGAAGAAATTTTCTTTAAGTGGGAGCACATTTCATAGGTGTCGGAGAAAATTTCCTCATGATGAGCGCATTGGGCAATGGGTGAAGAAATTTCCCCTTTGGCTGATCGCATTTAAGGAAGAATGAAGAAGTTTCACAAGGTAGGGCGCATATGAGGATGAGTGAAGAAATCTTCTTGAATGGGCGTGAAATGTGAGATTATAATGCCAGAGACGAATTTCATCCTGGGAGGAATGCGCCCCAGGAGAAGAAATTTCAGTACTTAGAAAATTTCTTGATTGTTGCCTGTTTTGCACATTTCTCCAGGGAGGGCGGATTGCGCCCATGGAGAAGAAATTCCAACACTTAGAATTATCTCTCAAATGATTTTCAATGAATTGGTGATGAGGAATTCCTTCATACTAGTCAACACTCCTGCCTTGTCACTTCTTCATCGGGTTCTCAATGATTACTCCATTTTTCCTCCCGAAAGATCCAAGTTGTAACTTCACTCCTCTGATTGACTCCGACCTGATCAAGATTGCCAAGACTCAGCAAGCTCAAAACTCGAAAAGAGGGGGTCCCCATTTGTGATGGGGCGATGTGTGAAAAGGTCACAACATCTAGCGCCATTTCGAATAAATGTTCTTGAACATTTCAAAAATAAAGACCCAATCCAGACCCAGAAACTTCAAACGATTCTTCTTTAAAGTCATCAACCCGTTAGGAAACACACTCAAAAAGGAAGAAGAATCATAGAGTGGATTGAGACACCTTATGGTTAAACCTATCCAGAACAGTGATTAATATAAAATCTCAAGCATTCCCAAGATAAACAAGAATCACAACTTCAAAATTTTTGTGTACACCCACACGTTAGGCCAAATAAACATGAAGACATGATCAAAGAGTCAAAATCAAAGGTCTAGCACAACCATTCATAGTCCGAAGATCTAAGTGTGTGCGTTTGAGTTCATTCCCATCCATCAGCAACTAAGATCATCTAAGTTCCTTTACATTAAGCTACGTGATTAGTACACACCTCATGAACTACCTGGACATTGCCCCGCTGCCAGCGAGCATCTATAGCCCCGACGAATTTGTCTCGTAATTCCACTCAAGCAGAGCCCCACTGCCGGTCAGGGGTCCATAGCCCCAGTAGAGATTACTCGATCGTCCATCTAACTAAGTTATAGTGTGTGAATGTGTGATTTTCTTTGTATTTCTTTTATTTTTCATAATATTCAATTAAGCTTAATTTGGCAGAGTACAATCCAATACAGCTACCCTTGCAACACATGCTTTTTGGCGGCACAGGTTACGTTGATAACCCAACTAGCTGGGTGTGGAATTCCGATGGCGGCAAAGGTGGACCATAGATTTTTCATTTAATGTAAGCTCACCAAGACTCACTTAGGTACTTCCAAGATTATTAAGTGTGTAAAGTATAAGATCCCAAAATACTTCAAGTCATTCTAAACAATCAATTTATCTCCCAAGAACACTAACAATGGAGTCCACAATAAATCTATCCATCATGACGCAAGTTTCTCAAAGGAAAACTAAGAGGTTAATAATTAGATTTAGATTTGGCATTTTAAACATGATAACCACAAGATGTCAGTGTCAAGACACAATATAGGATTCCTTTCCGAGTCAAGTACAAATCATAACTAGTTGATAACGTTAAAGAAAATCATTCTTGGATTCTAATGACATTCACGAAAATTTATCAAAGAAATGAACTAACATTTGATATGAATTGGGCTAAATGTGCTTAAAGGATAACAATGCCCATCACAAACGGGAAACCCACAAAACAAATCTAAACTAACAGCAACCTAAACTACGAAAAGCAAACTAAACTAAAGGCAGCTAATCTAAACACAGCAAACTACTCTAAAGCAACAGAAAGGAAAACCTATTCTAAGCAAGCTATGTACAACAAACGGACACGACTCAAAAGACCCAAATATATACAAGACCTAGCATGGTTTCTCAAAATGAAAAGCAACAGCAACTTGCAAGTAATGGTCCTCAATTTGACAAACTTATCTTTAAACTTGGAAAAATGTTCTTTCACCACACATTTCTCATATTCAAAAAAAATTTTGCCTAAAATTATAAGCTGTGGCAATTCAAAAGGACCATGGTTTATCCAAATGCAGGTTGTTTTTCCTAGGTTTCCGTAATCAAACTCATATTCTTCAAATTCATGATTTGGAAATTCATGATCTTTGTCATTAAAATCAAGGAGAGATACAACCTGGCGGTCTTCATCCTCAAGTAGCAATTCTTGTTTGTCGCTCATCAACATGTCGAGAGGTCGAAGTTGGTGATGGATTATCCCACTCGTGTCTGCAACATGCATTAGCTCTTCTTGGATTGTCAGCAGTGGGCCTAGCGCCGATTTGAATTGCTTGTCAAACTTGATCTCCATTTCATCAACTTGTTCATCTTGGGATGATTTTGGTGGGAACTCTCGTTGTATTTCATCCATGAGAGCGTCGAGCGCCCATCTGAATGGCTCTTCATTGTCGGGCTTGTGGATGACGGTTCACAACACACCCTCATGATCATCTTCCTTTTCAAGGATGCTTGAAATCTCTTGTAATTCATTCTCAATGATGTTTTCTAGTAACATGAATGAATATTCAGCAAGGAATTCTTCTTCTTGTGATTCCCTTGAATCATTTTCTTTTTCACTTGACAAATCCACACCTTGATCTTTACATGTAATCACTTGAATGTTCTTCATTCCCTTTTCAATTACCTTGATATGCTCTTCCGTCTTTTGAACAAGGCATGTGATTTCACCTTCCATACTCGTGCATTGGTTATCAAACTTACTTGTGTTGTCTTCACTAGTAGATGGAGTGGAAGTTCCTTCTTCTCTAAATGATTCTTCAAACTTCAATTGCGCCTTGGCTTGATGAATAGCCTCCCAAATTGTCGAACATGTGAATTTTGAATGGTTGGCATTATGAATTCTACACCATTCACATGGAAGTAGGTGATACTTTACACTCAAGTCTTTCTCAATACTTAGTTTCTCTTTGATCATCTCTTTAAATCTTACGAAGGCTTCACTTTCACTGGACACTTCAAGTTCCACCCTTGTAACTACTCATGACCGGCTCATAAACTTGTGGAAAAGAAATTCTCCCTTGCAAAGCTAATTCCATCCTTGATAAAAATGTTAAACAATACAACTCCTTGTGATCATTTGTACCATGGATTCGGCATCCATCCCATGACGCAAAGTCGGCCAAATCAACATTCCTTGGATGAAGTTGTGTATTCAAACTCCGCCAAAGCTGGATTATGTCCACTTGAGGATCATATTTCTGCCCAAAACCTTGAAATTGCTGCACGCATGGTGAGAAATCCATCCTTATTTTTGGTATTTTTCAATTTTTTACTTTTTTGGATTTTTTGAATTTTGTACTTTTTTTGTATTTTTTAGCATAAGAGAGATCTTGCAAATCTCGAATTTGGCTTTGAATGCTCATTTGGTTCCAATTCCACAATTCGGAGTTCGTTCACATGCTTGGAATGAAAGAAGCAATGTAATTCCTTGTTCATGCCCTTTTATCCTGAGTTGAGATGTAAGAAATTCTTCGTTCTGGCCTCCTTGCTGAATTCTGTCGAATGGCATGAGGAGAGGCATGCATAAAAGTGATGGATGATGAAACAATGAATGATAAAACACTAGAATATCTTTTGTATGCTTGGAACAAATGGAGCAATTCGTTGTTCTCCCCTCCCTCTAGCGCCAATTCTGTTGATGTGCGTTAGGAGAAGGGCGTGAAATGAATGGAGCAATGTCTTTGTTCAGGAGCAATATCTTTGTTCTGCCCTCCTAGCGCCAATTCTGTTGATGGGCATTAGAAGGAGAAGGGCGTGAAATGAATGGAGCAATGTCTTTGTTCAGGAGCAATATCTTTGTTCTGCCCTCCTAGCGCCAATTCTGTTGATGTGTTTTTTATGCACATGCAAACTCGGAAAAAAATACTAAGTATTCTATCCTCTCTTGAATAAAGTCTCTCAAAGGCTAAGCAATGTGATCCAATGAGACAACTCCAAGGTTCTTGATTTGTGTTTTGCAATGGATAGACTCAATAGTTGATGTGATTTGCTGAAACTCACAAAGGGACTTATGCTGAATTTACTCCTTACTCCAATCAAATATGTTGCTCTCCTTGTGAAATGGAACTATCTCAAATCGACTATGAAAGAAAATGAAAAAGGATAAGGGTTGAGAAAGCTATTCTAAGGACAATGAGATAATGAAACATGCTAGGATAGACAAATTCCTCACAAAACCTAACTCCGCTTCACCATGAGAACCAACAATTACATGAAGTAGATGCAATCTCCAAAGGTAACCCAATGATTTTCATATTGTAAACCTCCATCCAAACACCCACAACTGGTGCAGCTTGAACAAGTATTCACAACCGAACTAAAGCAAATGAAGGTTCAGGCTAACTTTGCAAAGTGAGTTGCCTTCGACAATCCATGAAAAGTATGAACCAAGAAGGAATTCATCAAATATCTTAACATATTAACATTACATCAATGAACTTCTAATCTAATTCTACTCTACTTGGAAACATCTCTCCATCACATCCAAAAAATTAGAAACCATGCTAACATTCCACAATCACAAGATCACCATGAAGCATTCAACAATGAGCTTGCATTAATTTTGGAAGTGTATGATTACAACAATTTCACAAGTCTTTTCAGTGACTTTGAAGAGTCTCCTCTACTCTACTCCTATTTAGACAGCATCTACTCCTACTTCTATTGATTCCCCCCCTTACAAATGAGAGAAATGGGCCTTGTTGTGACGTTTTCACAACATCGCCCCATTGCAAATGGGGACCCCTTTTTTTGAGCTCCAGTGTTTTGCCTTCAATCTTGGATGATGTCTTAGGTTTGTTTCGTGATGAAGTCGATGGTAATAACAAGGTAAGTTGTGCCTCAAACAATTGAATGACAACCTCATGCTCTGGATTTAGATGAAATCTTAACAAAGGACAAGCTTAGAGCCAAGGCGCAATTCAGGAGATTAACAATGAGCAAAGTGCACCTCCAACAAAATTAGCTTCAAACTACTCCAAACCTTGGCGCCTTGATAGGAAGTGATGTTTTGACCCTTAAGATGCCTTAAACATTGAAACTTTTGTAAGAAAATGGACTAAGTATCCTAGGCACAAATCTACATCTGGAGAGTCACCAAAGTGCGCCTGAGATTGTTGGAGGAAAAGGCATCATTCGAAGACCCCATATTGCGCCTAAGGGTGAGATATGAAGTGTTTTACTTGGAAAGTTTTGAAAGTCACCAAGAGAATCGTGGCGCAAATTCACTCCTGTATAGGTCAAGATGTGCGCCTAAGGTAAGAATGTGTGGAGTCATCATTAACAATAACAAGTTGGTGCTTGGAAACATCTTGAAGGTTTAAACTTAGTCAAAATTGCTTCAAGGAGAGCTAGGCGCACTTTATTACCTGTTGAACTTCAAATGTGCGCCTTGTGTAGAAGATGTTATAAGTTGTAAAGGAAACTTGTGCCTTGAAAGGATTGAGCCTCTCAAACACATCTACAATTGCCTAAGTCCAAAATTCACTCACTTGAGCTAAGGCGCCATTTTGCATCAGTAGAGCCATCAACTTGCGCCCAAGAAGAAGTATGCTTAGTTTCATGGGCTTTGAAGAAGTTTGAGTGCCCAGACATCTCATTGAACTTATGCAATGATTTGGATTGATAAAACTTGAAGAATGAAGCCTCCCAAGTCTAGGCACAAATCTGCACCTGGAGAATCACCAAAGTGCGCCCTGCAAAGGGACACTTGAAACCTGAAACTTGATCGCTTTGGAAGCTAAGTGTATGAAATCATGAGAGTTTGCGCCTTGGGATGAAGTAAATATGAGTTTGAAATCTCAAAATGCCAAGAAATAGCCCAAGAAGCTAGGTGCACTTTCTCACTTCTTCAAACCCAAAATTGCGCTTCAAGTGAAAAGAGCAGGAGTCAATGATGAGGAGTCTTTGTTTTGTCAAAATGAATGACATTAAGTATCGATAAGGGTTTAAAACTACAAGTTTGGACCAAGGATTAAGGCGCACTTTCCCACCTCTAGAAACCAATCTTGGCGCCTTGAAGCAAAGTGCATGTAATCATGATAGTTGGCGCCTAGGGAAGAAGTAAACAAGTGTTTAAAACTATAAAATTGCAAAATTTAGACTAAGTCTAGGCGCACTTTTTCACCTTTGCAAACCTAGATTTGCAACTCAAAGAAAAGCATATGTATTCACATCATTGAGTGGGCGCCTTGAGAAAGAGAAACATTCTAAGGCATTCCAATTGTTTGAAATCATAGAAATCGCAAGTATAAGGCTAGTTTGATGAAGGCGCACTTTTGCATCTCCACAAACCTAAAAGTGCGCCTAGGCTTGGAAAGGCTAATAAATGTTCAAAATGATTCCGATGTGCTATGAAATTGAATGTTTATCAATGGTTTAATATGTCGCTTTCTCTGTGTTGCAGGAGCATCAATGGAGCTGAGGAGTCATCCAAGGAGCCAGGCGCCTGGAACCACCTTCAAGCAAGGAATGAAGTTAGAAGGTCGTCACTGCATAGGAGACATCATATTATCACTCCAAGAGATCACTTCAAGTTCATCATGCGGGTACACTTCATCATTTACATCATAGAAGACATTCATCCATCAAACTTCAAGTTCTTCCATTTTCAAGTCTCTGAGAGAAGTCTCCTACTCTATATTATGAAGAAAGCATCATCATCTACGCTACTCTCTATGAAGAAGCATTCAAAGAACATCAACAAAGTTAGGCAAATAAGCAACATGTATCATACACATCCGAAGTACAAAAGACACAAGGCAAAATCAGCAAGCATACATTCCCAAACATTCAATACACTGTTGGAATCCATAAGAGTTACTGAGGTGGCACCTACGTGGCATGCGCATCATCCTCACCAATCAAATGTTGCCACATCGCCTGACTACATTCAATGCATCTACAACAAGCAAGAAGCCAAAGAGGACGCCCATGTGGAAGATGCTCTAAGGATTCCATTTCATCCTTATCTTCTTGGAAAATGTGCCTTCATTGCTTCTCTTATGTATTAAAAATAGCAATTTGTTGTAACTAACTACCGATGTGGCACAATCTAGGCCATTGGCTTTGCCAATCAATCCTAGCCTTTCATGTATTTTTGAAGACTATATAAAGGCCTTGTTGCCTCATTTGTGTTAGTTAGAGGATCAGTAGAATAGAGGAGTAAAGTAGGAAGAGACTCAAAATTCTCTGAGAGTACTTGAAAATTGTTGTAAATATTTCTCAAGATTAATGCAAAGACATTGGAGTTCGCTTAGTGTTAAGTGTTGTCTTGTGGAATAACATGGTTTCTTGTATCTTGATGAAATGAAGAGATGTTTCTAAGTAGATTAAAAGTAGAGTAGTAGTAGTTCATTGATGTTATGTATGTATGTATTGGATATTTGATCAACTCCTAGCTCATGCTTTTAACATCCATCGTTGATGGAGTGTTGTGTAAAGCTAGTCTGAGCTTCATCATAATTTGCTTAAGTTTGATTGTGGATGCTTGTTTGACTTGCGCCGTCCAATGGGTGCTTATATAAGCTTTCATAATTTGAAAACCATTCGCTAACCTTAGGAGATTGCACCTACTCCATGTAGTTGTAGGCATTCTTGGCGAAGCGGAGTTAGGTTTATTAAGGAGTTTGTCTATTTATGCATCATCATTACTATTGATGATGTTTTTGTAACACCACAACAATAGAATAAAATACTGAGTATCCTATCCTCTCTTGAATAAAGCTTCTCAAACACTAAACTATGTGATCGAATGAGACTGCTCCAAGGTTCCTTTTATGTCAAATCTTAACGTGCATAGGGATAGACTCAGTGGAATGATGTGATTTGCTAGTAATCACAAGGGGGACTTATGTATCAGACTTAGTGTTTCAGTGCTCAAGGAAGAAGGTCAGGGGTTTCAGTGGATTCTGGAGTCTTGGACGTGGATTCCTCTTTTCATGGACTGGATTTTCAATTTCTGGTGGAAAAGATCTAAGTTCGACTAGACTAACCTATGCGGGTAACGAATGATTTTGCAATAGGCTCTTCTATAATCTACTCCTAAGGAAAATTCAAAGAAAATGAAAAAGACAGGGATAGTGGAAGAGAGTTCAGGGATCTAGATGATGGGAAGGACTACTGCTAAAGATTGATGCTAGAACCACGCTTCTGCTTCGTCATGCGACAATAGCTATGCAGAGATGGTGCGATCTTCTGGGATAGCAGCAGGGATTTTCACATTGTCCTGACATGGAACGTGGGTCTTGGTCACTCAGGAACAATCGAAGTTAAGCTTAGAATCAATTCAGACTAAGCATACAAAGTGATTTGCAAGCCACAAATCCCAAATGGTATGAACAAATCAGCATTCAATCATTCAACAATAACATTTTGCATCATCAAAGCTTGAAATAAACGAAATAGCTTGAATAACTTTCAGATTTCCTCCAAGGAATCAATAAGACCATGTCAAACATCCAAAGAATTATATAAACACCATTCTTCAATGCATATATTATTGCTTCAGAAGTCTGTATTTACTATTACAACAATCCAACAGATCCTTGGAGTTTCAGCTCAGAAATACAATGCAGAAATAAAAGCTAACTACTAGGGTGCTCTAGGAGCATCAGAATGACGGAAAAGAGAAAAAAGAGAGCTAAAATGAGGCATCCCCCAGCCTTTATATAGGCAATCAAAAATATATTAGGGCAAAATGAAATCAGATTTCCTTGAAGTGTGTGCCATGGGTTAGAAACCCTAGGAAAAGTAGGTGGGGTCATCAGATTCCTCATGTAGGTGATTGCCACCTGTCCTGGGCGTCATAAGGTGAAAAGATGACCGCCATCTATCCGGGGTGTCCTAGCTAACTAGACTCTTGGACAGCACTGTCCTACCTGTCTGGAACTTCCTCCTGCTCTTTAGTCTCTGCCTCCAGGAACCTAGTCAGGACGACTTCCAACTCTTCCATAGGAATACTGGGCATATTTTCAATCCGAAACTCCATTACAGTCGTGGTGGTGGTACAGGCAACAAGGATATTTTCCCAATCCGCCCTCAGCTCCTGGATACTGTTAATGAGGATCAGGAAAGAGGATGCATCCTCAAGATGGGACTCTTGGGTAGGATAAGCAGCTTTGAAGTATATGCTCCGCATCTTGCCTTTCAACTCCTCTAAGTCAATGACTCCATCTGGTGCTACCTCCATATCAAACCAGGCCTCCAAGGATACAAGGATTTTTTCCTGGATTTCCTTAACCATGGTGTGGCCCTGGGAAGTGTCGCCTTCAATCTTCTCAAGGTTATCTCTCTTCATGACCAAGGCGGAATACCAGCTGAGGAAATCATATACTGAATTTGCATGTATTACTTTGTTTATAACCAAGTTCGACTTCGGAGTGTTCATCAGTGCCTTTAGTCTAGGGATAGTTTCCTCCCGGACGATTATGAATTGCTGACATGTATCCAAAATTGCTTGAATTCTATCCATGAGTGCTCTAACTCTCCCGTTCACCTGGACAAGGTCTTCTATGAACTTATGGGCTCTATCTGGGACCTTCTCTATCCAACCCTTTGCTATATGGTCGGTTGTCCTCAAAACTTCAACCTCAGCTAATGAATCCTTAGTTATGCTTAGAGGTTGAGCCGTTGGTCCTTGGGCGGACTGCAATGGGCCCATGAGCTGCTAGATGTGCTGCCGCAGTTCCTCATTCTCCTGCTTCAACTGGTTCTTCTTTTCTTCTTCCTTCCTTAACCTTTCTCGGATGGCAGCAACAGAATCCTCCAGCTCCTCCATTTCTTGATCCTTCGTGGTTGGTCCAAGGTCGACCTTCAAGATGTCAAAATCATCCGGACTGATGTCCTCCTTTGCTTCGGTTACCTTGGGAATTGCCACCGCTACTCCGCAGGATCCTGATTCATCCCTTGTAATCCTGGTAAACTTCTTCGCCCTCTTTGGATCTGCGGATTTCCCAATCCTGGCCAGAAAATCACCAAGTACGGTGGAAGGATCATTCTTCCTGATTGTCTTCTTCCGCAACATGTCTTGTAGCCAATTGGGTTTTGTGGATGGAATGACTTCCTTCTATGGTTCCTGAGGATCTTGACCAACTTGTGGTGTGGATGTCGGTACTTCGCCGAAATTGAACTCCTCGTCAAGGAATTCCAAATCAGGGTGATGGGGCATGTCCTCAAGATGGACCTCCCCTGGATTCCGCGGTGGAGAGTTAGGCTGATTTCCCACCATCAGGCTGGGAGTCCGTTCCCGGGTGGAATCCATGAACTCATTATCTTCCTGATCATCTTGCTCATTTGGGACCATTTCCTCCTCCACAGGTCCCTTTCCTTTAACTATTTGCATATCTTCAAAAAGATCAACCTCCCGAACGAAAAAAGTGCTGGCAGAGTGAGGCCTGGATGCATTCTGCTCCTCCTGGTCAGGCCTGCTGATAGGTTCCTTCCGAGCGTTTACTCTCTTCGCTCGTGGATCTTCCACAGTCCTGTCCCTCACTTCCTATCTTCCCATGTCTTGTTCCTTCACAGGAGTTTCTTCAGTCATGTCCTCTTCGGAAGACTAAGAATCAAAGTCTCCCATCAGGTCATAAGTCGGGCGAATGCCTCTCTTGTGCAATTTCTCCGTCTACTGGTTTATCCATTTCTGTGTTATCGTTAGCACGGGTGCCATTAGATCATCTAAGTGGGTGACCTCCGAATCGAACCAAACCAAGGGTGGAAGAGGCTTATCCTTCTCCTGTTCAAAGAATGGTTGGACTTGCCTTCCATCCTCCTTAACTTGATCCGAGACTGAAAAGATCCCGGTGGCCCTGATCATGTTGACTGAGAGCCAGGAACATGTCCTCCTCCGCACTTCGAAGTCATCCTCAGCGTTTGCCCAGTGGTCCTCCAAGTGTACCTTATGTCTATGCCTCCTTCCACATGCTACCCGGATGGTATTGAACAGGTCAAAGTTCTCCCGCAAGGAATGAGTCACCAGGGTATAGAACTACAGCTCTTCTTCAAATCTTTCTGCGGCCTCGAGAGATGGGCATGCTTCGACCGCACCTTCCGTCTGGACTGGGTAGGCTACCCCGGCCTTCTTCTTCTGAACTTTGTCATATGCCAAGAGTTGCCTTGTCAATTCCAACAGGACCATCTTGTCCGACGGATATCTTGGCAGTCTATATGGGTAGCCGGAGAATCCTTGCACCCTGATGTATGTGAACTTCGGGAATTGGATGAACCAGGAGCCGTAAGTCCTGATCAACTGCTTGGCCTCGAGTGATTAGTGAGTGCCTCCTTGGAGGGTCCTTGTAATGTGAATGGCGAATGTGTCATTCAACCTCCGGAAATGGTTTATGTACTGGAGATGAAGCTGGGTGTAGCAATCATAGACCTTGACTTGCCCTTCCTGATTGCCGATACGTCCCTTCCATGACAGTCCTCGATATTTGTTGTTCCTTGCCAGCATATAGATCACATAGGAACTCATGTAAAAGGCCTTCGATTCCTCCAGGTTTCGGAATTGTGCATCAATACTGTCACTGAGGAGTCGAGCCCAATCAATCATCTTTGTCCCAACGGTGACTTCCTCAATGTAGTAGAACATCCATGGCTCGAAGGTGGAGGACTGAGGACTTCCCATGATCCTGTTCAGCATGACGACAAGGTCTCCATGCTCTTGCTTGAAGTCGGATTTAAGGAGTGTCCTTGGCAACTTGGAATGGTGAGGCCTTTTCTTTTGCATCCATGAACTGTTGATGATCCCAAAACAGGTTGCCCGATCTTCCTGAAACATGTCGGCTGACTCCTCCTTGCTTGTGTACTCAATGGGAATATATACAAGTATGTTGACTGCCTCCACAATCTTTTCCTTGGTGAAATAGGCCACCACTGTGTTGTTGCGATCGACAACCATTCTTCGTTCCGTATCATAGTGCATGAAACATTGCACGATCAGCTCGGGACAAGGAATGGCGTGTGGGAAACATGCGGCGGAGGCAACTCCATTCCAGACGATCTTGGCTGCAAGCTAGGATGGAGGATGTCCATCAACTCCGTACATTCGCTTCCTAATTTCTTCCATGACTGAAGGATGGATGTTGGTGTCTCCTAAATTCGCCCATTTTGAGATGATTCTGGACTCCGGGAGTGTCCCTTTGAGAGAAGCCTTCATTTGAGTCTGTCTTGAAGAGCTCACCTTGGCACTCGCCATTCACCTGTGGAATCAAGGAAAGAAATAGCAAAGTATAAGTCTTAAAGAGGTAAGGATGGAGGCGGGATGAGGGTTTTTATTCCCACACATGAGAAGTTAGTATGACAGATTTATGCATGTGGGACTAAAATCATGAAATGTCAAGTACATAGGAAGGAGAAAATAACAATATTCTAAGTAAGAATAATCATCCTATGTACTCTCATACCTCTCCTTGCACAAGGAACTTTTGACTTTTAATGAAATTTCTGATTTTTGGATGGATTTCTGACCTTCTAATGGATTTTTTGATTTCTATGCAGGAATTTCTGAGTTTTAATGGATTTTTTGCCAAGAAATCTGCCCTAGGAATTTTCAGAAATTTGAGTCTTGGTGAAGAACTTACCTTAGAGTGGAGGATTCTTGTCTTGGAGGAGGAATTTTTGCCCTTGGAAGACGAATTTCTGCCCTTGGAATGTTCAGAAATCTGCTTTAACTCTACAGAAATATCTGCTCTAATGAAGAATTTGGCCTTGGAAATGCTAAAATCTGGAATCCTCCTTGATGAACTTTGTCCTTCGAGTGATGAAATCCGCCCTTGAATGAATATTTCTGCTCCTAGAAGGTATACTTCTGCTCTTGAAATCTGCTTTTCTGCTTTGGATTTGTGTTTGGATGTTAAGAATGACCTTGGGCGCTGCCTTATATAGGCGTTTGGACTTGGATATGCCACTTGGCCGACCCAGATTGTCTAAGAAGACCTAGCCGCCATACTTTACTACTTGATCGACTTAAATTTTTTTTTTTGGCTCTTTCCTCTGGGTCGGTGGTCGAGGATTCCAGATGGTCGGGGAATTTCTTCCAATCGGGGATTTCTTCCAGTCTTGGAATGTGGATTCCAGTTGGTCGGGGATTCCTGCTCATCCTGGAGCGCAAAATTCACCTGGTCCTGGATAGTGCGACCAGGGATGATTTCTTCCTGAGTCAGGAATTGCTTTCAAGTTCTCTTGTCCAAATTTTGCTAAGTTTTGGAAATATTTTCCTTGATGAATTTCATTCAGATGGAAGGCTACAATTCTGCACTTGTGAACAGGAATCCGTTCATGCTACACGTTCCGAAAGGAATTGGAATCCATCTGACACGCTTTCCTGCGGGTCCTGGAGTCCAGTTGTATCCTCAGGCTGGGTCAGGAGGGTCATCCTACAGTCTAGCTATCCAGGAGCGCAAATTCCTTGAGGTCCTGGATTCAGCAACCAAGACAAAAAACCTTCCTGGGCGCACAATCCAGTACCTTCTGGAATCTGCGACTAGGATTATCCTTGACCAGTTTCTCAGTTTCTTTAGGGTGACTAAGGACTTTGGCCTTGCATAGTCAAGTTTCAAGATTTTGGCCAAGGGTTTCATCACTCCGTGGGGGATGGGACAGATTTCCTTCTACTCGGATCAGAGACTCCATCATTAGATATCAAAAGTATGTTCCATCCTCCCAGGGATTCTGGATTCCAAGGTGAGACTCTATATCAGGCCAAGAAGCTTTTCCTGTAGGAACTTGCAGACTAGATTCCAGAAGCTCCTTATGCAGGTCACGTACCCAGGCTGGATCAAGGATTCTATCCTATAGGCCAGTTGTCCAGGAGCGCATTTTCCACAAGGTCAGGGAATTTGCGACCTGGATAATCTTCTCCTAGAGCGCACATTCCCACAGGTCATGGATTTTGCGACCTAGGCAGTTTTTTGAGTTGTCCCTAAGGACTTATCCTCCTGTTTCAATTTTGGCAAAGGGTGAACTTTAGTTTGTTTCATCGGAGGTTCAATCGTTAACCACAAGGTCCGAAACAAGGAGTTTTCCTTCATCCCTCCAAGGAATTTCAATCTCCAGGGTGAAATTTTCCTAATAGATGGTGAATTTTTTATTCAGGCACTTGCAGACTAGTCCGGGAATGATTTCCTGACAAACTGCAAAGTTTAGACTAGAACAGGAATGCCTTGATCCTGGGGCGCATATGTGACCAGGGAGAAATTTCTTCCCTCGACACATTCCAGTTGGTACTGGAATATGCGACCAGGAATGTTCCATGATCTACATTTCCACATTCTTCCTGAGGGGTGTTTTGGATACCTGTTTTTTGGAATTTGCTCTAAGTCTTTGAAAACTCTATTGATTTGATAATCCTCCGAGTTATGATTCGAGATTGAGCGAGTCCTGGAATGTGGATTCTGATGGACATTCCTTGGATTGAACTTCCGGACTCGAGCTGAACTGGAATCATTTATGAAAAGATGAACATGCGAAGGAGTGACAGGCTTTGTCAAATCCAGGATCTTGTCGAGATAGGAATTTGGATAGACCTCAAAACTGAATTCCAAGCAAGGATTCTTTGGAACATGATTCCGATATAGGCACTTCTGGACAGGACTTCGGATTGGAACTCCGAATTGGATTCCTGGACTAGAGTCCGGGAATGACTTCCTGAGTGGGACTAGAGTCTGGAACAAGATTAGAACTGAGTTCCATGCCGGGAGTGGGGTGGGTTCACTTCTTAAGATGCAAAGATAAACTCCTTCCCGAGGATTGTTCAGGACAAGCAGTTAGGGTTTTACATTCATGCAGGAGGGATTCTCTGTGTTCACCTCTTTCAGCATCCGTGATCCACCTTGACTAGTAACATCTACTGCCATGAAGATAAGCCGGAAAGTCTGGGATCAAAGCAAGAATCCAAGCTAAGTCAAAAAAAAGGGGGGACCCAATTTGCAATTGGGGTTGATGTTGTAAAGTGGTCACAACATCTGGCGACTCCATGGGAAGGAATGTCCACTGCACATTCCTAGGATAAAAGGTCCATTCCAAAATTTGAGATCAACAGTACAACTTCCACAAAGCCATCTATCAGTTAGGAAATATACTCAAAAGGAGAAAAGAGTCATAGGTTATATCAAGACATCCATCTTTGTTGTTTGCATTAAAGAAACATTTTCTTTTAAAGCTCTTCAAGTGTTCTAATGATAAACAAGAGTCACAACTTCAAACATCCCTGTGCACACCCACACATTAAGTCAGATAGACATGAATACTTAATCGAGGCCTCAAAATCAAAGGGTTAGCATAACCATTCATATCCTGGAGATCCAGTGTGTGCGATTGCATTCATTCCCTTTTGTAAGCAACTAGGGTCATCAAAGTTCCTTTACATTAAGCTACATGATTAGTACGCACCTCCTGAACTACCTAGACATTGCCCCGCTGCCAGCGAGCGTCTATAGCCCCGGCGGGTTTGTCTTGTAATTCCACTCGAATAGAGCCCCACTGCCAGCGAGCGTCCATAGCCCCGGTAGATATTGCTCGATTGTCCATCTAAGTTATAGTGTGTGATTGAGTGCTTTGTCCTTTTTCCTTTTGATTAACAATTAAGCTAGAATTCGGCAGAGTACAATGAAGTACTGCTACCCTTGCAACATATGCTTTTTGACGGCACAAGTTACGTTGATAACTCAAATAGCTGGGTGTGGAATTCCGATGGCGGAAAAGGTGGACCATGGATTTTTCACTTAATGTAAGATCACAAAGTCTCTCCTAGTGACTTCCAAATTTCTTTAGTGTGTAAGGTATGAGATCTCAAAATACTTCAAGTTATTCTAAACAGTCAATTTATCTTCCAAGAAGTAAGCAACGTGTTATCCAACCACTAACAATGGAGCTCACAACGAATTTATCTGTTTGACATAAGTTTCTCAAAGGAAAACTAGGAAGTGTTCATTTAAAAATTTAAGCATTTTAAACGTATAATCAAAGATATTCATGTCGAGATGTAATGTATGATTCTAAGCTCGAGTCAAGTACCAATCTTAATAGGAGATAAGCTAAAGAAAAGTTATCCTAAAGATTCAAATAGTTTCATGAGGAACTTACAGTAGGAAATAATGTTTCAGAAATTGCCTGTTGACGGGCAGTGGAATGTCTTCTTCGGTGAGGGTCTTAAGTTTGAAGGCATTTTCCCCCAATATCTCAGCGATTTGGTAAGGACCCTTCCAGAGTGGTCGAACTTGTCGTGTTCACCTTTCCTTGCATGTGCCTTGTCCCAATATAGGACCAGATCAAAAATCCTGAATGATTTGATCTTTGCTTGTCTATCGAACCAACGTTTCACAACCCCTTGGTGTTTCATGAATTTATCTAAGGCTATGTCTCGCTTATCTTCCAGGTGCAATAGTTGTGAGAACCTAGTTTGGATTCTCTCATCTTCTGCCAAGTACTCCTGCATAAACTGGTAAGTTGGGATTCTCAGTTGCATAGGGAAAATGGGATCCTGGCCATAAACTAGATGGTAAGGAGACGTTCCTAGGGAGGCCTTGACACGAGTCCGGTCTGCCCAAAGAGCGAATTTCAACTGTGTGCCAGTCTCGTGGATTCTTATCCAACAGTTTCTTGATTGCATTGAGTAGGTTTTTGTTCGTGGACTCGGCTAACCCATTACCTTGTGGGTAATAATTTGATGAGAATTTTAACGTTATTCCATGATCAAAAGCCCAATTTGAAAACTTTAAAGATGAAAATGCAAAACCATTATCACAGACTAAAGCATGAGGACATCCAAACCTGGTAATGATATTTTCTTCTAAGAACTTGATTACAACGTCAGTGGTGCAATGTCTTAAAGCATGAGCTTCAGACCATCTAGTACAATAATCAGTAGCGGTCAGAATATACCTGTGTTGCGCAGAGGAAGGTGGATTGATCATACCAATAAAGTCAAGTCCCCATTTGGCAAAAGGTCTTACTTCGAATACAGGCTGAAGAGGCATGTCAGCGTTCTTTTCTCTCGCAGCAGCTACTTGGCAAGTGTGGCAGGTTTTGACATGCTAGTAGGCGTCGTGGAATAGCGTCGGCCAATAATATCCTGCCCTCAGGATTTGGTGAGCCGTGGCTAATCCTCCGCCGTGACAGGTTCCAAATTTGTCGTGGAACTGTTCCATGACCTGGCCTGCCTCATTCTTTCCTACGCACCTCAAGTAAATTCCTTCATGGTTCCGCCAAAATAAGACTACTCCTTGGAGCATGAAACGTTGACTCCGAAATCTCAGAGCCCTCTTTTGAGTTGACTTCAGGTGGGCAAGACATCTTTGGTGTAGCAAGTAATACACGATGTCATCATACCATGCATCTGGAGATACATCTTCCAGCACATAGGTCTGCTGTACCAGTCCAGGTCCTTCGACTGCAATTGTCTGAGCGAGTGCTTGACCTCGCACTATCTTCATGGGTTGAATCTCAATATCGTATTCTTGGATAGTGGCGACCCACTTGCCTCTTCTTTCCCCAAGTTCATTCTGCATCAACAGTGTTTTAACAGCAACATTTGGGACTATGGCATAGACTTTACTCCTCATGACATAATGCCTGAACTTCTTGATGGTTTTTACCAGGGCATAGGCATGCTTTTCCACGCATGGGTATCTTAATTCTGCATCCTTGAAAGGAGTGCTCATAAATGCAATAGAATGCTCGTCCTTTTCCTCCGTCCTTTGAGTGAGAATGCCGGCACAAGTGTGTTCTGATGCCAAAGAGTATAGGTAGAACGGCTTGGTATAGTCTGGATTGCTTAGGACGGGAGCCCTAGTGATGGCTTGTTTGATCTCCTCGAATGCCCTTCTGGCCAGTGGAGTCCCCTCCAGCTTAGCATCTTTCTTTAACATCTCATTCAGGGGTTTCACTATCTCAGCAAACCTCGTAATGAACTTACGAAATTAATCTTTCCGAAGAAAGATTTCAGTTCTTTCTTGCTAGCTGGCATGCCGACTTTGGATATAGCTTTCACCCGGTCAGGATCAATGAATATCCCTTGTTCTGATATTACATGGCCTAGGAGTTTTCCTTCCGTTACGCCGAAAATGCACTTCTTCGGATTGAGGGAAATTCCGTACTTGCATCTTTCGAGGACTTTTCTTAAATCTTCTACGTGATCCTCTCTTTTCTGTGAAAACACAGTGAGATCGTCCATGTATATGACAATGCATTTTCCAACTAGATCTCTGAAAGCGATGTCCATGGCCCGTTGGAAGGTAGCTCCGACATTGATCAGGCCGAAAGGCATTCTTCTATACGCGTAAATTCCCCACTTGGTGGTGAATGCTGTCTTCAGTTGGTCTAGCTCCTCAACCATTACTTGGTTGTACCCCGAGTATCCATCCAAGAAGGACATCATTTTAGACCTGTTCACGATCTACAGTACTTCATCTAATGGGGGGAGAGGGTAATTGTCCTTCTCCGAAGCTTGGTTGAGATTGCGGAAGTCCACACACAATCTTATCTCGCCGTTCTTTTTGACTGGGACAAGGTTGGCGACCCACATCGAGTGTCTTACTGGAAAGATGATTATGGCTTCCAGTAGCTTCTTGACTTCTTGATTGATATATCAAAGGCTCTAGTAGTGGATTGACTGGTCTATGACGCTGTCGGAAAGGTCTACTTCCGAGCTTGAGAGGAATAGTATGCGTGATGATGGAAGTATCATAGGTCTTCAGGTCCTCGTATCCCCATGCTATCACGTCCATATATTCTTTCAAATTTCTGAGGATACCTTCCCTTTCCTTTGGCGTGGAGGCCTTCCCAATGAATACACTCTTCACTTCTCCATCGGTTCCTAGGTTCACTAGGTCACACTTGCTTCCTTCCTCACTGGGATGTGGAAGTGCACTTAATCTGTCGGAGTCGAAGAGTCTTTCCAACTTGACCAGTCCTCTGGGGATAGTATTATTTTTCAAATTCATTATTCCATCCGGATCGAACTCTGCTTCCTCACTTTCCCCTTCATCAATGATCTGGGCAGTGAATATCCCGGAGTTGGTCAAGAAGTCCAATATGTGCTTATCATCATCAAACACTTGGAAGTTGGTGATATTATCCGGAACTGAGGGGACAGAAGTCAGCTCCACAGTAAACTTCTTCAATCCTTCCATTGCGAGTGGTTCTAATGAACTTGCTGCCTGGGCTAGAGCATTTGCAACCTGATTTTTGGACCTATAGACAGACCGAATATTGAAAGCATCGAAGCTCTCAATGAGATCCCATATTCTATTGCGGTATCTGGTCAGTCTCTTGTCATGACAGACATACTGCTTCCTTATCTGTCTTCTAATCACCTCGGAATCTCCGAACACATGTAGGATTTTGGCATTTTTCTTGATGGCGAGCAACAGTCCGTGGACAAGTGCCTCGTATTCAGTAACATTGTTGGTGCAGGGAAATTGTAATCTGTGGGCGGCTAGGTAGGCTTCTCCAGTTGGGCTTATCAATTCGAAGCCAACACCAACTCCTCTTTTGGATTTGGACCCATCGAATCTCAATGTCCACGCTTGGTCAGTCGCAGGTGCTGGACTTGGATTCTTATTGCCGTCTTTTCTTTGTTCCTTCCGGAGGACTCCTTCCTTAAGTGAGACGTCGTCACTTGCTAACATTTCTTCTGGAGCTGTCTCTTCAAGCTTGGGTACTACCGGAATTTCCAAGCCGGAGGCTTCTGGAATCCGCTTGTGGACCTGCTCCAGAGCAACTTTGCACATTGCGCAGGTGAACTCAGAATGGAAAGCATTGTGGATCCGGCACCAATTAGGTAGCAGCAGATCCTCTATCTTGGTGTGATTTCCCAATTCCATCCCTTGCTTGACATTCCTAAACAAAAAATTTCTGAAATTTTCAAACATACCAGGATTTTCTTCTTCAGAGTTGGAGTCGTAATCACTCCCCACCAGTACTTCTGTGGAGCCTTGCATCATGAGAACTTCATCGATCATTGGTCTGTAGAGGCCGAGATTGGTTTCCACAAAGAATATCTCATTCTCTTCACCGTATTCGGTGATCATTAGCTTCAAACAAGGAGTACTGTCTATCCTAATTTGGTTTGGAAGTCCCTTCCATGACAACTACATGTGGGAGAAGTCAGTGGACACGTACCTGTTTAACTTCCTCAGCCAGTCTCGACTCAACAGCATGCCATATCCCTCCGGGATGTCTACCATGGAAATGTCAATATAATGCTGGATTATTGGATCGGCTGCCAATTGCATATGGATGTTATGTAGCTCTCCTACAACTGGGACCTCTATTTTGTCGAGCTGAGTGACCTTCCTAGAGGTCTGCTTCGGAATTAGACCCAACTTCTTGCATACACCTAAGGGCATGACATTGCTGGATGCTCCGGAATCCATCAAACAGTTGTGCAGGAGCTTGCCGAACATCCTTACTGAAAGGAGAAACGGCGAAGGCTCATCTTTTCCTTGGTAGAAAACCATCGACTTCTTCTTGGGAGCACTAAAATTGGCATCCTTTCTTAACTCAAGATTTTGACCTTCTATTGTGTTATTTCTTCTTGCAGGTTCCTTATGCTTCCACAAGTTTCCTCCCGGTGCTCCTTCAGCGGTATTAGTGGCGTTCTGAGCTAGATATACGGCATCCTGCTGAACTTGAGGATCATAAGGGAATGATTGAGCTACATTGGCATTCGGGGTTCCATTTGCTCGAGATGTATTAGGTGGACCGGATGGGTTAGATGGGCTGGAGATGCCCTGCGTGCCTGAGGTGACGTTCCTTGCGTTGGTGTCGTTCAAACTCTCCAAAAAGGTCTCCCTGATTTCAAGCACTCTCATTAACTCAGTCATGGGCAGGCTCACTCTTATCTTCTTGAATTCCTCCGTCACACACTGGCTCAGTCTCTTTCGTTTATCTTTGGGATTGCTATCCCTGGGAACAGGGGCTTTGGGAGCGGCACCTCCAGATAAATCGACTCTTTGAGAAACATCCCTCTATCGGTACTCCAGTGAATCCCTCAGGTGGCTTGGATTGTTATTGGCATTTGGATCTGGTGGAGTCCAGTAACTATTCAAAGGGGTCGAGGTGGTCAATGGTTCTTGGGGACGATAATTCCTTTGGTAGACCCTTGGACTTGCATTCCCGGCTGATTGTTGGAATGCTTGTACTTCATCCACCTCCTCGGCTTGGAAGTCATTATTGTATGGAGGGCAGTAGTATGGATCTTTGACGGGACCATTTGCTGATGCAGGAGGAAATCTTCCGTCGTACCCCATGGAGTCATATGCTGGCACAGGAGGGAATGTGAAATCCTCTAGGACAAGGGCTTGATCATACCTCATTGAAGGGACAATTTCATATCCCGTGGCGGGTGGAGGGATACCCTGAGCTTGTGAGCTCTGCATTTCCTTGTGAAAGATGTCTGCAGCAATCTTGAACTCAGTGCATTGCAACTCCGAATGTTGGTTGGTGTTGTGCAATCTACACTAACTGGATAATGTTGCTTCTGCTAGGAAAACTTTATCTATCGGCCTGTCCGCGGAACTGGGAGGATTGTCCAAAGGAGAAGGGACGTTTCCATTGTTTGGAGTTGTGTTCCACGTCCTGTTCTGCCTCGGTATCCTTGATCGTTCGTCCGGAATCCCGAATTATTTCCTTGATTATTTCCTTGGTGATTCCCTTGATATCCTTGACTTCCTTGGGAATTCCTCTGCATATTTTGCAAGTGATTGTGCTGGTTCCTGAGGTAAGTGACTTCTATAGACAGCTTTCTCACTTGGTCAATCAACTCTTTCATCTCGTCTTTCTCCTCCGGAGTTCTTGTCGAGGACGCACCTTGAAGGTACACTGGTAGTGCAGGCATTGCTTGGGAGATGGGCACTCCAAGGTGAAGTACCAACTGGTTGCTGGGAGATGGAATGGGATTCATCACTGGGGTGTGATGTGCCAACACTTGATTAATCCCTTGGATCTAATTTGGCATAGCAACATACCACAAATGGTTAAGTGGACCATGTGTATTCATTCCTAACTCCTCGTTCACTTTGACAACCTCAGTATATGCTTCTAGCAGGGTGGTCGGAGGATTGGTCTTCCTTTGCATGAACATAGAAATGAGACGATCCAGTGCCGCATAGTTCATTGCTCGGGTGCGTCATCATTTATGGTATACGGGGCCTGCACCCTTGAGTAGGCCTTGTGGAACCTATTATTGAAGGTGCTGATGGATTCGTGCTCGTCTCTGTACTTCGACAAACTGTTTATACAACTCCGTTTGACTGATAGGAAATCTAAATTTGGCCAAGAAGGCATCCTTCAAGTTCCCCCAACTGGTGATTGAATTAGCAGGCAGGTTGTTATACCAATAAAATGTGTCTCCTTCCAAAGAGTACGGAAATAGTCTGCACGCCACATCCTCATGTACAACTTGTCTATTTTGCAAAACATCTTCGAAAATCTTGGTATGCTCTTCGGCCGTCCAGTTCACATCATTGATGTGGAATTTGGAGCAAAAGTGCTCGGGATTCTTCGGCATATCATTGTAGTTGGCGAAGGTTGTGAGAGGGGAAACATTCGCCGGAGGCCAAGCCATTGGGGCGTTTGCTAGTTGGAGCCGAACTGCTTGAGTCGGTCCTTGCGGACTGCTTGGCTGAGCAACTCCTGGAACAGGATTTCCAGGCGGCGAGGTCTGGAACAGATTCGAGAGGCCTCCTCCACTGGGAGATCCCTGACTGGATGACGCTGCCTTCTTTCCTCGCCTAGTCCTGGAGAGGAAGTCTAGTTCCACGTGACTCTGGGAGGCTCCTGGAGTGGATCTTAGGATTCTCTGATGCCTCTCCGATGAGAAAGAGATGATTCGATCTAGCGTGCTCTTTCGCTCACCTTCCTTGGAAACGAAACACTCTGTCGGAAGCAATGGCTCTCCTTCTAGCGCCAGATATGTTGATGATGTTTTTGTGACACCACAACAATAGAATAAAATACTGAGTATCCTATCCTCTTGAATAAAGCTTCTTAGACGCTGAACTATGTGATCGAATGAGACTGCTCCAAGGTTCCTTTTATGTCAAGTCTTAACGTGCATAGGGATAGACTCAGTGGAATGATATGATTTGCTGGTAATCACAAGGGGGACTTACGTATCAGACTTAGTGTTTCAGTGCTCAAGGAAGAAGGTCAGGGGTTTCAGTGGATTCTAGAGTCTTGGACGTGGATTCCTCTTTTCATGCACTGGATTTTCAATTTCTGGCGGAAAAGATCTAAGTTCGACTAGACTAACCTATGTGGGTAACGAATGATTTTGCAATAGGCCCTTCTATAATCTACTCCTAAGGTAAATTCAAAGAAAATGAAAAAGACAGGGATAGTGAAAGAGAGTTCAGGGATCTAGATGATGGGAAGGACTACTACAGAAGATTGATACTGGAACCACGCTTCTGCTTCGTCATGCGACAACTGCTAGGCAGAGATGGTGCGATCTTCTGGAATAGCGGCAGGGATTTTCACACTGTCCTGACATGGAACGTGGGTCTTGGTCACTCAGGAACAGTCAAAGTTAAGCTTAGAATCAGTTCAGACTAACCATACAAAGTGATTTGCAAGCCACAGATCACAAATGGTATGAACAAATCAGCATTCAATCATTCAACAACATTTTCCATCATCAAAGCTTGAAATAAACGAAATACCTTGAATAACTTTCAGATTTGCTTCAAGGAATCAATAAGACCATGTCAAACATCCAAAGAATTATATAAACACCATTCTTCAATGCATATATTATTGCTTCAGAAGTCTGTATTACAACAATCCAACTGATCCTTGGAGTTTCAGCTCAGAAATACAATGCAGAAATAAAAGCTAACTACTAGGGTGCTCTAGGAGCATTAGAATGATGGAAAAGAGAAAAAAGAGAGCTAAAATGAGGCATCCCCCAGCCTTTATATACGCAATCAAAAATATATTAGGGCAAAAGGAAATCAGATTTCCTTGAAGTGTGTGCCATGGGTCAGAAACCCTAGGAAAAGTAGGTGGGGTCGTCAGATTCCTCATGTAAGCAATTCCCACCTATCCTGGGCGTCAGAAGGTGAAAGGATGACCGCCATCTGTCCGGGGTGTCCCAACTGACTAGGACTCCTGGACAGGACTGTCCTGCCTGTCTGGAACTTCCTCCTGCTCTTTAGTTCTGCATCCAGGAACCTGGTCAGGACAACTTCCAACTCTTCCATAGGAATACTGGGCATGTTTTCAATCCGGAACACCATGACGGACGCGGTGGTGGTACAGGCGACAAGGATATTTTCCCAATCCGCCCTCAGCTCCTGGATACTGTTAATGAGGATCAGGAATGAGGATGCATCCTCAAGATGGGACTCCTGGGTAGGATAAGCAGCTTTTAAGTATATGTTCCACATCCTGCCTTTCAACTCCTCTAAGTCAATGACTCCATCTAGTGCTACCTCCAGATCAAACCAGGCCTCCAAGGATACAAGGATTTTGTCTTGGATTTCCTTCAACATGGCGTGGCCCTGGGAAGTGTCGCCTTCAATCTTCTCAAGGTTATCTCTCTTCATGACCAAGGCGAAATACCAGCTGAGGAAATCATATACTGAATTTGCATGTATTACTTTGTTTCTCACCAACTCCGGCTTCGGAGTGTTCATCAGTGCCTTTAGTCTAGGGATAGCTTCCTCCCGACTGACTATGAATTGCTGACATGTATCCAGAATTGCTTGAATTCTATCCATCAATGCTATAACTCTCCCGTTCACCTGGACAAGGTCTTCTATGAACTTATGGGCTCTATCCGAGACCTTCTCTAGCCAGCCCTTTGTTATATGGCCAGCTGCTCTCAAAACTTCAACCTCAGCTAATGAATCCTTAGTTATGCTTAGAGGTTGGGTCGTTGGTCCTTGGGCAGACTGCAATGGGCCCATGAGCTGTTGGATGTGCTGTCGCAGTTCCTCATTCTCTTGCTTCAACTGGTTCTTTTCTTCTTCCTTAACCTTTCTTGGATGGCGGCAACATAATCCTCTAGCACCTCCATTTCTTGATCCTTCGTGGTTGGTCCAAGGTCGACCTTCAAGATGTCAAAATCATCCAGACTGATGTCCTCCTTTGCTTCGGTTACCCTGGGAATTGCCACCTCTACTCGGTGGGATCCTGATTCATCCCTTGTAATCTTGGAAAACTTCTTCACCCTCTTTGGATCTGCAGATTTCCCAATCCTGGCCAGAAAATCACCAAGTACAGTGGAAGGATCATTCTTCCTGATTGTCTTCTTCCGCAACCTGTCGTGTAACCAAATGGGTTTTGTGGACGGAATGACTTCCTTCTAGGGTTCCTGAGGATCTTGACCAACTTGTGGTGTGGATGTCGGTACTTCGCCGGAATTGAACTCCTCGTCGAGGAATTCCAAATCAGGGTGATGGAGCATGTCCTCAAGATGGCCCTCCCCTGGATTCCGCGGTGGAGGGTTAGGCTAATTTCCCACTATCAGGCTGGGAGTCCGTTCCCAGGTGGAATCCATGGACCCATTATCTTCCTAATCATCTTGCTCTTTTGGGACCATTTCCTCCTCCACGGGTCCCTTACCTTTAATTGTTTGCATATCTTCAAAAAGATCAACCTCCCGAACGGAAGAAGTGTTGGCAGAGTGAGGCCTGGATGCATTCTGCTCCTCCTCGTCAGACCTGCTGATATGTTCCTTCTGAGCCTTTACTCTCTTCGCTGGTGGATCTTCTGCAGTCCTGTCCCTCACTTCCTATCTTTTCGTCTCTTGTTCCTTCACAGGAGTTTCTTCAGTCATGTCCTCGGAAGACTGAGAATCCAAGTCTCCCATCAGGTCATAAGTCGGGCGGATGCCTCTCTTGTGCAATTTCTCCGTCTGCTGGTTTATCCATTTCTGTGTTATCGTTAGCACGGGTGCCATTAGATCGTCTAAGTGGGTGACCTCCGGATCGGACCAAACCAAGGGTGGAAGAGGCTTATCCTTCTCCTGTTTGAAGAATGGCTGGACTTGCCTTCCATCCTCCTTAACTTGATCCGGGACTGAAAAGATCCCGTGGCCCTGATCATGTCGACTAAAAGCCGGGAACATGTCCTCCGCAATTCGAAGTCATCCTCAACGTTTACCCAATGGTCCTCCAAGTGTACCTTATGTCTATGCCTCCTTTCACATGCTACCCGGGTGGTATTGAACGGGTCAAAGTTCTCCCGCAAGGAATGAGTCAACAGGGTATAGAACTACAGCTCTTCTTCGGATCTTTCTGCAGCCTGGAGAGATGGGCATGCTTCGACCGCACCTTCCGTCTGGACTGGGTAGGCTACCCCGGCCTTCTTCTTCTTCTGAACTTTGTCATATGCCGAGAGTTGCCTTGTCAATTCCAACAGGACCACTTGTCCAACGGATATCTTGGCAGTCTATATAGGTAGCTGGAGAATCCTTGCACCCTGATGTATGTGAACTTCGGGAATTGGATGAACAAGGAGCCATAAGTCCTGATCAACTGCTTGGCCTCGGGTGATAACCTTTGGTGAGTGCCTCCTTGGAGGGTCCTTGTAATGTGCATGGCGAATGCGTCATTCAACCTCCGGAAATGGTTTATGTTCTGGAGATGAAGCTGGGTGTAGCAATCATAGACCTTGACTTGCCCTTCCTGATTGCCGATACATCCCTTCCATGACAGTCCTCGATATTTGTTGTTCCTTGCCAGCATATAGATCACATAGGAACTCATGTAAAAGGCCTTCGATTCCTCTAGGTTTTGGAATTGTGCATCAATACTGTCACTAAGGAGTCGAGCGCAATCAATCATCTTTGTCCCAGCGGTGACTTCCTCGATGTAGTAGAACATCCATGGCTCGAAGGTGGAGGACTGAGGACTTCCCATGATCATGTTCAACATGACAACAAGGTCTCCATGCTCTTGCTTCAAGTTGGATTTAAGGAGTATCCTTGGCAACTTGGAACGGTGAGGCCTTTTCTTCTGCATCCATGACTTGTTGATGATCCCGAAACAGGTTGCCGGATCGGCCTAGAACATGTCGGCTGACTCCTTGCTTGTGTACTCGATGGGACTATAGACAGGTATGTTGAATGCCTCCGCAATCTTTTGCCTTGGTGATATAGGCCACCACTGTGTTGTTGCGATCGACAACCATTCTTCGTTCCAGATCATAGTGCATGAAACATTCCACGATCAGCTCGAGGCAAGGAATGGCGGGTGGGAAACATGCGGCAGACGCAACTCCATTCTGGACGATCTTGGCTGCAAGCTAGGATGGAGGATGTCCATCAACTCCGTACATTCGCTTCCTAATTTCTTCCATGACTGAAGGATGGATGTTGGTGTCTCCTACGTTCGCCCATTTTGAGATGATTCTGGACTCCGGGAGTGTCCCTTTGAGGGCAGCCTTCATTTGAGTCTGTCTTGAAGAGCTCACCTTGGCACTCGCCATTCACCTGTGGAATCAAGGAAAGAAATAGCACAGTATAAGTCTTAAAGAGGTAAGGATGGAGGCGGGATGAAGGTTTTTATTCCCACACATGAGAAGTTAGTATGACAGATTTATGCATGTGGGACTAAAATCATGAAATGTCAAGTACATAGGAAGGAGAAAATGACAATATTCTAAGTAAGAATAATCATCCTATGTACTCTCATACCTCTCCTTGCACAAGGAACTTTTGACTTTTAATGGAATTTCTGATTTTTCGATGGATTTCTGACCTTCTAATGGATTTTCTGATTTCTATGCAGGAATTTCTGAGTTTTAATGGATTTTTGCCAAGAAATCTGCCTTAGGAATTTTCAGAAATTTGAGTCTTGGTGAAGAGCTTACCTTAGAATGGAGGATTCTTGTCTTGGAGGAGGAATTTCTGCCCTTGGAAGACGAATTTCTGCCCTTGGAATGTTCAGAAATCTGCTTTAAATCTACAGAAATATCTGCCCTAATGAAGAATTTGGCCTTGGAAATGCTAAAATCTGGAATCCTCCTTGATGAACTTTGTCCTTCAAGTGATGAAATCTGCCCTCGAATGAATATTTCTGCTCCTAGAAGGTATATTTCTGCTCTTGAAATCTGCTTTTCTGCTTTGGATTTGTGTTTGGATGTTAAGAATGACCTTGGGCGCTGCCTTATATAGGCGTTTGGACTTGGATATGCCACTTGGCCGACCCAGATTGGTTTAAGAAGACCTAGCCGCCATACTTTGCTACTTGGCCGACTTAGATTTTTTTTTTTTTTGGCTTTTTCCTCTAGGTCAGTGGTCAGGGATTCCAGATGGTCGGGGAATTTCTTCCAGTCGGGGATTTCTTCCAGTCCTGGAATGTGGATACCAGTTGGTCGAGGATTCCTGCTCATCCTGGAATTCATCCATCCTGGAGCGCAAAATTCACCTGGTCCTGGATAGTGCGACCAGGGATGATTTCTTCATGAGTCAAGAATTGCTTTCAAGTTCTCTTGTCCAGATTTTGCTAAGTTTTGGAAATATTTTCCTTGATGAATTTCATTCAGATGGAAGGCTACAATTCTGCACTTGTGAACAGGAATCCGTTCATTCTACACGTTACGAAAGGAATTGGAATCCATCTGAAACGCTTTCCTACAGGTCCTAGAGTCCAGTTGTATCCTCAAGCTAGGTCAGCAGGGTCATCCTGCAGTCCAGCTGTCCAAGAGCGCAAATTCCTTGAGGTCCTGGATTTAGCGACCAGGACAAAAAACCTTCCTGAGCGCACAATCCAATACCTTCTGGAATCTGTGACCAAGATTATCCTTGACCAGTTTCTCAGTTTCTTCAAGATGACTAAGGACTTTGGCCTTGCATGTTCAGTTTTCAAGATTTTGGCCAAGGGTTTCATCACTCCGCGGGGGCAAGGACAGATTTCCTTCTACTCGGATCAGAGACTCCATCATTAGATATCAAAAGTATGTTCCATCCTCCAAGGGATTCTGGATTCCATGGTGAGACTCTATATCAGGCCAGGAAGCTTTTCCTGTAGGAACTTGCAGACTAGATTCCAGAAGCTCCTTATGCAAGTCACGTACCCAGGCTGGATCAGGGATTCTATCCTGTAGGCCAGTTGTCCAAGAGCGCATTTTCCACAAGGTCAGGGAATTTGCGACCTGGATAAACTTCTCCTAGAGCGCACATTCCCACAGGTCATGGATTTTGCGACCTAGGCAGTTTTTTGAGTTCTCTCTAAGGACTTATCCTCCTGTTTCAATTTTGGCAAAGGGTGAACTTTAGTTTGTTTCATCGGAGGTTCAATCGTTAACCACGGGGTCCGAAACAAGGAGTTTTCCTTCATCCCTCCAGGGAATTTCAATCTCCAGGGTAAAATTTTCCTAACATATGGTGAATTTTTTATTCAGGCACTTGCAGACTAGTCCGGGAATGATTTCCTGACCAACTGCAAAGTTTAGACTGGAACAGGAATGCCTTGATCCTGGGGCGCATAATCTAGTACCTACTGGATTATGCGACCAGGGAGAAATTTCTTCCCTGGGCGCATATTCCTGTTGGTACTGGAATATGCGACCAGGAATGTTCCATGAACTGCATTTCCGCATTCTTCCTGAGGGGTGTTTTGGATACCTGTTTTTTGGAATTTGCTCTAAGTCTTTGAAAACTCTATTGATTTGATAATCCTCCGAGTTATGATCCGAGATTGTGCGAGTCTTGGAATGTGGATTCCGACGGACATTCCTTGGATTGAACTTCCGGACTCGAGCTGAACTGGAATCCTTTATGAAAAGATGAACATGCCAATGAGTGACAGGCTTTGTCAAATCCAGGATCTTGTCGGGATAGGAATTTGGATAGACCTCAGAACTGAATTCCAAGCAGGGATTCTTTGGAACATGATTCCAGGATAGGCACTTCCGGACAGGACTCCGGATTGGATTCCTGGACTGGAGTCCTGGAATGACTTCCTGAGTGGGACTGGAGTCTAGAACAAGATTAGAACTGAGTTCCATGCCGAGAGTGGAGTGGGTTCACTTCTTAAGATGCAAAGATAAACTCCTTCCCGAGGATTGTTCAGGACAAGCAGTTAGGGTTTTACATTCATGCAGGAGGGATTCTCTGTGTTCACCTCTTTCAGCATCCATGATCCACCTTGACTAGTAACATCTACTGCCATGAAGATAAGCCGGAAAGTCTGGGATCATAGCAAGAATCCAGGCTAAGTCAAAAAAAAGGGGGATCCAATTTGCAATTGGGGTTGATGTTGTAAAGTGTTGACAACAATTACCTCATTGAGCTTAGATTAGTTTCTTTGAACCCTTATCTTTTTCCTTTTCTTTATTATTGAGGCATTGTACATACATCATCCACACTGAAAGGAGAAATAAACTGAGTGAAGCAAGAAGTCTACGTAAGTCCCTTTGAGGAAACAACAATATCACATCATACTAAGGCTATCCTATGAGCAAGTTGAGAACCAACATACTGGAACCTTGGAGATAACCCACTAGATCACATTGTTTTGCTTTTCGGTATCTTTATTCGAGAGAGGATAGATTACCTTAGTAATTTATTCTGAGTTTGCATGTGTATAAAAAACACATCAACAGGGCTTTTATAGGCTCCACAATTACATGAACGGCCCAGATTGATTTTGAGAATCAATGGCCCAAATTGTGACAACAATGCATAACCGCCCAAAAGAGAGGCAATGAAGGCACGTTTTCCAATGTGATAAACTTGAAATGGAATGTTTAGAGCATCTTCCACATGGGCGTCCTCTTTGGCTTCTTGTCTGTTGTAGATTCATTGAACTTGGACAAGTAATGTGGCTGGCTGTGATTGGACTGGTGACGTGCACATGCCACCTCAACAACTTGCAAATTGGTTTGATCTCCAATTTGTTCACACTGCTTGAAATACTTTCCCAAATTTTATCATTTTTCCTGGAATAGTCTTCGAACTTTGATTCACCTCTGGAACTTTGCATCTTTCGAACTTGCAAATTTGGGAATTTTGAAATTTCTTCTTGTCGTCTTCGTATAATTCATGAAATTTCTTGATATAGATGCTCATTGCTCTTCTTGCGACTTTCTTGTCCTCATGCAGGATCCTAGCTCTGGACAGCGCAAGTAGAAGATGTCTTTGCTCATGACTGCCGGAGTGGACTTGCGGATGATGGATGCTCTCTACCTCTGCCTGGCGTATGAAATAGAGGATTCTAGAGCTGGGACGTGGAATTTGAACCCTTGGATTCTTAGACGTGCAAAGTTGAATGGTGCTTGCCTTCCGAAATTAAAGTCTCCTTTTGGAATATGATTGGACTAGCTCTCCTGGATATGGCGATGATGTCTTCCTCCATGCATGATGAAGGGATGCTCTTCCTCCATTCAAGCATGACCTTGATATATGACTTTGGCATTGGAACTTGATCATCTTGAACGAACTCTCCTCCATCTTGAAACGAACTTGAACTCGAGCAACACTCCTCCGTCCCCTTATCTTTCCTTGCACAAGCTTTGTCATTTTCCTTTCCATTACCTCCTTCCAAGTTGATGTGGCCAAAGTTTGTGTTGGTTAGATTCCTCCACTTTGAAGTGATCTTTGTTTCAAGCAGCAATCCCTTGAATTCCCTCCTCATTTGAGCTCTCCTTGTGTTGCCGCTACCTAGCAAGTGAAAACACCTCAAGTTAGACAATCAAATAGTAATTTTTTCTTATATAAAAGGCACATGTCATAATAGCCTCCCATACCCTAGTGCATGTGGGAAATTAGTAAAAAGAACTATGCACTTATGCACCCTATCTTTCACCTTGATTTGCAAGAATTGATCTTCAAATTTGACTCGAAAAATGAAAGAGAAGGCAATTGGGAACACTACTTGCAGCCCTATGTCATGAAAATTCACCTTCAAGCTTGAGGAATTTTGGTGCAAATTTTATTTTTATGCTACAATTCGCCTTATTTCTGTTGTAATTCACCTTAGATATTTGTTTTGGAATAGTGTCTTTTGAAGTGTCCTTTGCCTTTTATACCTACCTCAAGCGCTACCTCTACCTAGGTCGGCCTTCTCTAGAGGCCCCTTTTTGTTTTTATTTTAAAATATTCTGATTTTTCTTCAATTTGGGCCGACCTGTCCCAAGCCTGAGCGCATATGATGAGTGCTAAGGAAACCTTCTCAAGGTTGGGCGGATTCGGGTGTGTGTGAAGAAGTTTCCTCAAAGGTGAGCGCTTATGAAGCATATCAAAGAAACTTCTTCTAAGCTGAGCGCATATGACAGGTGCTGAAGAAATTCTTGTTTGAGCGCATATGGGGGTTTGCTAAAGAAACTTCTCAAGTTAGGGTGCATTTAGTTGTGTGTGGAGAAATTTTCTTAAGAAGGTGCCTTTTGGCAAGGTAAGGAGAAATTTCATGTTTGAGGGCGCTTTTGGAGCATGTTAAAGAAGTTCTCCAAATTGAGCGCATTTCACCAATGTTGAAGAAATCTTCTGAGTTGGAGCATTTTATGAAGGTCAAGAAAACTCTCAGTGAGGGCGCATTTGGAATAGAGTGAAGAAATTTTCTTTAAGTGGGAGCGCATTTCATAGGTGTCAGAGAAAATTTCCTCGTGATGAGCGCATTGGGCAATGGGTGAAGAAATTTCCCCTTTGGCTGATCGCATTTAAGGAAGAGTGAAGAAGTTTCACAAGGTAGGGCGCATATGAGGATGAGTGAAGAAATCTTCTTGAATGGGCATGAAATGTGAGATTATAATGCCAGAGACGAATTTCTTCATCCTGGGTGGAATGCACCCCAGGGGAAGAAATTTCAATACTTAGAAAATTTCTTGATTGTTGCCTGTTTTGCATGTTTCTCCAAGGAAGGCGGATTGCGCCCATGGAGAAGAAATTCCAACACTTAGAATTATTTCTCAAATGATTTTCAATGAATTGGAGATGAAGAATTCCTTCACTCTAGTCAACGCTCCCGCCTTGTCACTTCTTCATCGGGCTCTCAATGATTATTCCATTTTTCCTCTTGAAAGATCCAAGTTGTAACTTCACTCCTCTAATTGACTCTGACCGGATCAAGATTGCCAAGACTCTGCAAGCTCAAAACTCGAAAAGAGGGGGTCCCCATTTGCGATGGGACGATGTGTGAAAAGGTCACAACAAGTACTGCTGTCAGTTATTTTCTCAGGAGTTGAAGATGCATTTTCCACCTTTAGACTTTAATGGGGCATTTGGGAATGATGCTAGAAGGTTTCCAGCCAACATATCCTTATTTCTGAGCAAGGAAAAGCACGAGAACAGCCATGACAAGATGCTGCAGCTGATTGAATCATGTTTGGACCATAGTAGTGAAACTCGCCTGGACTCGGTGAGTCCTAAGTCGAGTCATCCCAGGCGAGTCCTAGGGACTCGGACTCGAGACTCGGCCGAGTCCCGACGAGACTCGCCAAGTCTGGCAGACTCAGCGGACTTGCTGAGTCCGGGGAAGTCCCATCAGGGAAACTCGGTCGGCACAAGCAGGAAGAAAAAAGTGAAAAAAAACAAATTATTTTTGTTCAAACTTGATTTTTTTTTAACTTATATTACCTCTACATCCCTAAAAGCAACTTCATTTCATTTTGCTGGAAAAATAGGAGAAAAGAGAGTTGTGAGGAAAAATAAGAGTGCATTGTCAGGATTGCCATTCGCATATTGAGCCAACCATGCAATTCTTTAGGTTGTGAACGCAATTGGAGTATGTTTGAGCACATACACTACAAGAGGCGCAATAGATTGTCCGTGGAGAGGTTGAGTGATCTAGTGTATGTTCATTACAACCTTCGTCTTAGACACAAACAGATTTTCGACCATGACTCCACCCCGATCACGCTAGAGGAGGTCAATCCACAATCTGAGTGGATCACTGAGGCTACAGATCCTGTCTTTAGTGACGAGGACCTTGATTGGGTTGACCAAATAGATAGAGAGGTTGAGGTTGTAGCCATGGCAAACAAGGAGGATAGAGCACGAGCAGACACAGGCACAGCTGATGTTGATGAGGGTGGCATGGAATCACAGGCAGAGATTATGGCTGCTGCATCATTGAAGACCTACCTTTTACGCCTTCGTAGGAAGGCGAATGATGCAGGCTCCTCTGAGCCATAGACTTCTTCTAGTTATTGTTTTGATATTTCATATTTGTTTGGTCCTTTGGAACATTTGACGTCATGGATTTCATATTCCATGAGTTTTGTATACATTTGACTATATTTATATATCTAAGTGTGCTATTTCCTTCAGCAGCTCAGCTACAATTTGCGTTTATACTTATGTGATCAATGTATACTAGTGTATGTGATCAAATTAGCTTCTATTTCATGATGTTATTGTGTCTTTAAGGTTTATTTAATAAAGGGTGCATGAAACAAGTTTTAAATCCTTAAAAAACTCTAAATTTCTTGGGTTTTTCACTTTGCCGAGTCTGCGCCGAGTTTGGGCACCGAGTCCCGAGTCCCGAGCCGAGTCACCCTCGTCGAGTTCGCGCCGAATCCGAGTCTCAGAACTATGGTTTGGACAGAGTTAAACCAGCAAGTATTGGGGAGTTTTCTGGATTTGATGTGGGGGCAGCGTGGGGTAGCATGGTCAATAATTAGAAGTTTTCCAGTAAACTTCACAACAACTCGGAAGTGGTATTTGCACAAGATGTTGAAGCTTACACATATGTTGATGAGGACATTAAGGAAGCAAGAGCAATGAGGAAGTCAAGATTAATGAGTAGTACTACTAAAGAGGACAATTATTTGTAGCACTGCCCAGGATCGTTGAGCACAAATCTATGTTATGTTGCCTTGGCCAGAAATGGGCAGTGTTCTAGGAGTTATCATTGCTTGAGGACAAGCAATATTTGGGACGAGAGGACTGTCATGTCCCCTTCGTCCAAGAGGAATGATGATGTTATTTTAATTTAATAGTGTTTAACATTGTTATAATAATAATAATATTTATATAATAAAATAATAGTATTAATTTTTCTAATATTAATAATAATAAATTGTTTTGAGCTAACTTCCTTTGAAGGATGGCACCAACTGAATTTCATTTCTCAAGGCCGACTTGATCCTTTTAGCTCTTGGCGATTGGTATATAGGTAACATCATTCTCATTTTGATATCATCCGATTATGAATCCAAGTATTTGAAAATTCACGCATTTGAACAAGGGATCTGTTGATGTGTTTTCTATGCACATGCAAACTCAAAATAAAATACCAAGTATTAAATCCTCTCTTGAATAGTCTCTCAAAGGCTAAACGATGTGATCTAATGAGACAACTCCAAGGTTCCTGATTCGTGTTTTGCAATGGATAGACTCAGTAGTTGATGTGATTTGCTGAAAACTCACAAAGGGACTTACACTAAATTGACTCCTTACTCCACTCAAACATGTACTTCTTGTTATGAAATGGAACTCTAAAACCAACTATGAAAGAAAATGAAAAAGGATAAGGGTTGAAAAAGCTATTCTAAGGACAAAGAGATAATGAAACATGCTAGGATAGACAAATTCCTCATGAAACCAAACTTCACTTCACCATAAGAACCAACAACTACACGAAGTCAGTGCAATCTTCTAAGTAAACTCAAGGATTTTCATATTGCAAATCTCCATCCAAACACCCACAGTTGGCGCAGCTTGAACAAGTATTCACAATCAAACTAAAGCAAACGTGGTTCAGACTAACTTTGCAAAGTGAGTTACCTTCGACAATCCACGAAAAGTATGAACCAAGAAGGAATTCATCAAATATCTTCACATATAAACATTACATCAATGAACTTCTAATCTACTATCTAAGCTACTTGGAAACACATCTCCATCATATTCGAAAATTAGAAACCATGCTAACTTTCCACAATCAAACAAATCACCATGAGAACAACAATGAGCTTGTAAAGTGTTTGATTACAACAATTTCATAAGTCTTTTCAATGACTTCGAAGAGTCTCCTCTACTCTACTCCTATTCTGACAGCATCTACTCCTACTCTATATTGATCTCCCTTTTGCAAATGAGAGAAGTGAGCCTTTTATAGACTTCACAAATTACAACAAAGGGCCAGGATTGATTCGAGAATCAATGGCCAAGATTGAGACAACGAAACAATTTGTTACAAAGTTACTATTTTTAGAACATGAGAGAGGCAATGAAGGCACGTTTTCCAAGATGATAAGCTTGAAATGGAATCTTTGGAGCATCTTCCACTTGGGCGCCCTCTTTGACTTCTTGTCTGTTGTAGGTACACTGAACATGGACGGGTGATGTGGCAAAATGTGATTGGCCTGATGATGTGTACCTACCACCTCAGCATCAAGCTAATTGGTTTGATCTTCAACGTGTTCACACTGCTTGGAATACTTTTCCCAAATTTTTCATCTTTTGGAGTAGTCTTTGAACTTGGATTTTCACCTCTGGAACTTGGCTGCTTCGAACTTGAAACTTGGGAAATTTAGAATTTCTTGTTGTTGTCTTGATGTAATTCATGGAATTATGATGTACTTGCTCATTTCTCTTGTTATGTTGTACTTGCACAGGATGTTTTCATTCTGGGTCTGGATGGTGCAGTAGAAGATGTTTCTTACATGAACTCTTGGAGTAGCTAGTTCGTGATATTTTCTATTTCTGCCTGGCGTAGGAAATGAGTGACCCTTGGAACTTGAATGTGGCGTGCACCTCTGGATGATGACTTCCTCTCATGCATGACGAAATGGTGCTCTTCTTCCAGAAATGAAGTTTGTCTTGGATGCATGATGATGATTTGTTGAAGTCCTCTCGGTGATCTTGATGTAAGAACTTCCCCGTGTGTTGCAATGAAGTGCTTGGAACTTGAACATTTGGAATGAGTTCTTCTCCAAGTGAAACATCTTCGGTGACCTCCAGCAATACTTCTTTCATCTCTTGGACTTTCTTTGTACAAGCTCTTGTCAATATCCTTCCTGGATCCTTCATCACCTGCACAATAAAACATTTCAAATTATTCTCATCATAATGCTTGATAGAATCATGTCAATTTCATAATCTCAACACTTGAATTAGATGATGGAAAAGCGCAAATCTTGAGGTGGTATGCAATGAAGCAGGCGCTGATTTTGGGCATGTGTGTATAGTGTGTTCAACAATTCATAATGCATGAACCCTCCAAAAGTGCGCATAAACAGGATGAGCGTCGGTTTTCAATGAGCATGTATTGTGTGGTTAAGGCAATGTCTAGTTAAAAGTCCGCCCAAGACAAAAAGCGCTGACCTTGAATATGTATGTACAATGTTTTAAAGTTTCATAATGCAAGGACCTCATAAATCAATGCCTAAAAGCGCTAGAAAGGCATGTTTATGTATGATATTCTAATGCAAACACCTTCAAAATCTGCGCCTAGAGAGAATAAACACTGGTTTTGGCAACGTGTGTAAAGTGTTCTATGCGAAGGAGGATCAAAAGTGCGCCTAGGAGGAAAAGAGGCGCTGATTTTGGAAGTGTTTGTATAATCTGCTTTGTGCGAAGGCAAGCCAAAAGTGCGCCAAGGTCAGTAAGAGGCGCTATTTTTTCTTGTGTATGTAGTATGTTAAAATTTCATAATGCAAGGTACTTAAACCAGTTTTTGGATGGGTGATTTTGATTGTCCAATTGTCCTTGTATTTATACACATCCATTTGCAAGTTTCTAGGTCGGCCTACATTGATATTTCAATGATTTTATTCAATGTCTAAACTAGTTTTCATCCCTTCTCCAGGCCGACTTCACAACTTTGGCGCTGATTTTGTGTTCATATGTCTTGGGCGCTGATTTCAGGTATACATGTATTGAGCGATTTTTGCATAGGAGGTTGAAAAGTGTGCCTAAGATGTGGGCGCTGATTTTGGATGAGCATGAATTGAATGTTGATTTCACAATGTGAGCACCTTTGATAAGTGCACCTAGAGTGTTAAGCGCTAGTTTCCCTTGAGCATGAATTGTATGTTAATTGCAAAGGAGATCTAAATGAGCGCCCAAAGAAGATAGGCGCTAGTTTTAGGTAAGTTTGTATTGAGTGCATTGTGCAAAGTCATGTAAAAAGTGCGCCTTAGGAGGAGTTTGAGGGAGTATGTATGAAATGTGAAATGCAAACACTCCTAAAATGTGCGCCTAAAGGAGTGAGCGCTGATTTCTTGCATGCTTGTATAATGTTCCTTTCTCGCAATACGCAGACCCCCTAAAAGTGCGCCTAGGAGGAGATAGGCGCTAATTTCACAAGTGTTTGTATTTGGATGTTTATTTTACGCAATGTGAAGGCCCTTAGAAAGTGCGCCTAAGAAATGAGGAGTCTTATGTTTATAGAATTAGAATTCAAAGTCCAAAATGCAAAGTCATCAAATGAGCGCTGAAAATACAAGTGCGTGTAAGGTTATTCAATCCTGTTCATAATGCACAACACCACCAAATCTGCATCTTAGCTCAAAAGCGCCAGAATCATGCATGTTTGAATAAAATACAAGTTGCAGAAGAGGGTGAAATGTGCGCTCATTCTTAGCATGTTTTAGAGTGATGGACTCACTTGATTCCTTCCACGCTGTTCTTGAAGAGACTCGTTATTCATTTCATGAAGGAGACTAGGTCTGACAACACTTCCTAAGATCTTACAAGCTCGAAACTGCAAAAAAAAGGTGGGTCCCCATTCGCAATGGGGCGATGTGTGATTAGGTCACAACAGGATCCAAAGACGCAAACCTCTGATTTCCTCAGTGAGGTATTGGATGCAAACCCAATCCTCATTATTTTCCTTGGTGTCTTCTTCCTGAAGCCGCAGGTTGAGCAAAACTGATTACTTTGTATTGTTCCCAGGTTAATATGCTTGCAGATCACGCCCAGCAATAGATCAAGGTCAAAAGCTTGGAATCCAAGGTGCGTCGCCTCACAGACCTAAGGAACTCCCGTGACAGCAGGAGGCATAGCACCATACTGGCCGAGCATACATCTTGTAGGTGCAACTAGGTGTCTGCGACAACCTCAAATCGATAACAACATCTAGCTTGAAGATCGTGGACTAGAATCGTTTCAATACTAAACCAGTAATCAGGAAACATTGGGCAGCTGAGTCCTCACAGGCTTACCATTCAAATCCAATGAAGTTACCTAGAGTGAAGAGAGTTGAGTTCCAATATAAAGCGGCCTGCATTTGTGTACCAAACTGTTCGCATACGTGTACGGCACCTAGCACTAGTAGCATCTCAAAATAGACACGCCTAGCTTGGAACAAGAACACGGTCACAATCGTTGTTCACTACTGTGATTTCTTTGTAGTTTTGGAACTGCGTTTTGTAAGGGAATACTGTGATTTGCAAGTTGTAATACAATATTTATATACTTATATATATTCAGGATAAATTCAACTGTATTGGATGAGCTATGTCATCAGTAGTAACAGGGTTCACAGTGATTAATTCTGAGTAGTTGTCTTAAATATAATTATACTGTGTGATCTGATTAATGAACTGGAAGTGTACGCTTTTGACCTAGATGTTCAATAACTAAATCTGGGTTGTTAGTGGTTATATCTGCCCTTATACTTAATAATCTACCAGGGACATGACAGTTTGGCGTGTGTGCCACATATTATCTTATATGCTTGATTTGGTGTGACCTGCCACATGTGATGTGTGCATTGATTGTCGTGAGTGTTGCCATGTATACTTTGTATGTGTGTGAGCCTTGGCCTTGATAGCAGTCTATCCATGATCATGGATAGACAAATCAAGAACTTTTGAGTAAGGGTCATGGTCTATCCATGGTAGTTTGGAGTTGTGGAGACAAGAACTATGTTTGGATCAAAATGAGTGCTATCTTCCATCTCAGTACTGCTGTCAATTATTTTCTCAGGAGTTGAAGATGCATTTTCCACCTTTAGACTTTAAGGGGACATTTGGGAATGATTCTAGAAGGTTTCCAGCCAACATATCCTTATTTCTGAGCAAGGAAAGGCATGAGGACAGCCATGACAAGATGCTGCAGCTGATTGAATCATGTTTGGACAGAGTTAAACCAGCAAGTGTTGGGGAGTTTTTTGGATTTGATGTGGAGACAGCGAGGGGTAGCACGGTCAATAATTAGAAGTTTTCCAGTAAACTTCACAACAGCAACTCGGAAGTGGTACTTGCAACAAGATGTTGAAGCTTACACATATGTTGATGAGGACATTAAGGAAGCAAGAGCGATGAGGAAGTCAGGATTAGTGAGTATTACTGCTAGGGAGGACAATTTATTTGTAGCAGTGCCCAGGATCGTTGAGCACAAATCTATGTTATGTTGCCTTGGCCAGAAATGGGCAGTGTTCTAGGAGTTGTCATTGTTTGAGGACAAGCCATATTTGGGACAGGAGGACTGTCATGTCCCCTCCGTCCAGGAGGAATGATGATGTTATTTTAATTTAATAGTGTTTAACATTGTTATAATAATAATAATATTTATATAATAAAATAATAATATTAATTTTTCTAATATTAATAATAATAAATTGTTTTGAGCCAACTTCCTTTGAAGGATGGCACCAACTGAATTTCATTTCTCAAGGCCGACTTGATCCTTTTAGCTCTTGGCGATTGGTATATAGGTAACATCATTCTCATTTTGATATCATCTGATTATGAATCCAAGTATTTGAAAATTCAAGCATTTGAACGAGGGATCCAGAGACGCAAACTTCTGATTTCCTCAGTGAGGTTTTGGACGCAAACCCAATCCTCATTATTTTCCTTGGTGTCTTCTTCCTGAAGCCGCATGTTGAGCAAAACTGATTACTTCGTATTGTTCCCAGGTTAATATGATTGCAGATCACACCCAGCAATCGATCAAGGTCAAAATCTTGGAATCCAAGGTGCATCGCCTCACAGACCAAAGGGACTCCTGTGACAGCAAGAGGCATAGCACCATACTGGTTGAGTATACATCCTGTAGGTGCGACTAGGTGTCTGCAACACCCTCAGATCAATAACAACATCTAGCTTGAAGATCGTGGACTAGCATCGTTTCAATACTAAACCAGTAATCAGGAAACGTTGGGCAGCTGAGTCCTCGCAGGCTTAACATTCAGATCCAATGAAGTTACCTAGAGTGAAGAGAATTGAGTTCCAGTATAAGCGACCTACATTTGTGTACCAAACTGTTCGCATACTTGTACGGCACCTAGCACTAGTAGCATCTCAAAATACACACGCCTAGCTTGGAACAAGAACACGGTCACGATCGTGGTTCACTACTATGATTTCTTTGTAGTTTTGGAACTGCGTTTTGTAAGGGAATATTGTGATTTGCAAGTTGTAATACAATATATACTTATATAAATTCAGGATAAATTCAACTGTATTGGATGAGCTATGTCATCAGTAGTAACTGGGTTCACAGTGATTAATTTTGATTAGTTGTCTTACATATAATTATACTGTGTGATCTGATTAATAAACTGGAAGTGTAAGCTTTTGAGTTTCTTGCCTTTTTGCACATTTGCAAACTTCTAGCTTACAATAGGATGTTTGCGGGTTTTAAGGTTGCTACAAGATGTTATCCTGTCTATTTGGTTTTTCTTGCAAGGTTTGATTTCTTTGTTTTAAGTGTTAAAATTGGCTTCAAGTTTTGTTTGTGGATTTTCAATGTACTTCCAAACCTATCTTTTGCTTGTTTGAAATGTCTCGTCCTCTTCGAATTTCCCACATGAAATTTTTAGTGTTAAAATTGCCTTATACAATGTCTGTGGAATTCCGCTCCAGTTCAAGATATGTCAAGCTTCCTTCAAAGATCCAGATCTTATTGTATTTTCTGTGAACTTGTTTCTCAGATCCGGATCCTAGTGTCATTGCCAGGAGTTTACCTTCTAATCCAGATGTTGTTCTATTTTCCGCGGATTTGTGTTGTATATCCAAATTCCTTTGTCTTGTCTGTGGATATCCACTTCCATGTCTTTTTCCCACAATTGTTAGTATTGAGCAAAAATTTGAAAAATGTTGCTAGACTGCAAGACACCTAAAAACTGACCCTTGATTTCCATCCCATTCTCATCAATTTCCCCACATATCCCATCCAGTATTGTTTTCCCACATTTGTTTCAAAGAAGGCTATAAGGATAAAAAATGTGTGTGCTTGGTTGCAAAGCTAACCTATATTATGTTCAACTTTTTCCACCAATTTCCAATCCTAATGTAATATAAGTTTGATTCGTGGTTTCCAATCAAAATTGGGTTGGAGATTGTTGATATCTGTCAAGCTTATTATAACACAAATTTTGTTTCATGATTTCCCAATCAAATTCGTTGTTTTTTGGTTGATTGTTTTGGAAATTGTTGATATTTGCGAAGCTTTTGATCCTAATACAGAAATCTACTTCATGGTTTTCAACCATTTTAGTTGATAATTGTGATCTGTCAAATTTCTAAAATCATACAAAGTTTGCTTCATGGTTTTCAAACACCAAGAGTTTTTTCTTACATTTTCAACAACTAGTTTGATGGATATTTGATGATTTTGTGAAGTGCTCATACCCTGGTGATCTACTAATTGTAGATTGCTTTGTGTAGTTAGCCTAAGCACCTATTTCTTTCATATTATGCAGAATCTTGTTGAATTGTGCTACTATTAGGTATTTAATGAAGATTGATTCATGATTTGGAAAACCCCCTTTTAAAGATTTGTCACACCCCAAAATTGTTAGACCTTCTGGATATTGGCTATAAATAGAAATGTTACATGTTATTTATGAGCATGTTATAAATGGATAACTGTTATCTGTAATGTCCCCTTCTTGATACATGGTTAGTCCATCATTGGGTTCCCGTGGACTAGCAATTTGGTTAGGGAACTACAGTTAGTCTAGCCTTGGAGGTGTTTGTCGGTGGTGGAGTTGTGGTTCATGGTCAGTGGAACCAGTTGGCACCCTCAAAGTTGGCCCTATTTGCTCTTGTCCGTTACTATTTTTAGTAAGTTCGGGTTCAGTGTCGATTCGGGATTTTCAAAGTGGGGTTAGACGCGTCTCGTCGAGACCTTTCCGGCGAGCTAAAGAATGTGGCATTCCGACACAGTCTTCATATTTATTTTAAAGTCCGAAGTTTAATATATTTATTAATTGGGACTTTATGAGCAAATATTATATTGTCACTTTATAATTTAAGTTGCAACTTAAAAGTGACCCCCTAGGAGTTGGGCGCCCATGGGAGACATAAGGGGATGAAATTAAATATTAAAAACAAATGAAATTCCCTCCAAAAGGACCGTTGGGCTTGGAGAGAGTTATAAAAAGTGAAAACAAAGCTCATTTGCATTATGCTATGTTTGATATTTTCTCTTTGTGAGCTCTGCTAGGGTTTTGAGGGTTTGAGGACTCGAACCAGGCTCTTGGAGACGAAAACCTCCCTGAGTGACAGCATTCTACAGGTGTGCAATACCAACCAAAGGTGCCATTGATGGTGGATGCATCCAGTATTCACATAGGTGCTTCAATGGAGTTCGTATGACGAGGGTTTGAGGGAGAAATTGGTCATTCCTTTACATATTTCAGTGAGTTCTTCACATAGAGATTTGAGGATCAGTTTACCAGCGAATTTGGAGTGGATTTCATGTGGTTTTGGGACTGATTTTCCTTACAGCTGCTGGCCATACCACTTCAGCCAGGCCGTACTCATATTGGGGCTGATATTGTGAGTTTCAATGCATAGTTTCTCTCCTATATTGGTTGCCCAGCTCGGTAGAGAGATTGCAGTCTGATTTCAGCATAATCCGAAGGGCATTTGGAGTGTATTGCTGCTGTTTTACTTCCAGCCATGGTCGTACCATGACATGAGGAGACTTGGGTGCTGTGGAAGATCATTCTTTCTCAATTGCAACTTCATCTTGGGTCTTGTTGAGGCGTCCAAGGCCTTGTTTATAGCTGATAACATTTGTATTGACATTCCATATCATTTCTAGGAGTTTTGAGGCATTTCCAGCCATACCCTCTTGTTGGTCCATTTCCGGCTGATGTACCAAGTTGCATATTTCAACATGGGTATGTGATAGTAATTGTTTATTGGCCATTTTACTATCTGGGTAGTTGATAGTTTCTTCATATCTATTGTATATTTTCTGGGTTTCTGTTACATGCAATATATTGTATGCTCCGGCAACACATCTGCAGGAAAACTGAAAACCCCTTCTGCATTCTTCTCTCTAGTCTAAAAGATCACAAAAATTAATAAAAATCACACATCAAAGATCTTAAAAATATACAAACAGGGACGGCACATTACATTATCTTCATGTATAGTGCTTTGGCTATGGATTGGTCACTAACCTATTAATGGGAAAATTGAGTCTAATGATGGCAGGTTGTCGAAGACAAGAGTATGGTTAAGGTAGAGGTGATTAGCCACCTGGCAGGGATGGGATGGAGATACTCTATGTGGCACACACAATCACTTCTAGTTGCATTTCATTTGCATTTTATGAATGATCTCACGTCGATGAATTGATTTATTGCTCTTGGTAAAAAAATATCTTCGTTATTATTTCGTAGTGGCCAATTGAATGATTTGCTCATTAGAAAAAAAATCATATGCCTTTTTACTTGAAGTCGATTAACTTTAAAAAGTTAGTATTCATTTTATCAAATCTTCCTTGTAAGAAAATGATTTTTCTTTTAATCACCATTAATTATTTCCTTAGAAGATAATTATGTGATTTAGTAATTGATAAGATGCATTATATACTATTGTTGTAATATTTCTCTTATTGACCACAAATAAATTCTTTTATTAAATAATGATAGATTTGAAAGATAAAAACAAGATAAGGAAAAGAAAACAGATAAGATAATAGAAATAAAAACAAATATCGAGAAAAGATAGAAATAAAACAAATAATAGAAAAAGAAAACAAAAATAGAATGAAAACGAAAAGCAAAAATCAAGAAAAGGGAAAAAGGATAGAAACTATCAAGAATAAAGAGAGATGAAAATCGGCATAGAAGATATAGAGGTTTTACATGCAAAAAGGGAGAGCAACGAACTAGAGAAAGGGAGATCGGAGGGCAAGGTCGAGTTGGAAACGATCTTCACATTACCGGTAAGTGCCACCCACTAACCTTCCAACATGAAACTGATCTGCTATATCCTTAACTTATGTTATGAAAAGACAGCTACTAAGATGTGTACCAAGGCTAATCCGGATCCCTCTCTAAGATGTTTCTTTATTTGTCGATCAATATTCGTAAGAGCTTTAAATCTGCCAGAATGGTCTGCGTGGTGTCTACTTTAACAATATCCTTGTCTTCTTTGAGGCTTCGTCTTTGACCTGGTAAATGATATGCCTACTTCCATGGTATTCTCGAGCTCACTGCCTATCTCTTTGAGTATCATCGACATCGTTCCACCAGAGATTGTTTATTCCCCCTTTCTACAAACAATGGTGATACCAGGGAATCTTTCTGGCCACTTCCCTTATTTGCTCTTTTATTGCTTGTAGAATCGGTCTTCTGCCTCCTTCGATTTCTATTTAACCCCATTTTTGTTCCTCTTTTTACATTGCTCATTATAGTGGTCGTTTGTCCCTTCTTGAATTGCCATGGTCGTTATTTGCAGGTTTGATATTTCCTTAAACGTAGACTGGACTGTATTGACTCTAAACGTTTCACAAACTTCACAAGACACGGAGCTTGATTCCAATTCGGTTTCTTTGGGATTAAAGACGGCCTTGTTTCTAAAATCAAACGACCTAGTTTTTCTTAGCATTTGATTCAATCAGCCTCTTAGAACTAATTCACCTTTTTCTTTAGAAATGAATGTCCCTTCCTGTACTCGGCCTGGCTCTGTTCTTAGGAGTGTCGTAGATTTTAGTTGTTTAAAATCCTAATCTCATTAGTAAGAGAAAATCGGCCTTTTAAAGGGCTCGACTTAATAGTTTTTCTTTACATTCCACGCCAAGCGGTTTCACGGATCTCTTAAGCCTAAGCGGCCCCTCATAAATCAGGTCATCTGGCATTTTCTTGCTTCTGAAGGTTTCTGAGCTTTTCCATCGTTCCACTAGAAGTATATCCTGCAACATCACACCCCCTTATGATGACGTTCCTTTGAGACATTCTTTCAGTTATTTTTTTCTTCAAACCATTTTGCGTTAAGCCTACAATCATTGTATTATGCGAGATGACTTCTCTTCATACGTTTTGTCAACCATATTTATGACTTTACTTCCTTTGGAATGTCGCCATTTCTGTAGAAATTCCTTACCTATTCGACTCCAGTTGGTTGAATTTCCGGATCGTATCACCCTGCCATTAAAAGAAAACATGGATCTCTCTCTATCGGCTTGTGGCTGAGATCGGCCTCTTTCGTCGCCACTTCCTTGTGAACCATAGCTTTAAGTTTAAGTCTTCCTTGTTCCTTTTATTTATATATTTAATTGTATTCCTGTTCAAACTCTCTTTCAGATCTCTAGATTCTTCTTTGGCCGTTATGATCAGACTACGACTTGATACTACATTGCGGCCTCTTTTGGATATCGGCCTTGTTAGAATCAACACTGCCTTATCTGTCGTACCTGCTTATGGAATCAACTTTCTTATTAGGCAAAAATGGCTTTTTTCCTTTCTTCTAACCATCTTATTTAAAATCTGGAACCTTTTGAAGAGTCAACCGAATAGGCTTGAAAACCTGAATCGGCCTTTCCACTTAAATCAAGGTAAATACCTATTTTTATAATTGCTTCTTTTATAGATTAATATATATAAAGGATTATTATTCTTCTTGAGTCAAAACATGAATATAAGTCTACCTTATGGATTATTTTGATCACCACCTATCTTGGCTCCTCATCATTCTTTTTATTTTGGGCAATCCATAGAGGATATAATATTTAGTTTATTGGTTAAAAAGGGAGTTTGGAAGGCCAACTAGAAAAAGTATTGGAGGATAAGCTATTTTCGTATCTCTAAAAGTTAGAACTAGTTAAACCCGTTAATAGGAGTTGATGATGTACGAAAAAGAACAAGCTTAGTATTATTAATGAATGCTCAAGAAAGTTTTGATTATATTAAATTAGGGTACCATATTGAAACATGTCTAATTCTCTTTAAAAATATATATATGGTTTGGATTACAGGAAGTATGTAGGGCATTAAAGGGTGTTAAGGATAAATGATAATGATGAATGATGGTGTATTAGAAATAATTGATGATTGGGTCTAGACAAATGGTATGGATCATCATTGGTAGATTTACGTATTGCATGAATATAATGTCCCATCTGATTATTGCATTAACTCATTATTGGAATGCTTAGAGAAATATCATAATTTGGAATTAGTTTTCTTTGACAAGGTTTGCGAGGTTATTAATATGACAACATCTAGAGCAAAATGATATGAGGTAGTTAGACATGAGTTTTCGATATGGAGTGAAGTTGTGAATCCAAGTCTTTGGAATTATAATTGGTTACCATATTATTTGTTTAAAAATATCTTCCGAATGGATGTATGTGTGGTGAATGATCTTGTGATGGCTTCATGAATGATGTTTGCCATGTTTGTGTTATACATGATTCTTTTCTTATAAGCTACACTTTGCCTTTATGCATTAGAAGTAGTTTTGGTGTTGTTGTGGACTTTATGATTATTCTTTTTCGTACCATTGACACGTAATTATCACAAAAATCAAACCTGGATATTCCCTTTAGTTAAGTTTGAAATAATTGAACTCTACCTGTAAGAACCTCATGATATGAATTTCCCTTGTAAATGTAACTGGATAAATGTTGGAACTGTATGACTTCTGTTATAGAATCAGTACTTTACTATGTGTATGATGAGTGTACATTCCGGGACAGGATGCCGAGTATGCATTTACAGAGATGGTAAACTTCTTTTTCAAGTTTTGCCTGTTTATTGCTTTGGCCAAAGTTGTTTGTACCAATGAAATAGATGGATGTTAAATGCCTAGTTTTCATTATTATTGATCTCTGCCACATCCTGCATGCAAGAAATATGTTCATTCTAGTTTAGAGTGCATATAGGCATTAGGCTTGCATCGAGAGTTTCCCTCTTGCCCATCTGTTCCAGTGTAATATCCCTGACGGATATTGACTAAAATTTTGAATGCTCTGATTTGATTTTTCTGAATCTTGTAATTTTTCAATCAAACCCTAGGACAAAATTTTCTGATTTTCTATTTGCACCTTCAATTTGTCAACAACATGAATTATAGAATAGCCTAACTACTAGGAATGAGATACACCATACATTTCACATAAATGATCAACACAATCAGAACACTGCTGCCATGGATTCAGTTTGCTTCAGACTTCCATTACATCACATGTATGGCTTATCATAGCCAATTACAAATATCAGAGTGCTATTACGATACTGAAATGAAATGATGAATACATACCAGCTTCAATACTCAGATCTACTATGACGAAAGGCTTCAATGATGATGATTACAAATGTTTATTGATTGTTGCATACATCAGCCATGTCTGATTATTATCAGACTTAAATCAGACTTTTATACAAAGCAAAATGAGCATCAATATGCTTTCAAACCTTCACCAATCAATGCTAAAACAAAGAGATAATACCAATATGATGTCCTATCATTCATTGGACCTTACAAATGCCCTAAATGAGTTCTGATATACTGCTGTGACAGAGATATGACTGCTGCAATAACCTTTGATAGCCCAGATTGCATCAAAATACCAAAATAGTGCCACAAATATGCTTGCAAACTAAACACAAAATGGTACGGATCACTGTAGCAGCAGTACGGATCACTGTAGCAATCTTTAAAAAATCATTGAATCTCTAAAATCTTCAATTCCAGCCAATCAAGCATTCAAACCCTTCTTCAAAGATGCCAATTTAACCTTCAAAACCCTAGCTGGAATAATGCAGAAAATGTCTCCAATAAGCTCTAAATGGACTCCTGAATGAAGCCCACACTATGGCAATAATATCAGCTGGTATTGCACAGCCTCAGAATTGCATAAACATTGAAGAGTTCTCGTTCTTCAATGGCTGATATGCAGAAACCCTTTGTCTCCTCCAGAAAACCACAAAAACAGATTCAAAATGATCATTTAATAATGAATGATTTGCTTTTCCCAATACCTTATATATTCCACCTCAAATTCACTTTTAATTCATTTCATTCAATTTACTTTCATTTCCCTTTTAATTAAGTCCTTATGGTATAATCTTATACTTAGGTGTACTTTTTCCATAAATTCATTAATGACTCATTGACTCAAAATGGCCCCACTTATAAAGTTAAATCATAACTTTATAATAAACCTTTTTATCATTTAAGTGGCTCCAAACTCAACATTGAATTATAAAGTTAAATGATAACTTTATAATATATCAATAATAAATACAATATCATTAATGCCACTTAAAATAATTATATCTCCTTAATTAAACATCATTTTCCAATTTCGTTTCAACCTGGGGTTTCACCATGGTACCCTCTATGCATCCAACCATCTTACCAAAAATAGCAGGGGTCCATCTCTATCAACCTCTGTTGGCTAAAAATAGCAAGAGCCTCCAATACAGGACCAGAGACCTCTAAACAACCTTATCACCAGCTGAAACTGCGGAACAACACTGAAATCACCACATGACCAGATACCCTGCTATAAATAGAAACTCAGAAAAGATGACTTACTATAAATAGTAAGTGTGTAGAACTGAGTCCAACGAAGGCCAAACCTAAACCCATACTGAGCTCTGATGGAGAAAACACACTGATCTCTGCCAAAAGGGACCCTCTAACCATCTGAGTTAGCCTACGAGGGCCAATGATAGGCTAAACCATCATAAAACAGGATCACACTAAAAAGGGGACATTACAGTCCGCCCTCCTTGAAATTGCTTGTCCCCAAGCAATCTCCACTACAAAGAAACTCCACTCCACCGGAGGCCCAAAGGAAGAACTGTGAAATGTCCCGCACATCTCTAACTCCTGAAGCACCAACATAATCACAACTGCGCAAGGATAAACATCATACCAACTATCCAATACATGTGCATGAGGAATGTGCATCGAAATCAAAACATGTACAAATAAATCAAGGATAAAATTGAATGCTCTCTGCAAACTGTACATGTTGTGTACGCCACCAGTAAGCTCTGTCTGGAATCCTGATGCACCAGAAGGATCCCAAACTTTGCGAACAACGCTCAACTGAATGCCAGGATCCCAGATCATCTTGTAGAATGCCCCATCCAAATCCTGTGGTGTCAAAATGATACCACTGTATCCTGTAACTAGGTCAACCCCGACAAAAGAAAGAAGTAATCCACCATCCAAATCAATCCCTGGATCCCATAGCCGAAATGGAAGTCTACCATACACATTATCCGCTGACTTCCCCTGCACAACTCTGATAAGATCTTCACCATGCCGAGAATGGTGAAGCAACAAATCGAAATCCCATTGAACTGTCATGCCACACCTATCACCACCTAGATCCCAACACACTAAAACCTCACATCCATCGAACATGAGGAGATGAAAGTAACTCGAAGTACCAACATTACAACACCCCACTCCAAACTCTGCAAATCTCCCGTGGATGTGATGAGTATTCCTCATAGGTGCCGAAAACGGTGTAACAACTCCTCCTAGGTTGCCGATATAAAACAGATCAGCACCCTCTAGACTGAATATCCAACCTATGGGAATGCATACAAAACGACCAGGATCATAGGATGCCCGACTACCAACCCTACGCCACTCTCCAATGCCGAGGAGATGATACAACTCTCCTCCAAACTCAAGTATAGTTGCTGTCCTCCAAAAATTATGAATAAAATCCTCATCTAAATTAATAGAATAGTCGTCCCTTACCAACTTATGGAGTAGAGCTCTATCACTGCGGGCTAGACTAACAAAGCCATCATGCTCACTAAAACCACAACTCCCCTGTAGCCTCGCCTCCAATGGAAATTTTTGAAACAAGGAGGTCGCAAACTCTGCCAAGGACACATCAGCATGATGAAAATCTGATCCCTGTAAACAACCATCTGAAAATAATAGAGTTGGATACCCGCAATCTCTAGTTCCATCTTCCGAATATGGAAACACTCCATCCCACAATGGATGATATGAATCCTGAGCCCTCAAAGGTGATTTAGGTCACAATGGTACAAGGTGTGTGAAAACTCAGGAATGTCATAATCATTCCTGTCCTCAAGCTCATGCAACCTTGAAACCTCCTCGTGCTCGACCACCGTTAGGGGTTCTCCCCTCAAACCATGAATGCCACTACCATCTGCAGGTGTCATAACAACAGTAGAAGACTGGATATCTGCAATGGATGAATAAGATTGAACCAAGCTCAGCTCCTCACAAAGCTCATCAATTTGAACCTCTGATTCTTGAAGGGCCTTCTGAGTGCTCTTCAAGGAATCCGCCATGACAATAAGCTCATCAGTAAGCTTATCCACTTCCCTTTCTTTCCCCTTAAGTGCATCATAGTAGATCTCACCAAGCTGGAGTAGGTGATCTCTATCTAAGAGTAGCTGCATGTAATTTGTCTTCATCTCTACTATCGCTTCTCTAAGAAACTGTGAATTTGAAAGGGGAAATTCTCCATAAGGGTCCATATGTTCTCCTACAGAACTCCAACAACATTTGGCCATCATCATGAGGGTGTCATCAAAACATCTGATGGCTGCACTAATCTGGTCTTCATTCACCTTCAATTGTCCTACCAACTGATTGGACTCCTTAGATTGATCAGCCTCATATAAATTTTCTGATTTGCAATCAGCACCATGCAACATTAAATCAGATTTGTTTTCAATGCTAATATCAACTTCATGAGCGCTGAAAATGTCATCCTGAGGTTCTGTCAAACTACTATCATGATGTAAGGTATTCTCAGCTCTTTGTAACCACCCATCACACCAAACATGTGTCTTGTCCACATCTTCTAAGGTCTGATTCACAAAATCAGACTTGTTGTGGCTTAAATGTGCATCACATAATTCATTTTTAACACCAGGATCTTGAGTGTCATTGTTAGGGAACTCCACACATCCATCATCCTCACATGCAATGGCTGCTATCTGATGCTGATGCAGAGAAATATGACTGTTGTTACAAAAATCAGAATTGTTGTCATACCCTTTTGTGGTTTCTTCATGTGCCTTGACAATAACATCTTCAAAGACACCCAACTCACAATCTGATTCCTTGCAATTATAATGTTGAGCTGATGAGGTAATGCCATGTTCAAATAATGGATCATCAAGTGAATCCCAACCTTCATGCAGCTGATTAAGAACAATCTCTACATCACCAATGTAGAATTTCGTGTTCACTACACTTGTAGTAGCATCTAGTGGTTCTTTTTCCTTAACATCGTAAAAATCATTCTTTGAATCCTTACATGTTGATTCAGTGAACTTCAAATCTGCTGATTGTTCATTTGGCTCTTCTTTTGTGATTGACTTTTCTACTTCAAATTTTTTCACCTTTTCATCCATGCATTGGTGGTTAGGCTCCCAAAATCCTTTGCATGAAAAGCATAGATTTTGCCTCCTCATTTCGTTCTTGCTCATTACGGGAGTTCCTGTAACCTGTCCATTGAGTTTAGATGTAGAACCATCTTCATTATCTACTTTAATAGTTCTACCATAGCTGCTCACACTGTGACCATGACTGAATTTTGCCCCTTTAGATGAAATTTCCTCCTTATACACCCTCCTAATATACTTAACCAATCCAACCTTTTTAGGACTCAAGGTGACAACAAAGTTCAGAAAATCATTAAGAGAGTACCGTGCTTTAAAATCATCTCGCATACTCTGATAGTCTTCAAAGAGTCGAGGGGCTTCCCGTTCATAGCTTTCCCTGAACTTAATGTCGTCCTGTTCAATCTCTTCTCTGGATTTCCCTACAATACTGTAGTAACCCATAACTAAACTGATGAGTGCTGGTCACTCAAATGATGCTAGATGTTAATTCACTGAATATTTGTTTTAACCCACAAACATGCAACCATTAAAAGTGACATGCAAGTGTTGATCACTAACATGCAACCTCAAAACTTGACATGCAAGCATATGGGTGTTCTCTATATGGACATGCAAGTACTGGGTACTAACATGCAACTGCAAATACTGACATGCAACTGTTCAAATTTTCTGATTTCCCAACAGGATGGCAGGAAACCGCTCTGATACCACTGTAATATCCCTGACGGATATTGACTAAAATTTTGAATGCTCTGATTTGATTTTTCTGAATCTTGTAATTTTTCAATCAAACCCTAGGACAGAATTTTCTGATTTTCTATTTGCACCTTCAATTTGTCAACAACATGAATTATAGAATAGCCTAACTACTAGGAATGAGATACACCATACATTTCACATAAATGATCAACACAATCAGAACACTGCTGCCATGGATTCAGTTTGCTTCAGACTTCCATTACATCACATGTATGGCTTATCATAGCCAATTACAAATATCAGAGTGCTATTACGATACTGAAATGAAATAATGAATACATACCAGCTTCAATACTCAGATCTACTATGACGAAAGGCTTCAATGATGATGATTACAAATGTTTATTGACTGTTGCATACATCAGCCATGTCTGATTATTATCAGACTTAAATCAGACTTTTATACAAAGCAAAATGAGCATCAATATGCTTTCAAACCTTCACCAATCAATGCTAAAACAAAGAGATAAGACCAATATGATGTCCTATCATTCATTGGACCTTACAAATGCCCTAAATGAGTTCTGATATACTGCTGTGACAGAGATATGACTGCTGCAATAACCTTTGATAGCCAAGATTGCATCAAAATACCAAAATAGTGCCACAAATATGCTTGCAAACTAAACACAAAATGGTACGGATCACTGTAGCAGCGGTATGGATCACTGTAGCGGCAGTACGGATTACTATAGCAATCTTTAAAAAATCATTGAATCTCTAAAATCTTCAATTCCAGCCAATCAAGCATTCAAACCCTTCTTCAAATATGCCAATTTAACTTTCAAAACCCTAGCTGGAATAATGCAGAAAATGTCTCCAATAAGCTCTAAATGGACTCCTGAATGAAGCCCACACTATGGCAATAATATCAGCTAGTATTGCGCAGCCTCAGAATTGCATAAACATTGAAGAGTTCTCGTTCTTCAATGGCTGATATGCAGAAACCCTTTGTCTCCTCCAGAAAACCACAAAAACAGATTCAAAATGATCATTTAATAATGAATGATTTGCTTTTCCCAATACCTTATATATTCCACCTCAAATTCACTTTTAATTCATTTCATTCAATTTACTTTCATTTCCCTTTTAATTAAGTCCTTATGATATAATCTTATACTTAGGTGTACTTTTTCCATAAATTCATTAATGACTCATTGACTCAAAATGGCCCCACTTATAAAGTTAAATCATAACTTTATAATAAACCTTTTTATCATTTAAGTGGCTCCAAACTCAACATTGAATTATAAAGTTAAATGATAACTTTATAATATATCATTAATAAATACAATATCATTAATGCCACTTAAAATAATTATATCTCCTTAATTAAACATCATTTTCCAATTTCGTTTCAACCTGGGGTTTCACCATGGTACCCTCTATGCATCCAACCATCTTACCAAAAATAGCAGGGATCCATCTCTATCAACCTCTGTTGGCTAAAAATAGCAAGAGCCTCCAATACAGGACCAGAGACCTCTAAACAACCTTATCACCAGCTGAAACTGGGGAACAACACTGAAATCACCACATGACCAGATACCCTGCTATAAATAGAAACTCAGGAAAGATGACTTACTATAAATAGTAAGTGTGTAGAACTGAGTCCAACGAAGGCCAAACCTAAACCCATACTGAGCTCTGATGGAGAAAACACACTGATCTCTGCCAAAAGGGACCCTCTAACCATCTGAGTTAGCCTACGAGGGCCAATGATAGGCTAAACCATCATAAAACAGGATCACACTAAAAAGGGGACATTACATCCAGGTTGCTAGGCGCCTCGTGCAGGGTCAGGGATTCTTCAAAAGTGTAGTGCTTCGTGATTGGTTGGAAAAAGCACCTTAACCATGTTCTTGACCTTTGGCTTGCGAAAGACCAGTAGGGTCATGGTGGCTGAAGACAGTTGTTTATTTGATTCTTTTTATGCAATTCAGATATGGATATACCATTGTAATGATCATTGTATGGCTTGTGTAGCCAATGTATGTAACTGTATTGTTCATTGATATACTCTTGATGTACTTGACAATTGTATAAGATTACATTTATGGATACCTCTATTGATAGAAAAATTCATTCTTCCATTTTTGGATTGAGTTTGCTTTTCATTGGCTACTTTTAGTCAGTGGTATTTTTGGACTTTACAAGATTGTACCTTCTTGAACCTTGATTGTTGGTTTCTCATAGTCAAATCAAGACTAGTTTTACTTACAAACTTGTCTATCCATTGTTGAGGCTGAAATGTGTGTAAAAGCTTGAATTTTCAATTTGTTTTCTCTCTAACCATTCTCTTTCTTGCCCTATCTTCTGTATTTTTTTTTAGATTTAGTTAGTTTATAATTTCAAAACTTGCAGAGTGTTGTTATAGAGTTGAAATTTCATGAATGCAAATTGATATATTGTTGGTTATAGGCTGAAATGTTATATTTTATGGCAATATATGTTAGGAACAGTTTGCTTATTGATTGATAAATCTGAAAACTTATTGGTTTATGTGCAATTTAACCCTTGTATGTTGGAAAGTTTCTCCATCTTATAAGGCCCCTTGAAACAACAAAAGATGTCAAAAAATTGAGTTATCTTGTAAGGCCAAGACCTGGCTGGGAGAGACCTTAAAGTAGTCACTATCCATTCTTTGGGATTTGATTCCTTTCAAGAGAGATAAAGTACTCAGTATTTTATGTAATGACCACCCTAGTTTTTTTGTTTTTTTTTTATTATTGAAATAATGTTAGCTGAAATCCAAAGCACGGGTAGTCTTCAAAACACTTTCTGATCACCAAGATATCGAGGTGGGCAAGGTGAGAGCATACGATGTTTGAATCACACTTCTACTCAATCTAATATAGAATTGAATGCAATGCAAATGATTACGTACACACTAGGCATCCACGACGACCACATTCCTCGCTTATTCAGCGGAGTATGTAATGTGCAACACAAGCATGCACTAGGTGGCGTAGCCAACCACTTCTACGCTTCTTCAACGGAGTGCATGATAGACAAAATGAGTATGCAATGTACTGGCATGGAGCAAGTCTCGATTCAGATCAAAGTGATCGATAGTACCAGACTTGGCCAGTTATGGAATGCTATAGGGATTGGTGGTAAACCATCCAATCTTACAAAATGAAGCATGCATTGACAACCACTGGCGGTACTACCATCCGGGGTTACAAACACAAAGATTTATGATCATTAAACATGAACATGATCTTCACGGAGCTGCAATCTGATTTTTATTGAACTATGAGTGCTGAGATACAAAGGAAATCAAGCATAAACTTACTCCAAACTGAAAGCATAATAGTTATACCATGATTGATGCCTTTGATGAAGTGCCAGGGGGTCTGAAAATAAGACTCTGCATGCTAATACTGACTGTTGCAGGTCTGATAACTGATTTTCAGCACTGTAAATACTGTCCCAGCACCACTCAAATCATCCAAAACACCATATTATGCAGCTTCTCCACCTTCAAACTGCCTTAGACCCCTTCTACCTCCCAGCGCGCCCCCATTCCATGTGTTTTGGCCAGCAATAATGTGATGTCCCGATATTAAGGCATTGTTTAAATTAAAGATTTAAACATCATGATAAAGATGGTGAAGTCGCTTTCGTAAAATGTGGTGTTTAGTCATATTTAAATAAACATATATAATATAATATTTAATAAATAATATTATTATATAAATATTTATATATTTATTTTAATTAACAAGAATATATTATTATATTTATAAATGACAAATATAAATATAATATATAGTATATAATTATAAATATTGTTAATATGAATATAATATTAAATTAAATGTTATTATAAGTATGATCATTATAATATAATAAATAATATAAGATATTATATTAATAAAAATATTATTATATATATTAAATCAGGTATTAAATATATTAACATACTATAAAGCGCTGCCTATAGACAGCGATCATCATTAAGGCAAAGATTTTTATCTTGCTAAGGCAGCGATTACCTTGCAAGATGAGATGCGATCAGCATCAAGGCAGTAATAATTTATGTATGGCAGCGGTTAGTAGAGATAAAGATATTACATTGGGAAAGGTGTGATTCCTTGTAGGGGTGTATCCTTTTGAAAGAGATGCAATCTTTCATAAGAAACGTATCCATTGTGGAGGTATAGAAGATGGGAGAATTGGGAGTTAAAGAGGATACACTTGGCTCAGCCTAAGAAACAAGAAGATATTTCTAATATATAATTTTCTGAGTATCCAAGGAAATGAAATGATCTGGGAATATGGAAAATGCAGCTATAGATCTGAATATGAAAAGATAAGAAGGATAATTACTGAGTTAAAATATAATATTTTAGATATATTTTCTGAGTATAAAAGAAAGAAGAATATATATATTTTTGAGAAGGAATTGAAACAAGAAACAACTTATAAAATATACAACCATTCTCTTATAAATGCATTTGATTCAATCATAGCAACAGGTAATAAAATCCTTCATATAGCAGATCGTTCCAGCAGGTATAAGAGGAACAAGGGAAGATATTAGAAGAAACAAATACAGCAGATCGCTGAGTATATCAGACCTCTGTCATTCAAACAAAATCTACACCAAATAAAGGAATACAATCCTTAGATCTCCAAGGATACAAGGCAAGAATTATATACTTGGTATGCTGTATCTAACCCTATGTTTATTATGATGAATCCCATGTAGTGAGTAATGACAAATGTATAGATTATCATTAGTATCATTACACATGTATATATAAGCATTGTGAAACTTGCTATGAAATATATAAGAGACATTAATAGATTGTATTCACAACACATTTGGTATTTTCAAGCTAAAAGCTTATTTATTTCTATTGCCCACAACCATTGGGAGAGGCAAGGTTTTGTTAGGGAGCGGCGGAGTAAATCCAACCATCGAGTTGGTTTCATCGCGCCCTAGACAAGTAAATCCCTGCCCAAGATTGAGGATTAGAAGAGAAATAAAGATTGAGACTTGAACATAGCCATAGCCAATACATAATGTGCTATGAATAAATGTGATCATTTGGTGTGTTGAAGTATATCGAAATATGTTCAAGTTAATACTTAGTTATTTCTATTGCCACAACCATTGGGAGAGGCAAGGTTTTGTTAGGGAGAGGTGGAGTAAATCCAACCATCGAGTTGTTTTCATCACACCCTAGACAAGTATATCCCCGCCCAAGGTTGAGGAATAGAAAGGAAGTAAGGATTAAGACTTGAACATAGTCGATACTGAATTGTGTTATGAAGTGAACTGAATATGGATTATACTATTGATTTGATCTCATTGTTTATGTTATGTAGTATTGTTCTCATTATTAATTATGCTATTATAGATAAGTTTGATATGAATGATAGATGAATGATGCTAGGAACTGAATATTATCTTAATTTATTGATCTTTCATATTTCTAATGTCCCTTTCTAGTGAACTTATTGTATGCAAGTAAAGAAATCAAGAATATCCTAAAAGGGGACATTACAAATAAGGAAGCGCTTCACTTTAGAGAAGTGACACCAAGGGTTTCTACTATACGCCCTGGTACAGCACGTACGGTCTGCAACAACTTCACTACTTACACCCTCAAACACTCTACTATCAGCACAAATTTCCCAAGAAATTGCTATTGGATATCAGCGCACAGAAAAAGAATGAAGTCAATAGCAAAGTCGCATAGTTCCTATCAAACCCTTGCACCCAACCATGGTGTACGGCCTGCAAAAGTACGGCATGATTTTTGCTCACAAGCAACAACAGAAAAGCATCAAATCTACATTAAAATCTTAGTCAAACGACTCTAAAATGATCGGGAATTAGAAAGCATCAAACCCTTCCTTCAGTAAACTATTGTAGACAAACTCCATTGAAGCTCTATGTGATTCTAGAGGCAAAATCACCCAGTAGACTAGCTAGGGTTGATCTTTCACAACCGAAACTAGAAAGAAATGAGGGTTTCAAACCCACAAGACAAGGTACTAAGGCTCTCACAAGAAATTTGATATCAAAATGCATAAACCTCCAAATGAGCACCAAACGCCCTTTTATATATTCCCAAATGGAGTACTCGAGAAAAATATTATAATATTGCCCTATGACTTTTCAAAGATATTAAATATTCCTCCAAAAAGGGGATGCCACTTAAGTCCTAAGTCTTTTCCATGTCTAGCGCCAACCTGGGGCTTGAAAAGACACTTTTTATAACTTTAAGTTGTCAACGTAAAAATATAAAGTTAGAACTTTAGGCAACTTAAAATAATTATTTAAAAAAACTATTTCCCTTTAAAACATCCAATTAGTCTACGGGACACCAGGCAATAGGCTAATGGTCACCACACAGATCACTGACAGAAAGGGGACATTACATTTTATCTAAGTTGAGAAATGCTAAAAAACCATCAACATGTGGCATAAACATCTATTGCGCTCAACGATGGTAATATGGTTGGGAGGTGGGTAACATTCCCCATTGGTCCATTCTTAAAGATCTTGTAGAAGTTGGAGGAGTTCCTTGTTCAAAATTTCATGTTATGCTTTATGGTTATTTGAGCACCTTGGTGGTGGCTAATTATTAATGTAATATCATGCTTTGTATCATTTATGTATTGGAGTGTGATCCTTCCATGTTTGGGAAGTAGCCTCTATCTTGTAATCATGTTATGATCTCATTTGGTTGGAAATTTGATACTTGCTTTGGAAGGAAATTATCATGTTGTGATATTCATTCTTATGTGTAGAAATGATTAATTTGGGACGTTTTTGTCCTCTTTTATATATGTTGTATTTATGTTATGGATGCCTTGTTGTTGGATTGCATTCCACCCATATAGGAGGCGATGATCCTATCGTTGGTTTTGGCTCATGTCGACATTGGTGTTGAATGTGCATAGTGTTTTGTAGCACTTTCGTCATGTTTGCTTTGTAGTTTTTTCCTTGTTTTAGGAGCAAATGTTGCTCTTCTCGTTTCTTGGGAATCATGCCCTTTTGGAGGCTCTCGTGTGGCCAAGTCGATGTCCACAATCCCTTAAATGTTTGCCTCAAACCGTTTCTTAACAGCTCGTAAATTGAAGAAGTTATGCTTCGTTGAGTGAAGAACTGAGCTTGCTGGTTTTTGTGCCTTAGTGCTTTTCCCTTCTTTGTTTTTGCAAGTTGGGTTCACAGTCCGAAATGCATTGGCAAGCCAGGTTTGCCAGTCCGAGGTGCAATCGGATCCTGAAACCCGAAGTGCAGGAAGTCTGGAGTTCGGAGTCCCGTTGCACATTGCAAGTGCAAGTTGCAACCGGTCTCCGGAGTTTGAGTTGTCTACGGAGTCAGGGTTATGAGTTGACCAACACTTTGCAAGTTGCAATTGCAAGTGAAACCTCGAAGCCTGAATCGTTCATATTGTACTATTTTGGACTTTTGTGGGGCTTTTGCATAGTGCGAGTTGCTTTCTGGATCCGAAGTCTAAAATGCATGATGTGTATTATCCCTTGCTAGGATATTCTCTAAAATTCTGAATGCTCTGATACCACTGTAGTATCCCACCCTTTCCTGAGTTGATTGTTTTGTTTTTTTTTCAATAGTATATAATGCCAGTAAATTGCAAACATATGGATTTCAAATACAATGAAAGATATTTTGGGGTAAATGTCAGGTCAATTAAATTTGATTTATCATAGTTGCAAATACAAGAATATATATACTCAAAGTCAGAATTGCATTTCCTTTGCAAATTGTATTTCACACATACCCGTACACCATAGCAATGCTTATTTGAAAATTCTGAAGATGACTAACAGCAAACACTTTAACAACAAATCTGAGACTCATTAGCAGCAATTTCTGGTAATTAGCATCAGCACCATGAAACCCTTGAACTGTTGTCTATGTTTTGTTCACCTAGGAACTATCACACTTCCCTTATGCTGTTGTACGGCCCAACAATGAACAATCTTCCATAAATACAAACAACAATCAATGCCCTTCAGATTTTTCAATAAAAATCTCTTCAAACCCTTAGAAAACTTCTCCAATCTGCTCAAATGTGACCACTGATTTGTAGCCACCTGGAAAAACTACCTTCAGATGATATTACACACCCTCAGGAAGCTGATACAAAGAAGATGCTACACTCTCCAATGCCAAATCTGCAGAAAACCCTAAGTTCTCTCTCACAAGCCAAAGCTTCTTCAAAAATCATAAGTGTCGAATGATCAAATGATTGAATGAATCTATTTGCTTTTTGGAAAAAGCTTTTATACCCCCTCAAAAAAGGCACGACTCACCATGTGCTTTTTGGCTTTCAAAATAATATTTTATTATTTGCTTTTGTTGCCTCAATATTACCTTGGTTATTGTGCCCATAATAAATTAATATCATTAATTGCACTTTATCATGTGTCATTGGCCCCCCTTTTAATATAAAGTCAAAATATAACTTTATATTATAAAGTTTTAATTAACATCATTAATGACACATTAAAATATTAATATCTCCTTAAAAATCCATCAGTTAGCTACGCCAACTGAAACCAACGTCAAAACTGCCAAACACTGAATGATCAAGCACCCTGCCACAAATAGCAACTTCCAATAGCTGACTTACTATAAATAGTAAGTACGCACCACTGAGTCCTGAAACATCTGCAAAGGCCCAAACATAGGTCGACACTGCATCTGAGACCTGTCCAGGTGCCCTGCTATAAATAGAAACCTCGACTCCCTGAAAAAGTAACTTACTATAAATAGTAAGTGTGCCAAACAGAGTCCAACGAAGGTCAAACTTGAACTCTTACTGATCACTGGAGGCGAAGCCACACCGAATACTGCCAAAATAAGACCCCCTAACCATCTGCTCTAGCCTACGAGGGTCAACTAACACAAAGTCCCAAAATAGCAGGTTACTATAAATAGTAACTCCTAAAAAATAGGAACTGCTGACAAAAGAAACATCCCTAAAAAATAGGAACTCCAAACTGGTCAAACAGGGCCCGATCCCACACCTCCTAAAAAATAGGGACTTACTAAAAATAGCAAGTCTTGGACAAGTTCGAATCAGGCGCAGAAAGTGTCGATCAACTCCAATTGTCCGTCTGAACCCTGTTGAGCAACAAAAACTCTGCTCTGGCTGTGCTGGAACCACCCCAGAAGCCAGCACCATCCAAACTGCATGAGGGCCTAAAAATGGGCACATTACAGTCCACCCTCCCTAAAATTGCTTGACCCCAAGCAATCTCAACACTGTAATAACTCCAACCAACAATCCATGGTATGCCTAGATCCCAAATCAATCGTTGATGCCTGAAGCAGGCGATGCAATAAGAGTCCATCAACATGAAGATACCATCATCAAACATCCTCCAAGGGCTGGAGCAAAAGAATTTTGCCTCTATCCGCAAAAGATCAACGTATCTAGGTGCCATCAACCAAAATCCTGCACAAGTACTGCAATCAAGCACACTGGATACTCCATTCTCCATCACACTATCCATCAACTCATCTAATAACCTGTGATGAATAGTGATAACCACAAAGCTGGACCACCTGCACCAAATCCTCTACTGCCTCACGCTAACACTAACAATATCAAGCCAAAGATGTGAAGCAACGTATTGTGGCCCTGAAGAGGTAGTGTGTCGAACAATTCCAGGGTCCAAAATGAACCTAGATAGACCACACCACTGAACTGGATTATTGCCCTCATCAGTGGCAATGACCAAGACATTATCTGGCAAACTACCAGGATCCCAAATGACATGTGGAAAGCACTATAGTCAACTCTCTGCACTATCCTGCAGTAACAGTATCCTCCTATCCTGTCAGATCCTGTCACCCTGTGCAAAAACCACCCCCAATGCAACTGACCACTGGACCTGTGGGTTATGGACCCAAACAACTGCCAGAAAAGATGAGTATCTCCTAACTCATCTGCAAATGTTGGTGTCCCCACAATACTCCAACTGCCAAAGCTAGAAGAAGAGTGCTCCTGACACCAACTCATAAAGCCAGTTGCACTAATCAATGCAACTGTGAAGGGCTGATCCCTCTCAGCATCAATGGAAGTGGATATTTGTGCCTCTTCCCTCACGAGTGCACCATACAACTGCCTAGCAAGCATGAAAGCACAACCTCTATCTGTAAGCATCTGCATGGCATCAGATCTCATCCTGTCAAGCGCACGCCTAACCAAGTGCAAGCTGGATGCCGAGATTCCATACTTAGGCCCATCTAGTGCCCCATCAGACTGGGCTAGCCCAATGAGGTGCTCGATCCATCTATCTACCTTACCATATCAGCCTAAGACTCGTGCCACCTCCTCCTCTGTTGAATACTTATCCCCAAGGAATAAGCCAAGAGGTGTAGCCTGCTGCAATTCATGCATGTTCTCTACCAAAGCTCGGATTACACGGCTGCAAGTGGCATCACTGTGTGGATTTTCTGCCTGTACAACATGAAGTTTGGGATCATTAATGAGGAGTAACTCCTCATCGAAATCTGATTCTAAATCAACAACATGCTCATTTACTAAAACTAATTTTAAATCATGCACATGGCTACTATCAACATCACAATGTGAGCATATATCATTGCCTTCCCGAACCTCGTCATGTAGCTCTTCTTTTCCCTCATTTCCTTGTCCCTCAATCACATGCACAACATAAAATTCTTGCCCATCCAAAGAGGCTGCAATAGAAGACTGATTTTCTGATTTCTTTGGTGAAGCATGAGCCAAACTCAACTCCACATTCAACTCCTCAATCTGATTTTCCGCCATAAGGAGAGCCATTTGAGAGTCTTCCAAAGATTTTCTAGTCTTCACTAGCTCCATGGTGAGTTGATCAACCTCTTCCTCTTTCCTCTTCAATGCATCTGAATATATGACACCCAATTCAAGTAGGTGATCTCTATCGGAAAGAAGAGTTAAATAGTTATTTTTCATAATCTCCATGGCTGTCTTAAACGCTTGCAAACCAGAGATTGATGAAGCCTCTTCAACACCTCTATGTCTCCCCTCAAGTTGGACCTTCCACAGATGAATTTCCACCATCTTGTGGGAATGATCAAAATGGGACAGCGTTGTAACAATCTTATCTTCACCAACCTTTAGTTGGTTCTCCAAATCAGACTTAGGGACCAAGGAAAATTCATTAGTTGAAGTTGTGGGCTGCCAATGGAGAGCTTGACTCTCATCAAAATATTCTTCTGAAGTGTCCTCATGCTGGTTTGGAACTAGAGCAGTAGTAGTTCCCAACCCAAACTCCTCATCATCACTCCAAAAAATAGACTCAATGGATGATGAATCGCTAACCTCATGCAGAGAGGTAAGATCAATCTTAGGACTATCAAAAAAGTCCCCAATCATAACCTCCATGTCACCAACTAAGAGACTCGTGCAACCCTGTCCTGTAGTATCCACTGTTTCTTCCTCTCTACCTTCTGTAACATCAATTGGGTGAAGATCAACTGAAATAGACCCGATCTCAATACTGCTGGTCCACACTTCACCCGTTACTTTTCCCTCTAGATTTTCGTGAGTGCATTTAACATCAGCCCCAAAGGAATCATTAAAAGAATCCATACCATTGCTATCCAAATCACTAACATGCTCTATGCTAGCCTCTAATGTAGAAGCCTCAAGTGAAACCTCATGCAAAGATGATGTAGACAAATCATTACCCAAGGCTATCCCCATTTCATCTAGAGTCAAATTAGCATGTCTATCAAATTCATCATATAAATTTTTGCATACCTCATTGGAACTTGAAGAAACCATATCATTCTCTTGAAGAGTTGTATCACCCATATGTGAAGATTCTCGATCCTTTCCATGTGTAAACAAATCATAAGCTATAGCATGATATTTCTTCCTTGCTTGCTCAGTTTTGTGACAAAGTTTGGGATGCATGTCCATATAGTCCTTGAAAGGAAGATCCTCCTTAACCTTTTGGGGAAGAGTGTTATACTCCTCAAATATGCTAAGCACTTATGCTTCCTTGTCTTGGACATTGGACCTTTGCTAGTAGAAAGTGAAAAAGATCCTTTAGAGAGTCCAAACTTTGAAAGTGAATCATTTAAACGCTGCAATTCACGTATGGTCTTATTTTGTGTTTGTTCAAACTCTTTCCATGCCTGTTTATTGCTAAACAGCTTTGCCATGATGACCTACCTCGCTGTCCCAATTGAAAACCAAATCCAAACTGACTTGTGCACAACTAATTTCACACCAATTGAATGCAAGCATTACCCAACAGGCTGGCAGGAACAATGCTCTAAAAAAAACTAACATGCAATCACAAGTACTAACATGCAACTACTAATACCACACATGCCACCACTGAGCATTGACATGCAACCATTAAAACTGACATGCAAGTTCTGATCACTAACATGCAACCCTCAGAATCGACATGCAAACATCTGGGTAGTCTCAAAACTAACATGCAAGTGAAAGTCTCTGACATGCAACATGAAGTCCCTGACATGCAACTGAATATTTCTGAATAACCCAACAGGATGGCAGAAAACCGCTGTGATACCACTGTATTATCCCTTGCTAGGATATTCTCTAAAATTCTGAATGCTCTGATACCACTGTAGTATCCCACCCTTTCCTAAGATATTTGATTTCGAAGTTTTGATTTTTATTTTTTTTCAATGGTATATAATGCCAGTAAATTGCAAACATATGGATTTCAAATACAATGAAAGATATTTTGGGGTAAATGTTAGGTCAATTAAATCTGATTTATCACAGTTGCAAATACAAGAATATATATACTCAAAGTCAGAATTGCATTTCCTTTGCAAATTGTATTTCACACATACCCGTACACCATAGCAATGCTTATTTGAAAATTCTGAAGATGACTAACAACAAACACTTAACAGCAAATCTGAAACTCATTAGCAGCAATTTCTGGTAATTAGCATCAACACAATGAAACCCTTGAACTGCTGTCTATATTTTGTTCACCTAGGAACTATCACGCTTCCCTTATGCTGCTGTATGGCCTAGCAATGAACAATCTTCCATAAATACAAACAACAATCAATGCCCTTCAGATTTTTCAATGAAAATCTCTTCAAACCCTTAGAAAACTTCTCCAATCTGCTCAAATGTAACCACTGATTTGCAGCCACCTGGAAAAACTACCTTCAGATGATATTACACACCCTTAGGAAGCTGATACAAAGAAGATGCTATGCTCTCCAATGCCAAATAGCAAGTCTTGGACAAGTTGTCTGAATCAGGCGCCGAAAGTGTCAATCAACTCCAATTGTCCGTCTGAACCCTGCTGAGCAACAAAAACTCTACTCTGGCTGTGCTGGAACCACCCCAAAAGCCAGCACCATCCAAACTGCACGAGGGCCTAAAAATGGGGACATTACATGATGCAAGAGGAACCCAAAGTCCAGTGTTGTCTTGAGCCCAAAAATAGAAGTTCATTTGCACATTGCAATTGTAGAGTGAAGATGTTTTCTGAAGTCTAAAAGGGTGCAATATGCAATTGCAACCCAAAGCCCGAACCCAAGCCAGTGTGCAGGTTGCATGTTGCAACCCAAGTCTGAAACCCAACCCTTTGCAAGTTTTCCTTGAAGTCTGAACTTTGGCAGTTTTGGCTTTTCTGCTTGTCGTAGCTCCAAGATATCTGAGGGGTCGTCTTGTAGGGATGCCATGGGGGTTTTTCAATGACCTTGGAGATCCTGTCACTCTTTGTCTCGTTTTTTATGCCAACCATGGTGTTTTGTCCCAATGTGTTTTTAAGTCTTCCACTAGTGTCACCTTGCTTCGTGCATTGGTGTGCATGCCAAGTGTGTCATTGCATGTTGTTATGACACCTTGGGCACGTAGGTGTGTTGTGTGGCTTGCTTAATGTCACTTTTGTATTGCAAAAAAATTGTTCGTCCGGTTTTTGTGGGTTAATATCTTGGGTGAAAACCCGAGGCATTACACTATGCAGTTGAATCTCAATAAACCATCACATAATTTGATACAATGTGAAAACACCTCTCACATGAAAATTTATTCTCAAGTTTAATCAAGGTGATACATTGTTCCACATCCATCCACTTTACGAACTAGGGGTTATATTCAACAAATAAATCAAAGCTATATTGGACATTTCTCCAGATATATTATATTTGTCTGTATGGCTAAAGCAACCAATCAGATACAAATGCCCCAAACAAAAGAGTGTTGACACCCAATCTGAGACAGCAAACTCTCTGTCGGGGTATGCACAGTGAAAATATTCTGCTTTCACCATCTGTATAACTTGGGGATTCCACCTGAGCAATTAGAAGAAGTGTGATTCTACATCTGTCCACCTCAGGAAAAAAGGAGGCATACTTATTGAATAGAATATAAATTGTATTGGGCATTTTGGGCATTTCAGCTGACAGTGTATATCTCATGTATATGTCCAAAACCCTCAATGATCAATATCCCAGCAAATATGTATCAACACCCAGTCATATAGAACATTCAACAAACCCTCTGGTGCAGATTGATAGGACTATAGACCTTTTAAGGTTAGTAGGGCTGGGATAATACCTTCTGCATTTAGGACAAAGGCAAGGGACCATTGAGCCTTTGCTTTTTGCGGGGCAGGGGTGGTTCTTCCTGTGACTTGGTGCAATTTCCATGATCTACCAATGTGCATGCAGCTGCAGGAGATTGTTTGGAAAAGCGAGAACCCAGAGGGAGTGTCTCTAGCGCTCTTGCTTTGAACATGTACAGGCTTTTGAACCTGGACAGGCAAATAAAAGGTAAAGGTAAAGGTATTTTTTTGGGTCACCCCCAACTCGGACACCAACCAACTTAATATATGAAGCTGTAGAAACCTATTGTTTTTCAGTTTACCATATATATTATTCAAACAGGGTATACATACCCTGCCCCTCTTGGTATTCAAACGTGCGTTCTCAATAATGTCCACACACCTGCACCATCAGGCCCTGCCAGCTAAAAATCAAAATGTTTTGGAGAACTTCTCTACAGTCGAGCTTTCAATGTAGGATGGTATTTGGGCTCTGAGGCTGGCCAGCCTCACAATCCCAAAAAAATCTATCATAGATCAACATATTGTTTATAGGGAGCTATACAGCTTCTATTAGATGCATACCGAAGGGATCTAAATTATAAACATCAAATACATCTAGTATTACCGAATCGTTAAAGAATTGGAGTAATATAAATTAAATTATCTGATAACTGATGTCTACGAGAGAGTGAAAATACAAACAGGAGATAAGGGGGCTTAGATTACTTAGTAGTCCATCTTGAAATGAGAGTATTCAATGATACCTACCTAGGTGCCACCCCCTATAGAAAACGGGCAGTATGAAGCACACTCTAATTAGGTACTGGTGAGTAGAGTAGGTAATAGAGGAAAGGGCGATCAATTAAAAAAAAATGCAAACAGCCATTGCACAATTTAATGCATTAATGTAATGGTGAAATTTGGAATTACCCGCGGCAACAAGCGTTAGTGGAGCAACAATGGTGTGTATTTCTGCAAATGGTGCCAGGCCACTCCAGAGCTAATACAAAAAAATCGAAGCCAGCTCCTGTTCGATTCCCTCCGAACTCTATATGACTAGTACTAGAACTAGTACTAGAACTAGCGGACATAAGCGTGAAAAGGCTGAGGAACACTATTAGAAAGAATAGGGAGTCCATGACGATGAGTGGACACTGGTCTGCCGGTGGAATCAAAACATGCAGCTCAATGCTATCTACTAGTCCACAAGTCCATATTTTTATTTTGGAAGGAAATAAAACGGCTAATAAAATCATGTCTTTGAATAAAATATATGTTAAGATAAAACAATTAAATAAGTATTTATAAAATGTCTTAGGAATAATTTTAATAAATTTGTGCTCGCCATGTCATTTTTGAAAGTTATATGTGCTTCTAAACCTTGCTCTCGAACTTCTATGACCCCCCTTCATTTATAGGGCTTCACCTCCCCCTCTCTCTTGATTTTTCCTCCATTGCATGTGGATGACTTAGACAATGGATAGTGCATAGGGTTTTCACTAGATAAGGGCTCAAATCGTAGTGGCTTTAGTGATGAGACTTATGACAACATTGAGATTTGTGCATCAAATTTCAAAGGCACACAATGAAAGAGCACTTATCCTTTCTTCTCTCTAAGAGTGGTGAGCTCTCACCAAAAGATTGTCATCCCTCTAATGTTACTAAGAAGTTCTTGCCAAAGGATTTTAGGACTAGCTAGGAAAATAATTATTCTAGCTCCTATCATGCTAGGACCTCCAAAGTTCCTCGAAATGGTGCGAGCTCTGCAAATGGTGTGAGCTCTCCAGATTCTAAGCTCTTAGGTGTTAAGGGCTCCCTCTCAATTTAGATTCCATCTATTGTGTTCGGAGAAAATGTTGCCTTGTATCAAAATTGGTTGAAGTAGATTACCATAATTTATAAATTTCAAAACTTTTGGCCTAGTTTGACCAAGTTGTATGAATGGATGACTATCCATTGGAAAGTCCTAGTTAAGCAAGGATTCTCTATCTATGTGAAAGGTCATTTTTCAGTCAAACGTGAATCCATCTCGAATAGGGATGCCCTCCTCAAAGGAAGCCTTTGGTTCTAGAACAAGACTTTTCTAAAAAGGAAGCCATGGTATCTTGATTTTAATTCCCTAATTAAATCCTTCCCAATATCTCCAATTTGGGTGTGGTTACCAAACCTCCCGCTTCAATTTTGAAGTGAAGAATGTCTTTCCTCTATTAGAAAATCTATGGGAAATCTCATTTATGTTCCTAATGTGAGAGAGATGGTGTGTCATTTTACCTTTGTATGGATCCTTGTGAGTTTTGACCTATCAAAAAAGTTACCAATTGAAATGCATTTAAAAGTTCGAAACAAGGTATGGACTTAATAGTGTGATCATGAAGGGATTGCCTTTAGATGCAAAGCATGTTTTGCCACTAGTCGTTTAGCCACCAAATGTCTAAAGGCATCCCTCTTCACTCAATACCCTACTTCCTCAAAGCAAGCCTCCTGGTGGAAAGGTGCAAACCAACAACACACATGGATGGACTCCATTTATGAAGATGATAAATGTTCTGAGGATGACCCTTCTTCTATTTCAGATTCTTCATTAGCTTCCTCACTTAAGGTTGATATGCCCCCTCCTGCTAAACTTGTGATTTCATAAATCCCCTCTATAGCAAGGGAGTCTTTTTCTTCAACAAACACTTTTGAGAATTCCCCCTTTGATGCTCCTACACTAGTCATTCCTCCCATGGAAAATCCTTCAAAAACTATAGATGTTTGGACCAAGGTCAAAAGTAAAAAGAAGAAGTCATCCTTAGTGAAAGGCATTCATGTCAACAACATGAGGATTTTTTGCTCCTATGTAAAAAAGACTTAGCCCGATTTTGAGACTCTATGCTTGGCCTTCTTGATCATGGGATTTGGCCCTCTTTGATTGTAATACTTTTTGATGTTTTTTCGCTAATATGTTTGCTTCCCTATTTATGGATTTGAAGCACAATGTCATTTATTTAATTTTATAATGGGTGCAAGCCCTTATCCCACATTTGATCAAGCAAGATAAATAAATAAATATCTTAGGAATAAGAGTTGAGATTGATGAAGATATTGCATTAAATATTTAAAATTCAAATAAATGAAATAAGGTATTTAGCTCTTAGTATGATGTATAATCAGATTTTTCCATGTGTCACAGATCAATTCATACCCATGATTAAAAAAAAGTGAATCAAGTACAATGGAATTAGTACAAATTATATTTCTCTATATGGATCACTTTTGCAAATGTGGATTTATCTTGTACAACTGCTAAGTCAATCCCACAATTACAAATCTAATCCTTTTGTATAAATTTAATTTATAATGGTCCTCAATCTTGGAAATTGTTTGCCTATGTTTATGAACTTGCATAAAAACTTAGTTATATCGTTGAGAGTTTGCATGTGATAGGAATAGTATCTCCCTTGTGTCAAATCCCATAAAGATATTGATTAATGACTTTGTACAAAGATTGAAGACAAGAAGTAGTCGTGCATTGTGCCCTAGAATGATGATACGATGTTGATGTCACTAGATAATTCTTTGTAAGGCTCGTTGGTATGTGCAAGAAGTGACCAAATCACAAATTTGCTAATTGTTCTAAATGAATTAGGGTTTTTATTTAAATGCAACACCCTAACATGCAATCCAAAACATTTAATGCTTTAAGTCAACTCATAATGACTAGATGAAAGACAAATAACAAGTCTAAATTTTGAATTTGAATTTTAAGAAATCTTGGGTCATTTTTGTAATTGCACATCTAATGGAGGTCATTTGTGTAATTATGGATCTAATCCTAGGTGGGGAACGAATAAAATTGGGGATCAAGTCCAAACCTTGGGAAAGAGTGCAAATGGGATTACGTTGGGATTATGTTATTTATTTATTTCAACTTGAAATGCATCATTTTTCACACTAGTCATTGCAATAAGGACAAATGGGTCAAAGTGAGTCCAAAATGAAAGGGTAAAAGTGCAAGGTATGCAATTTTCACCATTACAATAATAAAACTATAGATAAAGAGCTATGATAATTATATTATAGAGATTAGAAACATGGAAATTAAGAATGAGAGGACTTAGTTGATTTTAGAGGTGTTCATTGTTTTGATTATAACTTTTTAACCATGGTTCACAATCACTTAAAATTGGATGCGTTGGAAGTAAAATGATGAAATTTGAATTAGGTCATCCTTAGAATTTTATAGATTGATGAGATCACAATAGTAATTATATCTAAGTGGTGTTACTATGCCCTTTTTGCATGAACTTGTCCTGAGTAGAATTGGATCTTAGGTACTTGCAAAAAGAACTTGTCTAGTGTACATTTGAGTAAGGAAAAGTAGTGTTGGTACTAAGAAGCACTATGGGACTTTCTATACAAAAATTGAAGTTTAGGCCTCCATTACACCTTAGTCAAGCCCAAAGACTAAATTAATAATAATAGAAAAAGAGATAAGAGGTGGCAAGAAATGTCAATGTAAGGTGACACTGAATGCTTGTTGAGTTGATTGCTAATTTATTTGTTAAATTTTGATGCAAACTAATGAGTGACCCTGTTGGAGATGTCCTTTGAAGTGTGCATTGACAATATTTCAATTGTTGATTATTGAAAGATTGTTGATGCCCTATGCTAGCAGATAAGGACTGATGACTAGTTCCTAGAAAATGAGAAATGTTTTTGTTATTTTGATACTTTTATCAATTAATATTAGATTATTTTAAAGTGCCCTGGGATTATTCCTTTATAAACACAACCCTCAATGCATAATTCAAACTTTTTGGCACCCACATCAATGGGTGATAGTCATATTATAGATGAGCCAACCTTGGAATGTAAAATTTTGAATTTTGGAAGAGTAGGATGAGATCACACTTGCGATTCTATATAGGGTGGAAAAACCACTAGGAATTGAATCAAGTGTGTTTTGAACTAAAGAATATTTAATATCAAAGTGTTGGGTTCAAGCTTGGAGTTAGTGGGCATTCCAAAATAGCCAAATTATGTACTAAAATCCTGCATCCCAAGAGATCGATCCAAAGTGTTATCCTCTACATTTCCCCCCACTTTGGTGTGTATTCAAAACTAGGTGTTATAAATGTCAAATTATAAATGTAGAGAAAGTAAGTTGTGTCAGAAAAAGGGTGTGATATTTTTGGATTTGACAAATTTGAGAAATTAAAACTGATTTGTGTCATGTGTGGAGTTACACACAAACTAAAAAATAAGATTCGTATATAATATACCCCTTCAAATTGTCTATACTATGAAGGACCACACATTTATTAGGGAGAGAAAAATTGTGACTAAAAATAGAGGTAGAGATGTAAATTTGAAATTTGAGTATGAAAGGTGACATGTAAAGCTAAATAAAGAATTCACACTTGAAAAGTACCCAATGTGTAGGAAAGAGTGTTGAAAATGTCCCCACTTTTTCCACCAAGGAGAGCAAGCATTAGCATGTAAAACCTACAAAAATGCATTAACACCTTGTCCCCTGAGTGACAAGATCAAGTGAAAGCATGTGACATAGGAATTCATAGCATGTGATAATGATAAGAATTTAAAATAACCAAAAATGCTAATATAATTTTTATTATTATCTATAGGGATAAAAAGATGTGTCATAAGAAATCAATGCCTTCATGCATGTCATCTCCTAAGATGTTATAGTTGCACATGTGGTGATGGTGGTGGATCATGATCATGAATTATCTCTGTGATGTTTAAAATTGACCCAAGCACGACATGAGTGAGTTAGACCCTGACGTAGCACATGAACTGCAGGGTGCCCTTCCCAATCACTCCCACTCGTGGCAAAACCTAGTTGAGTGGTGGTGGGACTGAGGGGGTGTTATGTTCATGGGGAAGAAAAATGTCACAGATGGAGGTTGTGTTGTTTATGCGAGTTGTTTTGATTTTCTTGATTTAGTTGACACGATTGAGAGATCATTTCTTGTAGTAAGTTGAGGTTTTCCTTCCCTTCCTCTCGTAGGATTTCTATATCTTGTCTTGTTTCTTCGTAAAATTGGTTTATGATTTGGTCTTAAATTTGGAATATTCTTAGAATGTGGACCCTAATTATGTTGCACTCTATATGTTGTAAGAGTTATGTTTGTTCTTGGATGACTTTTTCTGTAGGGTTTTCCTGAATTGCTGGGTTTTCCCTTCTCTCTTCCAAGATTGATTTGATCCAATCTTCTCTCACTCCAAGGCACATCAAGTGCAAATGTTGAGTTGAGAGATATGGAAGACTTATTTTTTGTTTTGAGTTTTGTGTGTTGTGTGCCTTGTGATGGAATCAAGGGTGTTCCTTCTTTCTTGAATGTTTTTGTTTAACATAATGTGCCTCAAGTTAGGATCAAGGGCTTTCACATTTTGTTTGATTTGAATTTGATTGCCTTATGATGGGATCGAGGGCTTGCCTCTTTTTGTGAATGTTTTTGAAGTTTAAATGTGTATCTAAATGCAACTATTCTAAATGAAAGCAACTCTTTTTGTATTTTTCCCAAACTTTTAAGAATGTTCTAATTACTATTTGCACAAAATTGAAATGAATGCAACACTAAGATGACTTTTTCCTAAATGTAATTTTAATATGTTTTGGTATTTTGTGGTTTAATTTTTAAATGACAATTACTCTAAGCACAACAAAAAGTAAATCTAGATTTAGCAAGCAATAAATTCTAAACCTACCAAGAGAAAATATAAATGAATTGTTACTTCCTTAAGGAAAAGAGAATGTGCTAATTATTATTGGGGTCATCCCATAATACTCGGTACCAAACTTGGGACATCAATTTTTTTATGGTGGATGGGCAAAAAAATTTCATGTTACCTTCATTCAAAGATTTTTCTTAGAACGAAGAAACCTTTGTTTGAAGATTTTGTAGAAATCACCTTTGAACAAAGGTCTTCCTTCATTTCAATAAAATCTTCGAACAAAGGTCTTCCTTCATTTGAATAAAATCTTCGAACAAAGTTATTATTTTATTGTTTTTTAAAAGACAATATAAAGCGAAAAAATTGCTTTCGGGCCTATCATTTCTACCCGACAGGCCGCTTTCAACTACAGTATTTCCAAAGGCATTTTTAACTGTCTACCTTCAACAACAGTGACCCAAAGGACGGCTCTACACACTAGGGAGCTCCACCAGCTTGCCACTTGTCTTCACTCAAAGGTGTCCACATCACATTGTTGCATTTTAACCATGTATTTTTCATCTACCCCTGCGAATATTTCAATTTTTTACTTCAATGTTTTATGTCAGAATTTTTATATGGTTTCAATGATTTTTATCAAAATTTTGAAACCCTTTTATGTGAATTTACAAACCCTAAACAAGAATTTAAAACCCTAAAATATCATTTTGAAACCCTATTAAGTTAATTTCCAAACCCTAATACGAGAATTTGAAACCCTAAAGCCTCGTTTTGAAACCCTATTATGTGAATTTTCAAACCCTAATACATCATTTTGAAACCCTAAATCATGAAAACTAAAACCATAAACATTTATTTTGGAACCCTAAAACATATATTAGAAACCCTAAATTGTGGATGTCAAACCCTAAGTTTTAAATTTGAAACCAAAAATGTGGATGTCAAGGTTAGAACAATGTTTTCCTCAATATTTTTGTGAACTAAGGGTAGGTGAAGGATCAAGGAATGATCCCAACTCCATATAAGATTGCACGCCATATGTTGATATGCAATTGTATTAATCCATCTACCAAAATAGACCCAAAACTAAATGAGATTTGGTATATGGGTCTGCAAATGTCACCATTACACTAGTTCAAACATTGATGTTACCTAAATCATATTTAATCGTGCAACTAAAACAAGAGAGGAGAAAATTATGTATTGAAGCAAAATATAGATGTAAATTTGTTATTGCAAGTGTAAGGTTGTAGTGAAATTTTTTCAAACTATGGTACTATAAATTTATCTTTCATTTCTTACATGAAACTTATGGACAAGTTTACCACGATTGATAAAATATACCATTTAAATCCATGCATAAACTCTTATGGCCATAGTGCATCCAACATGTTGGATAAACACTATCCTCAAGGGAAGGAAGTAAAAACAACTATATGATCTAGAATAACACAAGCCATAGAAAACACGTCCTCATTGGTCCATCATATAAAATATATCATGAGAATATCAAGGATGGAAGGATCACGTGTCACAAAAGATTATCCAAGGTTCCAGATAGGTCGAATCAAATAGGTATATCACTATTTACATGCTCAAACCCTAATCAAGATATGATAGGAAAAGATAAACAAGGATGAATACAAACCCTAGGTAAATCTATTTAAGAAAAATATAGAAGTGAGAAATTAGATCTAAGAACCATAATTAAAATAAAAGCCAAACCGGTACTATAAAATCCTAGGTCATGATGGAATGTCAATTTCACGGATAAATGTAAAGGAAAACCATTTGACTATTACTGGATACAATTTCAATGCATCTAACAATTATGTTACACAAAATGAACCCCTAGTCAATGGTCATAGTGTCTTACACTTGGACATGATTGGGGTCCATTAGACTTTATGTCGTATAGTTTTGGTGACTATCATGTGGATCTTAAAAGGCTTATGGTATTCCATTATTATACATATGACCAAATAACATGCTATTTCAATATGGACCCTTAAATAACTTGCTCTTGCATAGGAATGGAAAGAGTCTAGGAGTTCAATATGGTTCATGTGTACACTCAAGTGAAAACTTGATTTACATTCCTTGAATTTGCCTATTTATTAGATATCATGTGGAAAACTATGCAGCATTATCGATGACAACATTCAATGGAAGTTTACAAAATTTAAAGTTAATTATGTTTTCAATATGTTTTAAAAGATTAAATTTACTAGTTGATCACACTCATAATTTGTAAATTCTCAAATTATGTGTAGTCACTATCTGATATATCATTGTCTAGTAAAATGGTTTTCTTGTTGCTTTCATCACATCCTTGTCAACCTGTGGATAAGTAAATTAAATAGCCATTAGTACATAAAAGGCCACTAAAATGGTTCAACCTGAATCTGAACATGAAGAGAAAGCTTGCACTAAAAAACATTGGACTTCATTTTTCATTAAATGAAATAGCCATGACAATAGATTATCCAAGGTTGGATAGGTGGAATCGAATAGGTATATCACTATTTACATGCTCAAACCCTAATCAAGATATGATAGGAAGAGATAAACAAGGATGAATACAAACACTAGGTAAATATATTTAAGAAAAAAGATAAAAGTGAGAAATTAGATCTAAGAACCATAATTAAAATAAAGGCCAAACCCAGGGGCAGGGCCCTGGCTCGATTGGCTAAGTAATTCCATTGCGGTAAATATGGTCACAAGGTCCAGTCTCCCCCGTCCCCGTGGTACCGGAGGGCGTGTCATGCCAGCATCACCGGTCACATGAAAAAAGTTTACCAGGCACAAAAAAAATAAAAAATAAAGGCCAAACCCTACTATAAAATCCTAGGTCATGATGGAATGTTGGGTTCACCGATAAATGTAAAGGAAAACCATCTGACTATTAGTGGATAAAATTTCAATACATCTAACAATTGTGTTACACAAAATGAACCCCTAGTTAATGATCATAATGTCTTACGAAAAGATGATTGGGGTCCATTAGACTTTATGTCTTATAGTTTTGGTGAGTATGATGTGGATCTTAAAAGGCTTATGGTTGGGCCTTAATTATACATGTATGACCAAATAACATGCTATTTCAATATGGACCCTTAAATAACGTGCTCTTGCATAGGAATGGAAAGAGTAGGAGTTCAATGTAGTTCATGTGTACAATCAAGTTAAAGTGTTTTATATTCCTTGAATTTTCATAAATTAGATATCTATTATGTGGAAAAGTGTGTAGAATTATCAGTGACAACATTCAATGGAAGTTAATAAAATTTAAAGTTAATTATGTTTTCAATATGTTTAAAAAGATTAAATTTATTCTAGTTGATCATACTCATAATTTGTAAGTTCTCAAATTTTATTTAGTCACTATCTGATATATCATTGTCTAGTAAAATGATTTTCTTGATGCTTTCATCACATCCTTGTCAACCTATGGATAAAAAATTAAATAGTCACTAGTACATAAAAGGCCACTAAAATGGTTCAACCCAAAGAAACGGGAAGAGAAAGCACTAAAAACATTGGACTTCATTTTTCATTAAATGAAATAGCCATGACAACTTAGATTATCCAAGGTTGGACAAGTGGAATCAAATTTAGGTATATCACTATTTACATGCTCAAACCCTAATCAAGATGTGAAGGAAAAGATAAACAAGGATGAATACAAACCCTAGGTAAATCTAAAAGAAGAAGATAAAAGTGAGAAATTAGATCTATGAATCGTAATTAAAATAAAGGCCAAACCCTACTATAAAATCCTAGGTCATGTGATGGAATGTCAGGTTCACTGATGAATGTAAGAGAAAATCATTTGACTATTACCATGTACAATTGATACATATAACAATTATGTTACACAAAATGAACCTCTAGTCAATGATCATAGTGTCTTACAAGAAGATGATTGCGATCCATTAGACTTTGTCTTATAGTTTTGGTGAGAATCATGTGGATCTTAAAAGGCTTATGGTATTCCATTATTATACATATGACCAAATAACATGTTATTTTAATATGAATCCTTAAAGAATGTGTTCTTTCATAGGAATGGAAAGAGTAGGAGTTTAATATAGTTCATGTGTACAATCAAGTTAAAGTGTTTTATATTCATTTAATTTTCATAAATTAGATATCTATTATGTGGAAAAGTGTGTAGCATTAAAAGTATCCATAGCATTAAAAGTGTGTAGCATTATGTTAAATGAAATGTAATTTGTAAGTTACAAGTGTTAGAGGAAAATATGAACAATAGTTTTAAACAACTAACTATCCAATAACTCAATGGAATTGATGCAAATACAATAAACAAAGATATTACCTTCGTAGATCCTATTCACCTCGTAGCTTCCATTGTTGCCTATCTTGTATCGATCTTATGTATGCTTGTAGCTCTTAGAAGTTGTACTTCTTTGCTGTTGAAGATGACAATAGGAGAATGATTATGATTGGATTGTGCAATGGAGATTAAACTAACAATGCAACTCTAATGAAGACGGATGGTGGAGATATGGAGACATGATTGGATGATTATGATGATAATGAGGTTATGCAAATGCAATGAGGATACTTTGCCAAAGGCACACTGGTAGGATTTCTACAGAGTAAGATTGCTAAAGCTTGAGTGTGATGAAATGAGGGAATGAGGGTTCCTTTTATAGGCCCAAGAAAGGCCAAATCCAAGTGTCAATAGATCCATGACTGGAGGAATTGCCTGTGACATGTACGGTTGAGGAAGCTTGAGAGAATGTGTGTGAATCAGAAGAGGACAAGTGTCTAGGCCTCTTTCATGAGTTATGGGAGTTAATAGAATAGATTGAGGAGTTAACTGAATAGATTGACCAGTTAAGTGAATTGATTGATTAGATAATTGATTTGACTAATGAGTTAACTGATCTTGATTGGAGGATAAATAGGACATGTGGGTGAGGGAAATTAGCTAATTAAATATTAAAATATTTAATTATGTGTGCAACATGGTGAGGTGGAAAGGTGATGTGGATGAGATGACGTGGAATTATGGAATTTAGGAGTTTGGAATAGAAGAATTTGAAATTAATCTAATAATTTAGGATTATTTAATTAGATGAGACATTAGAGGAATTGGGATACTTAATTAAATTATAAAATAATTTTTTATTTAATTTTAGGATAATGAACCAATCAAATAAATTAGAATATTTATTTGATTGATAGAAGAATAAGAATTTAAAATATTTATTTAATTCAACATGAGCCAAATTTAGATGTATACATTTTGCCTCTCTTTGATGCAATGTGTTTTATTACGTTGTTTCAAAGAATTAAAATTTTTGTTAGTATGATATATGTCCTAGTTTATCCCTGGTATAGATTTAGTAATGATAGGATGCGCCCTCTAGAGATTGGTCGGGTTGGACGATGTTGGCAAAAGGTGGACGGATAATCTTGAAAGGAAGCTAGGTATGCAGAAATCGCTTCCTACACTAATCTAATGAGGGGAGAGATATACAAATTCAAATTAATCTTTACAATTACAGCAGCATGAAACATATAACAGAGATATTGCAGCAATACACATAGAACCAGAAAGAAGACAGAAGAAGAGAGACAAAGATATAACGTAGGGAAAACCCTTATCGGGTGAAAACCCCACACTCAAAAACCTGCACAATGTATTATCAAAACTGAATATGGTTTACAATACACTTGTAATGCAAGCTTCAATAATCTTCGACACTCATGTCTAGAGTTAGTCCGACAGCATAACAGTACCTGTCAATCACATACATCTCCTCCAAGCACCTGTTTATATAGAATATATAAGGCAAAATTGGCCCTATCTTGGAATGGGCATCCAACTTGGCCTCATGGCCCAAAACCCATGCTTATGGACACTTGGTCAACATTGTAGAATGTATCTAACACTTGTCCACAACTCCCATCCCAAAGAGGTCGCTTATTTCCAAAATGGGCTATGACAGATGCTCTTACAACCGTCATAGAATCTGTCATAGCAGTTACAACTTATAGCTGTAAGAGAATCTGTCATACACAAGCTATAAATAGTATATTCTCTTACAACATGTCACAGTGCACCTTGGGGCGCCCAAAGATGCCTTTTTCAAATATGCTTTTTGACACATGTCTTCAATTTTCGTACAAGCTTCTATTTCTGACTCTTACATGTCATAACTTTGTCATAGGAATCTGTCATAACCATTTCAGTCAAACATTCCCTTACACAACATCTAAGATGCCGACACATGGAAAAATACTCCTACCACAAAGTGGGATGCCTATCTCCTCAAGTGAGGACAAAATTACAAGTTGTCATCTTCCATGTAGGATGGCACATCACTGTGCCACATCCCACAAAATGACAATATGGAATTTACAATTAATTTACATCATAGGCAATGAATAAATAAATACAATCATAAATAATGCAAGGAATTACCAAGGTTGAGACACCTTAATTCCCAACATTCTCCCACTTGTCGAACACCATGTAAGAGCCAATAGAATAACAGGATTTAACTGCTATAGGCCGAGAGGCCCATAAACTCCAAACACCATCTAAACTTCTTTGTGCCCACTGGCTTCTTCAAAGCATCTGCAACATTCTTCAAAGTATCTACCTTCTCCCAATTTACCTTCCCATCCTCTACCATGTCTCGCACGAAGTGAAACTGAACATCAGTATGCTTTGTTCTGGCATGGAAAGTTGGATTCTTCGCAAGGCAAATCACACTCTAACTGTCACAACTGATTGTAATCTAACCTGCATCAATACCAATATATGAACACAATCTCTTAACCCAAATGGCTTCCTTACAAGCATGAGTTGCTGCCATATACTCAGCTTCTATCATGGACAAAGCAATCACTGGTTGTTGCTTACTCATCCAACTAATAGCACCACCAAACAGTGTAAACATATAAGTACTAGTGGATCTCCTGCTGTCAATGTCACCTACCCAATATGAATCCACAAATCCATGAATATCAACAGAATGCAGAGGTCCTGCAACATTACCATGATAGCATATGGAATACTCGGAAGTACCCCTCAAATATCTAGACACTCGCTTAACTGCATCCCAATGTACCCGTTCAGGATTAGCCATAAATTGACTAAGGACTCTCACTGCTTGGGCAATGTTTGGTCTTGTGCAGACCATAGCATACATCAAATTGCCAACAACACTAGCATAAGGTGCTCTGCTCATGTCCTCCACCTCACTAGGAGATTTTGGACAATCCTCAATAGACAACTTTGTCCCCAAAGAAACAGGAACACACAATGGTCTACAATCTATCATGCTGAACCTATCCAACACGGTGTTCACATACTTACTCTGGCTTAACCAAAGTTTTTTGTTAGTTCTGTCTCTTCTAATTTTCATTCCTAGAATGTACCTGGCTGCCCCTAAATCTTTCATTTCAAATTGTGTGACAACTGAGATTTAAAATTAGAAATCATATTCTTACCCTTCCCAATTAGCAACATATCATCAACATATAATGCAACAATGAGAATATGATCACCATCAAACTCATAATACACACAGTGATCCGATTTCGATCTCACAAATCCAATAGACAACACAAAGGCATCAAACTTCAAGTACCACCTCCTAGGAGACTGCTTCAAACCATACAAAGACTTCTTTAACTTGCAAACCAAATTTTCTTTACCTTTCACCATGTAATGCTCTAGCTGTGACATGTAGATTTCTTCCTCCAAATCACCATGAAGAAAAGTTGTCTTCACATCCATCTGTTCTACCTCTAAGTCATAAGCTGCTGCAAGAGATAACAAGAATCAAATGTGTTGGTCATTTTCCCAAACTGGATACTTGTTCCCAATCATCCCTACAAAGTAGCCATCATTGATCAATAGGATTCTCGGGCCAGGGGCCAATAGTATAGCAGATAGACTCTATAAATATCTCCTCTTCTTCTTTAGGCTCTATAGAACCAAGGGGGGTATTCCCTACTCAACATCCATGAGATATGCTTGTGGATTGACTGAGATGTTGACACAAAGCAGATAAATCCTCTCTTATGCAGACCAAAACTGTGAGATAAGTGCAAAGGGGCTAGCTTTGGGCCTATTTTTAGTTGTGAGACAGAGGATTTTGGATCCTAAAACTACATCTAAAGTCCTAATGGTTTGATTTAAAGTTTAATTTTGATTTTATGTTTGGATGCAAAATTGAGACTCTGGGTTGCAACCTCAATACAAGACTGGATCGGTGCCTATCCAGGGCTCGGAGTCAATAGACATACACATGTGAATGGCCAGCATAAACATATACCAAAGACTGGATATCAAGGGGATTTTTAATATCTGCCTTACAGATATTTCCCAAAAATTAGGTACTTAATTAATCATACTTAATGGTATCCCTGCTGCAACACATTTCCTCAATGATTAACCTGAAACATTTAATTTGTTCCTTGAACAAAAGTAGGAGATTAAACATTCAATATAGAAAAGCTATATTTCTGAACCTTAACAACCCTTAGTTACCTTGATTCAAAAGAAAAATATGCACACAGCTTGGAGACAAATAATTAAACACATGCACAGAGCATTTCTCATATAAAACAGCATGAAACCAGTGAACTTATGCATGAAACATACAACATGAGACTCATAAACTTACAAGACATCAAGAATAAGGCCACCAATGAAGTTGTATTTTGTCACAACACCAAAACTTGTCCAGTTTTCAACAACAACAATGAGTAACACAGTTTGGCTTTTATACTAAGACTGTATACTCAACAAAAAATTAATTACAAGGCAAATCAAAAATCTGCCAGATTCAATGCATGAGGAATGGCGCCCAAAAATATTCAATGCTATGGGGAGACAAAGAGGAATGACCGGATGGAATCGGGATCCACACCGCCGCTCAAGGACATTCATCTTCAATCAGGTTGTTGACCCGTCCATCATCGACCCATACCACTGCAACCCCGCCATCAACGCTTCAGCTACCCGCTGGATGCAGCAACGAACACACCTGAGGTTTTCCTGCTCAAAACAAGCCTGAGGAAACAAGGAAAACCAACTCCACAACTTTAAAACCTAGCAGTTGATTTTGATTCCATCACTAAGATCTGATGGCCCAAAAACCTGCAGAAAAGACAAGAATCAATGAAAATGTGCCACGTAGGCACTTCGCTCCTCAATCCCTGACCCCTCCAATCCTTATTTTGCCCTTTTTGCCTTTGTATATGCATACAATTACTTATCATACAAGGCGGACCCCAAATGTTCATGAGGCAGATTAAAAACTTATTCGGGTCTGGCTTGTATCCCCTTTCATTGTACCTTGGCTTGTATATCAGCATATACAAGCGCCTTATACAACCCACGGACCTCAAATTACTATTCGTTGTATTTAACTCCTCCCTCACGTCTGGGTTGTATAACCTTGTTTTGTATATCGGGTTGTATGCTGCATATACAAGCCGAATATACATGCTGTGGACCTCAAATTTGTATGAAGCAACTTGGAATTCAACTCAGGTCCGGAATGCATCTTTTCACCTGTATGTTGCGAATGTATGTCAGCATACATACAACTACCATTGTATACAACTAGTGGGCCCAACCTATTTTCTCTCTCCTTTGCACAGTTCATTGCACGTCACATATGCAAATGCAATGTATAGACTGGACTTCGCCGCAATTAAAAAAGCACATCTAAAATATTTTGGAATCTGGTTTGTACATTAGCGGATGCATAACTCCTTTGTATATCGACCATATACAAACTCACTTGTAGCAAAAGTATATGCGCTAGCCTTTGTATATTTTTTAATGTACATTTCCCTTTGCATGCTGAATATACAAATACAATGTACAAGACTCAATATACAAGCGGGAATCATTTTGGAATATAAATGCAATGTATTTTTTCCTTGTATCTAACCGTTGTATGTCAAACATACAAGCTAAATATACATGCGACCTGATATGCAAGCAGTGAATATTCTTGGAATCTTCAATGTATGTTCTGCCCTTGCACATCTTCCTTTTGAGCCCGATATGCATTTGGAAATGCATACAACTGCAAAATATTCTCCGGAATCTGTGAAAGATTCGACCTTGTATATGCAAACTCGATATGCATTAAAAATGCATATAACTCCTTTTTATGATTTTTGGGAGCCGATTGAAATTTCACAAGCCCACCAACATTCATGACCCCTTTGAACATACAAAACTTAGCATTTTTCTCATGTACGATAGGAAAAGGCGATAAAACATTGCATGAGGGCTGGGACTAAATAACCAGAAACCCACCACATAAAGTCCTCATTAAAAGATACAAAACAATGCAAGACCCCAAGACTCAGAAATTTTAGGGTTTGAATGGGAAAATCTACAAAGGCTCGAGCTTAAAACCCCAAACATAAATGATTACCAACACAGGCTCCAATTGGGGACGTGCAGGTGCAAGACTGCAGCGAGGATTAGACTACTCTAGGGCAGACCAGACAAAACTCAAAACACAACCGACTATACAAGGCATGTACAAATATTTACATCTAGTTTATAGTGTGCATATAAGGTACTCATTTATGTGAAAAAAGCCTTAAGAAATTTACCATGCACTGGCAATTCCAGTAGTTCACCATTTAGGGCTTGGAGAAAGTAAGAATCATTCTCATAGATATTGCCAATTTGATATGGTCTGGTCCATAAAGGTTCAAATTTACCGCCCTTATCCTGGCTCCTTGCTTTTCACATAAGGACCAGATCACCTATCTGAAAGCTTCTCTTTGTAGCCCTTTTATCAAACAGATATTTCACTTTTTGTTGTTTCTTGATGTTTATCTTCTGTGCTAATCTTCTGATTTCATCTAGTGCAACTAGCTGATTTATTCTTTTAGTCATTGGGTCCTCAATCTCCTCCTCATTTTCTTGCATGAATTTATAAACTGGTAGAAGGTTATTCATAGGCAACCTAGCTGCTGCACCATATACCAATTCAAAAGGTGACCTTCCAGTTTCTCTTTTCACTGTCACCCCGTCAGCCCATAATGCCAACTTCAGCTTTGAATCCCAAGCTCTCTTATTTTTATCTATCACCCTCTTGATGATTTTCATGAGATTCTTGTTGCTTGACTCGGCTTGACCATTTCCTTATGGATGGTATGGTGATGTATGAGACAAATCAATTCCATAATTGTTGCAAAAATCAATAAACTCACCAGACCTAAAGCACATTGCATTATCTATAACTACTTTTACTGGTACTCCAAATCTGATAATAATATTTTCTAGAATAAAATCCATCACCACTTTGCTTGTAGCTTTTTTAGTCAGGATGGCCTCAATCCATTTAGTGAAGTAATCAGTGGCAACAAGAATCCAACTATGTCCTCCACTAGATTTTTCTGAGATTTCCCCTATAAAATCAATCCCCCACTGCTGAAATGGAGCTTCTACAGTTACAGTCTTAAGGGGCAATGCACCTCCATATTTTAGCTTTCCTAAAAATCTCTAGCAAAGATCACATTTTCTTATCATTCTTTATGCATCTAAGAAGAGAGTTGGCCACCAGTAGCCAACTCTGAGAATTTTGTGGGCTGTTGTATAGGCAGCATAGTATCCACCACACTCTCCATTATGTATGTCGCTTAGAATATCCTTAGCCTGATCCTCATCCACACATCTGAGTAATACACCATCAGGATTTTTCCAATACAGCTGTCCTTGAACAATGACGTAATTAATAGCCTGTAGTTTCAAAGTCCTCTTCTGATTGTCACTGAGATGGGAAGGACAGTTCAGATTATGCAAATAATGTACTATGTCCTTATACCATTCAGATTCTGACATATTTACAACTTCATTATGCATTACATTCACTTGGCATGCCTCTACATTTGACTGTGTCATCAATTTTGCCAAACCTTGTCCTCTTACCAATTTTGTGATCTGTATTTCAATATTAAACTCCTGCAATTTGTTTATCCATCTACATCTTCTTCCAGTTACCTCCTGCTGAGTAAAGATATCTTTGATTGCTGCATGAGGCACATATGCAACTATGTGGGAGCCCACTAAATATGGCCTGAAGCTCTTCACTAGTCTAACCAATGCATATGCCTGTTTCTCCATGATGTCATACTTCAATTCAGCAGCCTGCAATGACCTGCTGAAGAAAGCAGTTGGAGATAAAAACACAACTCCAGCACCAGAGCCTTCCTTTGAACAAGCTCCATCAAAGTACATGGTCTAGAGACCTTGTTGGTCAAGCTCTTGAATGCAAATATCTATCTCTTTACCTTCTTTAACATCTGAGACAACTCTGAAATTTTCACAGTCAGTGTCCACAAAACATATATGCTCCTCTGACTCTTGGTCCTCAACTGTCTCCGATGATCTTTCTTCTCTGATCAATTTGACATCCTTGCCATTCGTTGGGATCATAGCATATGACAAATCTAATTGCATACTTCCACCAATCAATGCTGCCCACCTTCTTGACAACAACATGCCATATTGTGGCTTGATATCAACAACTATTATGTTCATTTTGTATGCCTTTCCAGGATATGCTGCCAGTCTGAAATCAACATCTTTCATAATTTTGATGGTAGGTACCTCTCTAGCATCCATGGCATAGCATTTCCCACATGCCTTATCTATCTTTAACCCAGCTTGTTGCATGATAGCCAGAGGCATGATATTTGTTGATGCTCATGAATCAAGCATACAATTCTTAATTATTTTTCCGTTTATGACAAGGGAGACATAAAATGGTTCCACTTGTGAAGGGCATTTTGTCATGGTCATCCCCAAATACATCTTAGGAACTTCATCCTCATCGATGCACAGGGCTTGTTTCTTACCCTGAGGTTCATCATTTTGATTAGCTTGACAAGGTACTCCTGAAATTAAGGATACTGCTTTATTTCTAAACTCTTCAACTTTCATCAGCTCCATCAGTGGAATGGAGACTTTTATCTGGGATAAGACCTGAGTTATGTCGAATGGAGCATAATTTTATATAACAGTTGTAGCCTGATCCACAGTTTTACCTCCATCTTGAGATGATCTAGCTTTAACTTTTATGGCTCCTTAACTGTCATCTTTGGTTTAAAATTTTTTGTTTTGATTCTCAACTTAGGGAATTCTGCTTTCTGGTCCTTGAGGATCATGACCTGTTTTCTGCTTAAAAGCTTGCTTATTATTGTTCCCTTGTTTCTTATATGTTTCAGTCCCCTTATAATTTTGCACTGGCTGGCCTGCAGAAGTATTCTCTGATTGGTGTGAGTTGCTTACTTGAGCCTTACCTCTTAGGTTATAATTGCTTTTGACTTGACCTACTGCTGCAGCTATGAGGGCTCTTACTTCTTCATCAGAAGGCCTCCTCAAGTTATTCAGAAAATTGTGTGAGTCCTGAGCATAGGCATAGTTGTCTTCATCATCTTCATCATAGGGAAACTGCTGGCAAACCTGAACCTCATTATTTCTGCTCACATCAACATCATGGGAAGGATACTCTCTGTTTGTAGACAACATATTTATATTATCATCTTCCATGCAATGCAGCTCATTGCACTCATCATAGGCCACGGCATTATTATACAGAGATTGAGCAATCATACATTGTGACTAGAGTGAGGCATCTGACATATTATACACCATGGGGTGTCATTAACAATATTAACAACCTTCTTCAAAGGGTCAGGTGTTTCCTTAACATTTTGAGTCCTTTGACTTGGGTTACTGTTGGGAGAATGGGTTTACCATTATGCCAATTAGTATTATATGGCATATCATGTAATAACGGTCTTCTTTCTTGCCTTTGGTAAACTTGTCTGTTAGGACCAACCCCCTTTTCATTTTTAGCCATTCTATAGCTCAGGTCCTTGACAATAGTTGTTAATTTATCTAATTTATCCTCAGAAGTAGATGCATTGCCTTGAACACTCTGAGATTTAGTATTTGGATTTTACAGAATTTTCACATCATCTCTTCTATTTGTCTTACCAGACGCTTTTCTGTTATTTTCAAAATTTGTTGCAATCTTGAAAACATCTCTGAGGTTGTGAGGACCCTTATCTCCTAATCCATAAGTTATTTTGGCATCAAAAGCATTTATATACAACACTATGCACATAGGTTCATTAGGCCTCAGGTGATGTGGCAATTTGTTCAACACCTTCATGAATCTAGCATTGAAATCAGCAACCTGTTCATTTGATCCTTTGGTGATTCAAGTGAATTCATTAATGAAAAAACTAGGATCAGTTTTGTCACCATACTATTCTTTGAATATTCTCCTGAAGTCATCCCATGATGAAACGCTTCTGTCAGGCAGACCCTTGTACCATTCTCTGGCCTCATCAACTAAGGATTGCATAAATAATTTCATGAAAACATCTTCATGCTCAACCTCGAAGTTATCCATGATATTCTGAAAAGCTTTTAAATGGTCTTCTCCTGACATGGTATTGCTTCCTAAAAATTTAGGCACTTGCAGCCTCACATGTTTGTCAATAGGATTTGGGTAACCAGGGATGCCATAAAAAACAAGCTGTCTGAATCTATCCAGCTGCATCGGTTGTCTACCCAACTCATTAACATTTGCATTTCTGTTTGCATTCTGATTTCCTACATTGTTCAATGGTATTCTAGCATTATTTGCATTTTGTCTTTGATCATTATGCTGATCCTGAACTTCATTTCTATGCTGGTCCCTCTGCATATTTGCATTTTCAAGGGTAGGGATTGAATCATTCTGAGCAACTCTCAGAGCTTGCACTTTCTATCTCATGTCATCTCTGATTTTTACTGCCTGCAAATATTTTAATTTAGCTCTTAAACTTTTGATTTCTTCAGCTAATTGTTCCTCTTTGGGCATAGAAGAGGATGGTCTCATTATATTCTCGTCATCGTCATCATCATCCCTTGGAGATTCAACCTCTTCAAATCTGTCACTAGGATCTAAGAAAGGGCGTTCTTGAAACACTTCTGACCTCATTCTCAAAGCACCACCCTGCTATTTCTCATATACATTTTGGATTTCAGCTTCTGTGTTTGAAAAATAAGGCTCTGTCCTCTCCGATGATCCTGGATTGTTTTGATTATTATCATGATTTCTAGGGCTAAGGGAACCCTCTTGACAGGCCTAAACAACCCTCTTTTTCCTATACATCATTTTTATGGGTAATTCTTCAAGCAAAGGGTTACACTGGGATCTTCTCCCTTGCATATAAATTTCACTTTGACTGGTTAGGAGATTACTTGGAGTCGCCACCTACAAGTAGGAATCAGTGTTATCAGGGTCCTTACTCAATCCCCAGTAGAGTCGCCAAAATTTGTTGGTTATTTTCCCAGACTGGATGCTTATTCCCAGTTATCCCTACAAAGTAGCCATCATTGATCAATAGGATTCCTGGGCCAGGGGCCAACAGTATAGGAGATAGACTCTATAAATATCTCCTCTTCTTCTTTAGGCTCTATAGAACCAAGGGGGGTATTCCCTACTCAACATTCATGAGATATGCTTGTGGATTGACTGGGATGTTGACACAAAGTAGATAAATCCTCTCTTATGCAGACCAAAACTGTGAGATAAGTGCAAAGGGGCTAGCTTTGGGCCTATTTTTAGTTGTGAGACAGAGGATTTCAGATCCTAAAACTACATCTAAAGTCCTAATGGTTTGATTTAAAGTTTAAGTTGATTTTATGTTTGGATGCAAAACTAAGACTTTGGGTTGCAACATCAATACAAGACTGGATCGGTGCCTATCCAGGGCTCGGAGTCAATAGACATACACATGTGAATGGCTAGCATAAACATATACCAAAGACTGGATATCAAGGGGATTTTTAATATCTGCCTTACAGATACTTCCCAAAAATTAGGTGCTTAATCATTCATACTTAATGGTATCCCTGCTGCAACACATTTCCTCAATGATTAACCTGAAATATTTAATTTATTCCTTGAACAAAAGTAGGAGATTAAACATTCAATATAGAAAAGCTATATTCCTGAACCTTAACAACCTTTAGTTACCTTGATTCAAAAGAAAATATGCACACAGCTTGGAGACAAATGATTAAACACATGCATAGAGCATTTCTCATATAAAACAGCATGAAACCAGTGAACTTATGCATGAAACATACAACATGAGACTCATAAACTTACAAGACATCAAGAATAGGGCCACCAATGGAGTTGTATTTTGTCACAGCACCAAAACTTGTCCAGTTTTCAACAACAACAATGAGTAACACAGTTTGGCTTTTATACCAAGACTGTATACTCAACAAAAAATTAATTACAAGGCAAATCAAAAATCTGCCAGATTCAATGCATGAGGGATGGCACCCAGAAATATTCAATGCTATGGGGAGACAAAGAGGAATGATCGGATGGAATCAAGATCCGCACCGCCGCTCAAGGACATTCATCTTCAATCAGGTTGTTGACCCGTCCATCATCGACCCATACCCCTGCAACCTCACCATCAATGCTTTAGCTACCCGCTGGATGCAGCAACAATCACACCCGAGGTTTTCCCGCTCAAAACAAGCCTGAGGAAGCAAGGAAAACCAACTCCACAACTTTAAAACCTAGCCGTTGATTTTGATTCCATCGCTGAGATCTGACAGCCCAAAAACCTGCAGATAAGCCAAGAACCAATGAAAATGTACCACGTAGGCACTTCGCTCCTCAATCGCTGACCCCTCCAATCCTTATTTTGCCCTTTTTGCCTTTGTATATGCATACAATTGCTTATCATACAAGGCGGACCCCAAATGTTCATGAGGCAGATTAAAAACTTATTCAGGTCCAGCTTGTATCCCCTTTCATTGTACCTCGGCTTGTATATCAGCATATACAAGCGCCTTATACAACCCACAGACCTCAAATTACTATTCGCTGTATTTGACTCCTCCCTTGCGTTCAGGTTGTATAACCTTGTTTTGTATATCGGGTTGTATGTTGCATATACAAGCCGAATATACATGCTGCGGACCTCAAATTTGTATGAAGCAGCTTGGAATTCAACTCAGGTCCAGAATGCATCTTTTCACCTGTATGTTGCGAATGTATGTCGGCATACATACAACTACCATTATATACAACTGGTGGGCCTGATCCATTTTCTCTCTCCTTTGCACAGTTCATTGCACATCGCATATGCAAATGCAATGTACAGGCTGGGCTTCGCCGCAATTAAAAAAGCACATCTGAAATATTTTGGAATCCAGCTTGTACATCAGCAGATGCATAACTCCTTTGTATATCGACCATCTACGAACTCACTTGTAGCAAAAGTATATGCGCCAGCCAGCCTTTGTATATTTTTCAATGTACATTTCCCTTTGCATGCCGAATATACAAATACAATGTACAAAACTCAATATACAAGCAGGAATCATTTTGGAATATACCTGCAATGTATTTTTTCCTTGTATCTAACCGTTGTATGTCAAACATACAAGCTAAATATACATGCGACCTGATATGCAAGCAGCGAATATTCCTGGAATCTTCAATGTATGTTCCACCCTTGCACATCTTCCTTTTGAGCCCAATATGCATTTGGAAATGCATACAACTATAGAATATTCTCTAGAATCTGCGAAAGATTCGGCCTTGTATATGCAAACTCGATATGCATTAAAAATGCATATAACTCCTTTTTATGATTTTTGGGAGCCGATTGAAATTTCACAAGCCCGCCAACATTCATGACCACTTTGCACATACAAAACTTAGCATTTTTCTCATGTGCGACAGGAAAAAAGGCGGTAAAACATTTCATGGGGGCTGGGACTAAATAACCAGAAACCCACCACAGAAAGTCCTCATTAAAAGATACAAAACAATGCAAGGCCCCAAGACTCAGAAATTTCAAGGTTTGAATGGGAAATTCTACAAAGGCTCAAGCTTAAAACTCCAAACATAAATTATTACCAACAGAATGGATGTCAGCTTTGCAACGGGAGAGAAGATCTCACCATAATCTATACCCTTCACTTGTGAATACCCCTTTGCAACCAGTCTGGCCTTGTACTTCTCAACACTGCCATCTGCACCAAATTTCTTCTTGAACACCCATTTGCATCTAATAGGTTTCTGTCCAGGAGGCAAAGGCACTAAGTCCCAAAGTTTCATTCTTTTCCAAAGAAGCCATCTCATCCTCCATGGCCTCCTTCCAGGAGCCTGTATCTTTCATATCCATCGCCTCTGATATTTCTAGGTTCATCACTGTTAGTAAGCAAAGCAAAAGCACAACTAGAATCAGGCAATGTATAACCAAACCTCTTAGGTTGCTTTCTTATTTTTGTAGACCTCCTCAAGAGTTGAGGTTGAGTGATGCAGAGGAAACGCAACAGAAGCTTACAAATAGGATGGAAAAGCCATTAATCCACTATGATGCAGAGGCATCCACACTAAAACCTTGACATACAGCCTGTATGTCTACAACCCTTCATCATCATCATATTTTTGTTAACACTGTCAGCATCATCATATTTTCTCTGCCGACCGATATCCTCCTGCAGACAAACCTTCGACCCTTCGTCTGTCAGCAGCATCATCATATCCGGCTATCGGCAGCATCATCATATTTGACAAGCGCAAACATCCTCCTGATGTTCACTGTTCATCTTACTGCCAGACGCTTTCTATAGCATCATGATGTTCAACATCATGTTCATCAGCAGGATATAAAATATCTGGTTCCCTCCATATATCCTGATGACGACAACTTCATGCACCTTTCCTCTGATGCTTACGTCACCCCGATATCTGACTACTTAAACAACAGCATCAGGATATGACTTATCCGGTCATATTGAAACATCCTGATGATGATACTCAACTTTATACTGATGACGAATATTCTGCCGAATATCCTCTCACGATCCACTTATCTCCCCGATGCCTTACGCCTATGCCAAAACACTTAGGGTCAGCAAGATAAACCTTTATCGGGTGATATTTCAGAATGTCCTGATGACGATTATCCTGATGACGATGACGTCATATGCAGTTCCTTCAATATCCTGCTGTCAGCCAAACTTAACATTATCGGCCCGCGATGATTTTATCAACCCGATCGACTAACTTATGCCAATATACTCTTCCTCGGCAACACCTTGCGATCATCACCCCAATGCGCATTCACCTTATGCAAACTACTGCATCATGCTCACCTCCATCTACTCAGATGACACCTGAAGTAACTACAGGATATACACAGAAATATCCTGATGATGCTCTTGTGATGGATATCCCAACCTTAGCGGATTTTCACCATTCTGATCCGCCGAACCTCCTGAGGTGACCCGATCTACTTCCTGGACAACTTTCCAGACTCGAACTACCAGCACGACCTAGCACATACCCATGCTAGGGTTCTCAACACCTCTCGATGACGATCCTGCAAACATACATGCGAACAAACAGAAAATGCAAACTAAATCCTAAACTATTGTACATAGCCATTCCACTGATTCGACGAATCAACCGGTGGAATGGATCAGCAAATCCATGCAACCACTAGAACAGCAACTCGATTACACAATGGAATCCAAACAGAAAATTGACACAAACAGGATCTCTTTATTGATTTCAAAAGATGCAAATACAGTACTCTGTCTCACTCTGAAATCTAACTCCTCAATCTATATCTATCTCTCTATCTGTCTATCTGTCTATCTGTCCTAAGACCAACCGATCCTACTACATAAATAGGAACTACTTGCGAGTACTACCACTCGATTCCCAGCGGCTGAGAGCTTCCATCTATCTGTCCTAAGACCAACCGATCCTACTACATAAATAGGAACTGCTTGCGAGTACTACCACTCGATTCCCAGCGGCTGGGAGCTTCCAAGCGGCTGGGAGGATCCAACTGAACTAACAAACTATACAGCTGTCATCAGCTGTCATAACAAACTACCTAAAAATAGAAAAGCACGGTCAACTTGGACCTTATTACATGCATTGGTCTTATAAGACCTTCTTGGAAACATTAACAAGACCTATAACAAACTAACTACCTCATGGAGGCCAGCTGTCAGGTAGGTGCTCCTGCACCATACTCCCCAACAGAAAAGAACTCATGTCCCATGAGTTAGGTTGTGGAAGTCCTCCACCTTTACACTTTGCCTTTGCAGTGTCTTGACCTGTTCCAGCTTTGTCCTCTGCTGGCTCTCGGCTGCTCCAAGACTTCTAAACTGTAACTTGCTGTCTTGCAAGTAAACCCTCATGCCTGTCAATGTAGGCCCTTCTCACACATACCTTGTGTTTGTCAGGTTGTTTTACCAGAACCTCTATCTGAACTGCCTCTTGAACTTCTGCAATGTTCAAATCTGTCTTCCTTTCAACTTTTATAGGACAAACAATAGTCCCAACTATGACAACATCCTTGTCATTCCTCTCAACTGGTTGTTGTTTGCAAACCTGTTGCTGAACCTGCTGCTGACCTCTGTCAGTCAAAACTGAAACTGTCTTCAAACTGTTGTCCTTAACAACTTCTTTCCCTGCAATGTCCTCAACTGCCTGTATGCCTGCTCCTATAGGCTTCTACACAAATTCCTTCTTTCCCACTAAAATGATTTTGGTTGCCCCCTGTGCTGCAGCATCTTCCTGCAATGGCATCAACATAATAGTTTTCCCATCTTTCTTGATGGTGTGGGGTATTAGCATACCCATCATACAGTACCCTCCTATCAAATTGCCATGGTCTACCCAATAGTAGGTGACAACATTCCATGGGCAAAATGTCACACAAAACTCTATCCTGATATGCTCCAATCTGAAAATCCACATATGCCTGTTCATAGACAAAAAGTGATTGACTATCACTCACCCAAGATGCCTTGTAAGGCTGTTGGTGTGGAATCCTTTCCAAATTTAGTTTATTCACCATTTCTTGAGATACCATGTTGTCTGTTGAACCAATATCAATGACAACCTTACATACCTTACCTTTGCTCTTGCATGTGGTCTTGAAAAGAGCTCTTCTTTGCATCATATCCTTTGATGCCTGCAAACTAATTCTCCTAAGCATCAATGCTTCTCCCTCCTCAGGATATCCATAATTGTCAGGAACTCAATCTTGATAAGTGTTTAAACTTTGCACACTTTGCTCTACTTTCTCTTCTTGCACAAGTTGTACTCTCTTGTCATTCGTTCTATCATCTCTGGATGATGAACCCTTGTTTTCTGGACATTTGAAAAATGGATGACCAAACTCACCATAGGTGTAACACTTTCCTGAAAATGTAGTAGAACCTCTACCACTTCCAAATCTGCCTCTATTACCTTTCCATCCACCTCTGAAATCAGACTGTCCCTGTCCTTTACCAGTGTCTTCTTGACCCTCATTGGTTTGCCTTGTTGTAGGGGCTGATCCTCTTCCCCTCATATTGTTTCCTCTTCCTCTATTATGTTGTTCTTGTTTTCTCTTTAACTTCTCTTCCACTTTCAATGCCAACTGAAAGCATTTCTGAACTGTATCTGGATTATGCAGACTTAAATCTTCCTGAATGTTGAACCTCAATCCATTAAGGTATCTGGCTACCTTCTCTTCTTCACTTTCCTTTACCTTTGTTTTCACACAAAGTTTCATGAATTCTTCTGTATATGAGCTGACATCTAGCTCCTGCTTCAGGTTTTGCTTCCTCTTGTGTAATTGGATATTGTAATCTAATGGGACATAAGCTTCCTTTACTAATGCCATCATTTTCTTCCATGTAGTGACTCTACGCTTTCCCTTCCTGTACTCTATCATCTTGGACGAAATTCCACCATGTCAAGGCAGCTTCTTTCATTTTTGACTGGGCTATTTTCACCTTCTGTTGTTCTGGTATCTCCTCTGTTTCAAAGAAATTGTTCAAGGAGTCTATCCACTCCATCACTGAATCAGGTTCCATCTTTCCTGTAAACACCGGCAAATCCAATTTCACATCCATGGTTCTCCTCTCCATGGCCTTGAGGGCGTTCAACAGTGGTCTCTGGTCTGCAGGAACGACCTCCTCGTTCCAACTAGGGATCTCTTCTTCTTCCCTATCTTCTTCTCTACCAGAACCTACTCTGCTCCTCAACTTCTCTAACTCATCCATCAATTCCTGATTCTGAGCCTTCACGGCCTTGCTCTCTGCAATCTGTTTCTTCACCAGAACTGCCAACTCAACGTTGGTCATCCTTGCCGGAATCTCAGATGTTCCTTCTTCATCTGACATCCTGCTATATCCTGATCTTTTCTAGAAGATCCTTCCTTTGCTCTGATACCACTATGATGCAGAGGAAACGCAACAGAAGCTTACAAATAGGATGGAAAAAGCCATTAATCCACTATGATGCAGAGGCATCCACACTAAAACCTTGACATACAGCCTGTATGTCTACAACCCTTCATCATCATCATATTTCTGTTAACACTGTCAGTATCATCATATTTTCTCTACCGACCGATATCCTCCTGCAAACAAACCTTCGACGCTTCGTCTGTCAGCAGCATCATTATATCCGGCTATCGGCAGCATCATCATATTCGGCAAGCGCAAACATCCTCCTGATGTTCACTGTTCATCTTACCGCCAGACGCTTTCTGCAACATCATGATGTTCAACATCATGTTCATCAGCAGGATATAAAATATCCAGTTCCCTCCATATATCCTGATGACGACAACTTCATGCACCTTTCCTCTGATGCTTACGTCACCCCGATATCTGACTACTTAAACAACAGCATCAGGATATGACTTATCCGGTCATATTGAAACATCCTGATGATGATACTCAACTTTATACTGATGACGAATATTCTGCCGAATATCCTCTCACGATCCACTTATCTCCCCGATGCCTTACGCCTATGCCAAAACACTTAGGGTCAACAGGATAAACCTTTATCGGGTGATATTTCGGAATGTCCTGATGACGATTATCCTGATGACGATGACGTCATATGCAGTTCCTTCAATATCCTGCTGTCGGCCAAACTTAACATTATCGGCCCGCGATGATTTTATCAACCCGATCGACTAACTTATGCCGATATACTCTTCCTCGGCAACACCTTGCGATCATCACCCCAATGCGCATTCACCTTATGCAAACTACTGCATCATGCTCACCTCCATCTACTCAGATGACACCTGAAGTAACTACAGGATATACACAGAAATATCCTGATGATGCTCTTGCGATGGATATCCCACCTTAGCGGATTTTCACCGTTCCGATCCGCCGAGCCTCCTGAGGTGACCCGATCTGCTTCCTGGACAACTTTCCAGACTCGAACTACCAGCACGACCTAGCACATACCCATGCTAGGGTTCTCAACACCTCTCGACGACGATCCTGCAAACATACATGCGAACAAACAGAAAATGCAAACTAAATCCTAAACTATTGTACATAGCCATTCCACCGATTCGACGAATCAACCGGTGGAATGGATCAGCGAATCCATGCAACCACCAGAACAGCAACTCAATTACACAATGGAATCCAAATAGAAAATTGACACAAACAGGATCTCTTTATTGATTTCAAAAGATGCAAATACAGTACTCTGTCTCACTCTGAAATCTAACTCCTCAATCTATATCTATCTCTCTATCTGTCTATCTGTCTATCTGTCCTAAGACCAACCGATCCTACTACATAAATAGGAACTGCTTGCGAGTACTACCACTCGATTCCCAGCAGCTGGGAGCTTCCATCTATCTGTCCTAAGACCAACCGATCCTACTACATAAATAGGAACTGCTTGCGAGTACTACCACTCGATTCCCAGCGGCTGGGAGCTTCCAAGCAGCTGGGAGGATCCAACTGAACTAACAAACTATACAGCTGTCATCAGCTGTCATAACAAACTACCTAAAAATAGAAAAGCACGGTCAACTTGGACCTTATTACATGCATTGGTCTTATAAGACCTTCTTGGAAACATTAACAAGACCTATAACAAACTAACTGCCTCATGGAGGCTAGCTGTCAGGTAGGTGCTCCTGCACCATTGAGGTTCAGCTTCTTCATCTGAGCTTTCAGAGTTGCAAGAGCTCTCCTCATCATCAGGTCCAACATTGTCTTTCTGTTCAGTGTTCTCAGAGGTAGCAAGAAACTAAACAACATCCTCTTTCTTTTCTTTTTCTTTTGGCTGTAAAACAATGGAAGAAGGTGTAAGCTCTCTGAAGATGACACTTCTACTATACAACACTTTTTCAGCCACAAGGTCCCAAAGCTTGTATCCTTTCACACCGACACCATAGCCAATGAAGATACACTTAACAGCCTTGTTCTCTAATTTTGACCACTTTTCCCTAGGCATATGTGCATATGCCTCACAACCAAAAACACAAAGATGCCTTATTGAAGGCTTTCTGCCATACCACATCTCCATGGGTGTCTCTCCAACAAGAGCTAATGTAGGAGATCTATTTACAAGATAACAAGCAGTGGCAACAACTTCAGCCCAAAACTTTTATTCTAGGCCAACTACACTAAGCATACTCCTAGCCTTCTCCATCAGTGTCATGTTCATCCTCTCTGCAACTCCATTTTGTTGCGGGGTGTATGGAGTTGTCTTATGTCTTTCAATCCCAAGTTCCTTGCAATATTTATCTAATTTTGTAGAACAGAACTCACCACCATTGTCAGTTCTCAAACACTTTATCCTTTTACCATTCTGATTTTCAGCAAAGGCCTTAAACTCACTATAGACTTCAGATTTGCTTCTAAGAAAATAAATCCATGTCCTTCTATTGTAGTCATCTATGAAAGATACAAAATATACAGATTGTGATAATGAAGGAACATTAACAGGACCAAATACATCATAATGAACAAGGTCCAACACACCAAAAGACTTATGGGAACTTGAATAAAACTAAACATGGTTTTGTTTTCCATACATGCAATGTTCACAAAAGTTGAACTCAAGATTACAATCATCTAACCCCTCAACGAGGTTCTTATTTTTTAGGGTATGCATACCCTTCTCACCAATGTGGCCAAATCTCTTATGCCATAACATTGTCTTTTCAGCAGGAAGCTTAACTTCCAAGGCATGAATACAACCATCAGGACTAGATACAACGAATTTCTTCACTGCTCGTTTAGATGGTGGGGATGAAGTGACTGCTACCCTCTTCCTTAAGTCAAAAGAACTATTGCATTGTGAAATGCATGCCTCCAGCTGAAACAGAGTACCTCTCCTAGTACCCTTAGCAAGCACCATAGCTCCTCTAGTCATCTTGCATCCTTCTTTCTAAAAGACAACCTGCACACCTACATCATTCAACATACTTACAGAAAGCGGGTTCTATGCTAAGCCTGGGATGTGCATAAACCTAGAGATCCCCTTCACTCATCCATCAAGGAATCGGATAGAGACTCTTCCATGACCAACAATCTTCAGATGAGAGTTGTCACCCAGGTACACCTTTCCACCATCGAACTCCTCATACTTAGTAAACCAGTCTCGATGCGAGGTCATGTGGAATGATGCACCAGAATTAATCAACCACACATCATCAGATGCATGGGTTTCCAGGGCTGCGATGAAGGCATCACCATCATCTTGTGACTTGTCAGAATCTAAATCTAGGTTCTTCTTCTTTTTCTTTTCCTCTTTGCATTCCTTTCAGAAATGTCCAGATTTAGCATAGTTCCAACAAAGAGCCTAGGACTTTCCAAGAGATTTGGATCTCCCACGAGATTTGGATCTACCCTTCTCAGCTTTCTTGTCCTTCTTTTTCCCTTTCTCCTTAGGTCTTCCACGAACTGTAAGAGCCTCTTTGGCTGCCTCAGAAGACTTTGTCCACATCTCTTCAGACAACAGCAAAGAAACCACTTCATCCATTTTGAATGTGGATGTGGTGCTTCTAATAGCCATGACAAGGTGATCCCACGAGTCCAACAAAGAACAAAGCAAGGTCATACAACAATCCTCCTCCTCCATTTTCACACCAACGGATGTCAATTGTGCAACCAGCATGTTGAAAGCATTCATATGTTCTGCAATAGATCCTCCATCCTCCAATCAAAGGGAATACAACTTCTTTCTTAGAAAAAGTTTGTTAACCAGGGATTTGGCTTGATACACATCTCCCAACTTCTTCCAAAGCAAGTTTGCAGTAGCCTCCTCATGGACATTTAACAGGACAAAATCAGCAAGACTAAGTCTTATGAGACCCTTAGCTTTCCGATCCTTGAGATCCCAATCATCTTGTGACATTGCAGCTGGTTTTGTTCCACTGATAGTTTTCCAAAGGTCTCGATCAATAAGCATGTCTTCCATCTTGAGCTTCCACAGCTCAAAATTAGTGCCATTGAATTTCTCCACCTCTATTCTTTCGGATGTGCTTGCCATCTCCTCACTATAATAAGATTCAGAATACTCTGTACAGATTCCCACTTAACTTAAGATCAACTCAAAAAACCCCTACCTAACAGCTAAGACCAAAATTGGCTAGGCTCTGATACTAACTGAAAGGAAGCTAGGTATGCAGAAATAGCTTCCTACACTAATCTAATGAGAGGAGAGCTATACAAATTCAAATTAATCTTTACAATTAAAGCAACATGAAACATATAATAGAGATATTGTAGCAATACACATAGAACCAGAAAGAAGACAGAAGAAGAGAGACAAAGATATAACGTGGGGAAAACCCTTATCGGGTGAAAAACCCCACACTCAAAAACCTGCACAATGTATTATCAAAACTGAATATGGTTTACAATACACTTGCAATGCAAGCTTCAATAGTCTTCGACACTCATGTCTAGAGTCAGTCCGGCAGCATAACAGTACATGTCAATCACATACTACATCTCCTCCTCGAAGCACCTGTTTATATAGAATATACAAGGCAAAATTGGCCCTATCTTGGAATGGGCATCCAACTTGGCCCCATGGCCCAAAAGCTACACCTATGGACACTTGGTCAACATTGTAGAATGTATTTGACACTTGTCCATAGCTCCCATCCCAAAGAGGTCACCTATTTCCAAAATGGGCTATGATAGATGCTCTTACGACTCTTACGACCATCATAGAATCTGTCATAGCAGTTACAACTTACAGTTGTAATAGAATATGTCTTACACAGGCTATAAATAGCATATTCTCTTACAACATGTCATAGTCCACCTCGGGGCACCCAAAGATGCCTTTTTCAAAGATGCTCTTCAACACATGTCTTCACCTATCTTACAAGCTTCCATTTCTGACTCTTACATGTCATAACTTCGTCATAGGAATTTGTCATAACTGTTTTGGTCAAACATTCCCTTACACAACATCCAAGATGCCAACACATGGCAAAATACTCCTACCACAAAGTGAGACACCTATCTCCAAATGTGAGGACAAAATTACAAGTTGTCATCTTCCATGTAGGATGACACATCACCGTGCCACATCCCACAAAATGACAATATGGAATTTACAATTAATTTACATCATAGGTGATGAATAAATAAATACAATCATAAATAATGCAAGGAATTACCAAGGTTGAGACACCTTAATTCCCAAAAAATCTCACGATATGTAAGATTCTATGACATAGGTTGCAGACAAAAAAGTTTGGGTGACGGAGAAAGGCAAATGGGTGAAAAACATGCCCCACACTTACAGGGTCAAACAACTCCCATTAGGGTCCACTTTGCTATAGATAGGCATATTGACCCCCATAAATGCATCCCAAGAAGCCTTGTCCTCATAGGACTCGCTAATTGGAAGAGACAAAGGTTGTCCTCTCACAGGAACCCCAAGTATGCGATACACATCATATAGAGTGATAGTCCACTCTCTAGAAATCTGTGGGAACCTAAATGTGTTTCTGTCGGCATTCCAGTAGGTCAAAATGTCATAGCATATGCGAGATACATGATGAATCACAGGCACATGACAAACTCTAGCTAGGCCTGCCCTCTTCAGTATAGCACAATCTTCAGTATTCAATGAAGCAAACATCCCTGAGAGCCATCCCTGCTCTCGGCAGCCATTCCATTAGATACGCATGTCCTACAAAATTAGAAGAGAACTTTAGATTAGATCTCGTAAACTAGTAAAAATCCCTAAAAATCGTAAAACTATAGAAAACCTTACACAAAAAAAATGTATAAACCTTCAAAATTGCAATAAACAGGTAAATACAGTGACCAAATCATGTCGGATCAGAGTGAAACAAGTGTTAAACAACATCAAATGCAATCAAAAATCAGTCCAATAGGGTTGCCCTCGGGCGACCCAGGTGTTTTTTAGGATCTCCCTCAGGCGACCCTGCCTGACAAAAGGGGTGACCCTAAAGGAGGATCCCTCGACCAAAAAGTACTCTAAATACCTCATTTTCGATCGATTTTAGAAAACAAAATACCAATCTTGCTCTAAACGACGAGAAAAACACAATGCAACAGAGAAAATCATCAAAAACAGACAATTTTAAGAGATTTTTCACAAAATTCAAGCTAGGGTTTAGAGAAGGGTTTTTCACTGATTGCATACCTGATTCTCCGTGGCTGAAGAAGAGGCGGCCATCTTCACAATCTCCTTGATGATATCTTTCTAACGACTACTCACACAAACGATTCTGTCACCATTTTGCTCCGATCTCACAATTTGGCTTGCTTTGTTTGCCCTTAACATATTTCATTTATGCATTTTTAGATTAGTTCTTTGCTTTTATGCATCCATTTCGTGCATTGTTTTGCATGCTCTCATCCCTATAGGGCCAAACCGACAAAGGCAAGCAACTAGTCGAAGTCAAACAATCCATGGTAAGTTCATTATTTCAGTTTTCATTATTCATTTTGATATATTTAAATGCCAAACTAATGCTAGTTATTGTTAGTTCATACGTAGGTTGCATCCTTGTAGATTCAGAAATCCTAGTAGTTGACATGCAATGTTCTGATGTAGATGGTACAGTTAGATCCTTTGGTGGGCTACAAGAGTCACATGCTAGAGCAGCACATGTATCTATTGATCATTCTACTACTACACAGGCTCAGCATATGGGACTTGATTCACTCGAGCAGGTTATAGGGGGTATGGGTTTTGTAGAGATGCTTTCTATAGGATTGATGTCATCTCGCATTCACAGTCTGTTGCACACGTCACTACTACAACTACTAGATGAGAGAACAACAAAAGTGTTAATAGATTCCATCATTGCAACTGAGGATGGTGATATTCAGGGTCTTGGTACGACACATGTATATAATTTTTATTTTTTTAAGTTAAATTTATACTGTAAAATTTAAACATATGCTTGTAGGACCCTACACAAATAAATTATATTTGAAATTAATTTTTCTTTTCTATGTACATGTGTAGCTTGAGGATTTAGGTGTTACTCCTAGTTTGAGGGTAGAGCATACATACGTATGTGTGATTCACTTGACCACAGTGGACACATGAGTTGACTATCAAATTGAAATTCATATATATATATATATATATATATATATATATATATATATATATATATATATATATATATATATATATATATATATATATATATATATATATATATATATATATCTCATGTTTGTATGCAGTCACCAAAGGATTTGGAGTGTATTACAATGGAGGGCCAGATGCAGAGGGTGGCATGTTGTTTATTTGAGGACTTGATGAGTGTATCAGGTGATATCATCACAATTGGGTATAACTCTAGCAGGTGTTAGTTCATACATGAGTCGCATCCTTGCAAATTCAGAGATCCTAGCAGTTCACATGCAATGTTCTAATGTAGATCGTACAGTTCTATCCTCTGGTGAGCTACAAGAGTCACGTACTAGAGCAGCACATGCATCTATTGATCATTCCACCGCTCCACAGGCTCAACATATGGGACTTGATTCACTTGAGCAGGTTGTAGGGGGTATGGGTTTTGTCGAGATGCTTTCTATAGGATTGATGCCATCTTGCATTCACAGTCTGTTGCAGACGTCACTACTATAACTACTAGATGAGAGAACAACAAAAGTGTTAATGGATTCCATCATTGCAGCTGAGGATGGTGATATTTAGGGTCTTGGTATGACACAGGTATATAATTTTTAATTTTTTAAGTTAAATTTATACTGTAAAATTTAAACATATGCTTGTAGGACCCTACACAACTAAATTATTCTTGAAATTATTTTTTCTTTTTTATGTACATGTGTAGCTTGAGGATGTATGTAATGTGTCGTACCTATTTGTATTTTTAATGACCTTTTATGTGTTATTTTAATTTTAATTTTTGTGCTCTTATAGACTAGACAGAAGAATGCAGAAGGGGTTTTCAGTTTTCCTGTAGATGTGTTGCCAAAGCATACAATAGAGAGCATATATGGAAAACCCAGAAAAAGTACAACTGATATAAAGAAACTAACTAATACCTATATAGTAGAATAGCCAATAAACAATTATCAAAACATACCCACATTGAGATATACAACTTCATGTCGTAGCTATAGCCAGACCAGCAATGGGTATGGCTGGAATTGCCTCAACTCTCCAAACAATAGGAAGAATGGTTCTTACAAAAGATAACAGAAACAATTAAGGCTTCAAACACCTCAACAAGGATCAATATGAAGTTGCACATACAATAGAAAATGCTCTTTATGAAACCCCGTCTGCTCATAGCATGGTACGGCCATGGCTGAAGCAAAATCAGGCAAAGACCAGCTGTAAACTCCCAAAAGAAACCTCAAATACTGTTGTTCACAACTGTAGACCCCAAGCAACCATATTGGGAGATATTTTATGCCCAAACTCCATACCAAATGGCTGCAAGAGGGAATACGGCCTGTGTGAAGAAGTACGACCAACAAGAACTTTAAATCAACCTTCAACACTCTCACAATCTCACCACAATCTATCACTGAAAATATATCTTCACTGCTCCAAATACATCTATAAAATATATGGTCAATAAACCCTTGAAATCTCACCACCAAGAAACCAATGAAGCTCTGGATGTAAACACTATGTGTATTTGCTAATCTAGAATATGCTAATGGAGGTTTTCATCCCCAGAAGCCAAGATCAAACAATCTTGTAGAGGTTTTCGTCTCAACAAGATAGTACCAAACCCTAGAGCCAAGCTCTAGAAACCCTCAAGGGGAAAATCTCAAAAGAGAGAAGAAATAATAATCCAAGCATGTCCAAATGAGAGCACTTTTCCTCCTTTTATACTATTCCAACTGGGAGTCTCTAAAATCCTCTTGCATATGGGATAAAACATGAGAGGGAAAATACATTTTAAAATATTATAATTCTCTTTAATTCTTTTCTCAACATCACCCTTAAAGTCCCCTCTTTTAAAACAACATTAAGTTGTTGAGCCTAGGCACCAAGGTCTAATATTAAATAATAATGTTTAATTTATAGACTTTAAAACGGAGGCTAAGATGATGTCAGAAACCAATGATCTATAGCTTGTTGGAAAGGTCTTAACAAGAGGAATCCAACCCCACTCTCAAAATCCCGTTCTAGTGCCAATCCCAAACTTACTAAAAATAGTAAGTAACAGCCATAAGCAAATTGAGCCAACTCGGAGGGTGCCAACTGGATCCACCAACCATCTGATAACTCTGAGCTCAGTGCAATGTCTATGAGAGCCAACAGCTGACTTCCAAGTCGCCTAAACAGTGCCAAACTACCACTTACTAAAAATAGCAATGACCACCGGGGACCAAAGAGAACAAACCCAGAAAAACCTAGAAAGATTAATGACATGCAAACACTTACTATAAATAGTAGGTACGAACAAGTTGTCTGAAATTCCTCTGGAAAGTGTCAACCAACTCCACTAGATCACACGAACACACTGGTGACATCGAAATATTCCTCTGATTATGCTGTCACCAACCCAGAAAGCCCGCTCTGACTGATCTGTAAGAGAATCTAAAAATAGGTGATAGTCCTAGTTTGAGGGTAGAGCATGTACACACACATGATTCACTTGACCACATTAAAAAAATGAGTTGATTATCAAATTGAAATTCATATATATAAATATCTCATGTTTGTATGTAGTCACTAGAGGATATGGAGCGTATTACAGTGGAGGGCCAGATGCAGAGGGTGGCATGTTGTTTATCTAAGGACTTAATGAGAGCGCACCAGGTGATACAATCACAGTCAGGGATAACTCTAGTAGGTGTTAGTTCATACGTGGGTCACATCCTTGCAGATTTAGAGATTCTAGCAGTTGACAGGTAATGTTTTGATGTAGATCATACAGTTAGATCCTCTAGTGGGCTACAAGACTCACATGTTGGAGTAGCACATGCATCTATTGATCATTTTGCCGCTCCACAAGCTCAACATATGGGACCTGATTCACTTGAGCAGGTTGTAGGGGGTATGGGTTTTGTAGAGATTCTTTCTATAGAATTGATGCCATCTCATATTCACAGTCTGTTGCACACGTCACTGCTACAGCTACTAGATGAGAGAACAACAAAAGTGTTAATGGAATCCATCATGGCAGCTAAGGATGGTGATATTAAGGGTCTTGGTATGACATAGGTTTATAATTTTTATTTTTTTATGTTAAATTTATACTTAAAATTTAAACATATGCTTGTAGGACCCTACACAAATAAATTATATTTGAAATTATTTTTTCTTTTTTATGTACATGTGTAGCTTGAGGATGTAGGTGTTACTCCTAGTTTAAGGGTAGAGCATGTACACACACGTGATTTACTTGACCGCAGTGGACAGATGAGTTGATTATTAAATTGAAATTCATATATATAAATATCTCATGTTTGTATGTAGTCACCAGAGGATTTGGAGTGTATTACAGTGGAGGACCAGATGTAGAGGGTTGTATGTTGTTTATCTGAGGAGTTGATGAAAGTGTACCAGGTGATATCATCACAGTTGGGGATAACTCTAGCAGGTGTTAGTTCATATGTGGGTCACATCCTTGTAGATTCAAAGATCCTAGCAGCTGACATGCAATATTTTGATGTAGACCGTATAGTTAGATCCTTTGGTGGGCTACAAGAGTCACATGCTAGAGCAACACATGCATCTACTGATCATTTTGCCACTCCATAGGCTCAACATATGGGACCTGATTCACTTGAGCAAGTTGTAGGGGGTATGGGTTTTATAGAGATGCTTTCTATAGGATGTAGGTATATAATTTTTGTTTTTTAAAGTTAAATTTATACTGTAAAATATAAACATATGCTTGTAGGACCCTACACAAATAAATTATATTTGAAATTAATTTTTCTTTTTTATGTACATGTGTAGCTTGAGGATGTAGGTGTTACTCCTAGTTTGAGGTTAAAGCATATATACGTACATGTGATTCACTTGACCACAGTGGACAGATGAGTTGATTATCAAATTGAAATTCATGTATATATATCTCATGTTTGTATGCAGTCACCAGAGGATTTGGGGCGCATTACAATGGAGGGCCAAATGCAGAGGGTGGAATGTTGTTTATCTGAGGACTTGATGAGAGCGTATCAAGTGATATCATCACAGTTGGGGATAACTCTAGTAGGTGTTAGTTCATACGTGGGTTGCATCCTTGCAGATTCAGAGATCCTAGCAATTGACATGCAATGTTCTAATGTAGATCGTACAGTTAGATCCTCTAGTGGGCTACAAGAGTCACGTGCTAGAGTAACACATGCATCTATTGGTCATTCTACCTCTCCACAGGCTCAACATATGGGACTTGATTCACTTGAGTAGGTTGTAGGGGGTATGGGTTTTGTAGAGATGCTTTCTATAGGATTGATGCCATCTCGCATTCACAGTTTGTTGTACACATCACTATTACAACTACTAGATGAGAGAACAACAAAAGTGTTAATGGATTCCATCATTGCAGCTGAGAATGGTGATATTTAGGGTCTTGGTATGACATAGGTATATAATTTTCAATTTTTTAAGTTAAATTTATACTGTAAAATTTAAACATATGCTTGTAGGACCCTACACAAATAAATTATTCTCGAAATTGATTTTTCTTGTTTATGTACATGTGTAGCTTGAGGATGTAGGTGTTACTCCTAGTTTGAGGGTAGAGCATGTACACACGCATGATTCAATTGACCACAATGGACAAATGAGTTGATTATCAAATTGAAATTCATATATATATATATCTCATGTTTGTATGTAGTCACTAGAGGATCTAGAGCGTATTACAGTGAAGGGCCAGATGCAGAGGGTGGCATGTTGTTTATCTGAGGACTTAATGAGAGCATACCAGGTGATATCATCATAGTCAAGGATAACTCTAGTAGGTGTTAGTTCATACGTGGGTCACATCCTTGTAGATTCAGAGATTCTAGCAGTTGACATGTAATGTTTTGATGTAGATCGTACAGTTAGATCCTCTAGTGGGCTACATGACTCACATGCTGGAGTAGCACATGTATCTACTGATCATTCTACCACTCCATAAGCTCAACATATGGGACCTGATTCACTTGAGTAGGTTGTAAGGGGTATGGGTTTTGTAGAGATGCTTTCTATATAATTGATGCCATCTCATATTCACAGTCTGTTGCACACGTCACTGCTATAGCTACTAGATGAGAGAACAACAAAAGTGTTAATGGATTCCATCATGGCAGCTGAGGATGGTGATATTAAGGGTCTTGGTATGACACAGATTTATAACTTTTAATTTTTTACGTTAAATTTATACTTAAAATCTAAACATATGTTTGTAGGACCCTACACAAATAAATTATATTTGAAATTATTTTTTTCTTTTTTATGTACATGTGTAGCTTGAGGATGTAGGTGTTACTCCTAGTTTGAGGGTAGAGCATGTACACCACGTGATTCACTTGACCGCAGTGGACATATGAGTTGATTATTAAATTGAAATTCATATATATAAATATCTCATGTTTGTATGTAGTCACCAGAGGATTTGGAGTGTATTACAGTGGAGGGCCAGATGTAGAGGGTGGCATGTTGTTTATCTGAGGAGTTGATGAAAGCATACTAGGTGATATCATCACAGTTGGGGATAACTCTAGTAGGTGTTAGTTCATATGTGGGTCACATCCTTATAGATTCAAAGATCCTAGCAGCTGACATGCAATATTTTGATGTAGATCGTACAGTTAGATCCTCTAGTCGGCTACAAGAGTCACATGCTAGAGAAACACATGCATCTACTGATCATTCTGCCACTCCACAAGCTCAACATATGGGACCTGATTCACTTGAGCAGGTTGTAGAGGTATGGGTTTTATAGAGATGCTTTCTATAGGATGTAGTTATATAATTTTTGTTTTTTGAAGTTAAATTTATATTGTAAAATTTAAATATATGCTTGTAGGACCCTACACAAATAAATTATATTTGAAATTAATTTTTCTTTTTTATGTACATGTGTAGCTCGAGGATGTAGGTGTTACTCCTAGTTTGAGGGTAGAGAATGTACGCACGTGTGATTCACTTGACCACAATGGATAGGTGAGTTGATTATCAAATTGAAATTCATATATATAAATATCTCATGTTTGTATGTATGTAGGAAACATATATATATATATATATATATTCTAAAATTAATTACACTTTTGTAGGGCTCGTCACATCTATCAAAGTAGGATTCTCACTCTGAGGGTCGCTCGGCTAGGAGCCGACATGATGATCAAACCAACTAGTTTACATGTTTGAGAGATTGACATTTATGTTTGAGATATGGACATTTTTGTTTATGAACTTATGTTTGAGATATGGACATTTGAGTTTATACTCATGTTTGAGATATGGGCATTTATATGTTTATGTTTATATTTGGCATGTATGGATGTTTATGTTTATATATTTGACATGTATGGACATTTATGCATCTATGTATGGGCATGTTTATGTTTCAAATGGACATAAATATGTTTATATTTGACATGGACAAATTTATGTTTGAGATTTTTAATAAAGTTTTCATATAAATGTTTTTTGATTTGTTCAATGGATCTATTTGATATTTACACATGTGTGTATTAAGACGTGTAACACAAGTTTCAATAATCAAATATTAACTTAAAAAATATTATGCTTGTCTCAATCATTTCATGTAAATTTCAACTTGTGCATGCTAGATGTAAGCTATAGATTCTATTAAGTTGTTGTACATATCTCAAATTTGAAGTTTAAAATAAACTTTATAACTCTGTAATGATACACCATTCAAATAGAGATAAAGGACAAGAATAGTATCTATATGATGAAATAACATGAGTTAGGCCCATATAAGTAGCATACGAACATGATATATAACAAATATAAACAAAACTTGGAAGATTTTTTATTCAAAAATAAAAGTAGACCTCTAGACAATTTGACTTTCACCACTACTAGAACAAATACTATTACACTCAAATCATGAATTAGACTCTAAGTCAAATATCTAATCAAGTAACATTAACCACTTAACACACTATGAACATAATAACACTACATTGGAATACTAAAACATTAGCAACAAGGATTGGTTTTGCAATATCCATTCAAATGACCATGAATTGTAAACAAAGAATTCATTTGAATAACCTTAACTCAAACTTGTTTAATGCATAGAAACAACTAGAATCCATTCCATGCCCATTGTCAGTGAATTCCTATAAGAGGCCCTAATTCAAGAACATAGCTTATTTAATGAAATGAATTAGTCCATAAAATTTTAAGGAATTGTTCCTTAGGACAACCTTCATATCTCCTAGAATTGGAACAAGAATTTGAAGATCATCTTTCTCAAGTCAAGAGGTCTTGTTGACTTATGTTGTACAAATTTGATGGTACCTATAGGATTAAAGACTATCTCTCCCTTCACCTATAGCTATAGTGAGTAGGAACTCAATTAGGTACTTTAACATAATTATAGTTAAGGTCATGAACTCATGTATATAGTCATCTATCTTAGTCAAAACTAGAATAATTGTACTCCTAGACCATGTGAAGAGGTATCATCCAATGTTGATTTCATAATATATACCAAAGATTGAATCTATACAAGTTCATCTTATTTGAATGTAAATGAACTAGATAAAAGAGTCTTATTAAGTTTGAGACCTTAATGATAATTAAACTCACATACAACTTTCTAAATACAGTGAACTAAAAAGTTAAGTTCTATAAATTTCTAATGATACCAAACTCATATGAGCACCAAGAAACTTTACTAGGGTTTCATAACTTCTAGATACAAAAAAAAGAGCTTCCCTTATCTTCAAGAAATATTTATTCTGCATTGACAAGGCCAACCGCATGAAGGTGGAAGCTCATGTGGCCTCACCTAAGACCTAAGACACCTAAGACACCTAGATTTTTACCTTATTCTAGTCTAGACCTAAGACATATCTAAGACATATTTAGATTTTCTAGTAGACGTAGTGGACCTAAGACACCTAGATTTTATACCTTATTCTAGTCTAGACCTAAGACATATCTAAGACATATTTAGATTTTCTAGTAGACGTAAAGTTTAGACCTTAGACATATCTAAGACACCTAGATTTTATACCTTATTCTAGTCTAGACCTAAGACATATTTAATCTACACCTAGATTTTATACAGATAGACCTCAGACATATCTAAGACATATTTAGATTTTATAGTAGACGTAAAGTTTAGACCTGAGACATATATAAGACACCTAGATTTTATACCTTATTCTAGTCTAGACCTAAGACATATCTAAGACACCTATTCTATACAGAAGACACCTATTAGATATATAACATACTAAGACATGTCTAACACATGCCTACCTTAAAGCCTACATACATGTAAGAAAATTTTTATGTTGGATAGTGTAGAGATCATGTACCTGAAATGAAACAATAACTTCAAATCCTCTAAGCTACATGATTGCAAAATCTCTTGCCACAATGAAATGTAAACAAAATTAGAACCTAGAGATCATGAATTGTAAAAATTTTAAGAACTGTTGAAATTAAAATTAAATGTGAAAAATCTATTGAAGCATAAATTAAAATAATTTAAAAGTGAACTACAAGTAAAATGTGCTTGAGATCTAGTAGATCTAAGACACCTACTACATTTACATAAGGTAATATTCTACCATACCAGGTCTACTGAATAACTGCAATGAAATGAAAGATGTTGTCCACATTTTTCATACCACATTCATTGGTTCAACTCGCTCTTTAATAACATCTAATATTTTCTAATGGTCATCTCTATCTACTCTCCACCTATGAGGCTCACATGCATGTGGAACTTGATGAAGAGACATGCCAATAGCAATTACTAGGTAGCTATACTAATACACCATGTTGTGAGTTTGGTAATCAATAAAATGAATCCCACTTTGAACAATTTTGACTTGTTTGAGATATGTCCCTTGCACTACAACTAAACATGTCAAAAACAACATTTCATCGCTTGTATCTAGTTTTGTTAACTTCTTCCTCTCTTATGTGCAACATAATAAATAATAACTAACACCTTCTATGTTTCTAGCCTTTGCTATGACTGCAAAAACATCTCCTGCACCACAATGAAATGTAAAAAATTTAAAGTTTCTGTCATGAATTCTAATATTTAAGAACGAAATTAAAATTAAAATTTATCAACATATAAAAATAAAAAATTGAACTATGAGTTGCACTATATATATATATCAATCCTGAAATGTGGTCATAATCATTTGAAATCAAAGGAATGTCTTCAAAGCTTTCATCTTTTTTCATCATATGTGTCAGTAACAACTAGTAGCACCAAATTTCATTCACTGATATATCCACGTTGTTTGTTCTTGCAATTCTCACAATCTCCCAACATGCAGTCATAACAAAAACAAGAGTAATCCCTAGTACACAACGTCCATGTGTGGCTATCTGTACTTATGACACAATACAAAGATCTTTTTTTATCTACCCTCTTACATCCATGCATTGTTCTTCTATCCACACCTACAAATTTTATATATACATGAAATATGATTTACAATTAAAAAAAATTGTTCAAATTATAAAACTATAATCACAATGAAATAAAATATATATATTTTTAAGTAAATATTAAACAAGGCAAACTTTTCTCAAACAATACATACTTGATATATCTGAAAACACTCTATTTGGACATGGGTTCCTCCCTGAAGATGTGTCAACCTCACATGTGAAGTGTTTCTTACACCATTCAACAACATTGTGTGAATCATTTATACGATCTCCCTCATAATTCATTGATGTTTTCTTAGAGCACATTTGATGCAAGCTCATGCACCATCATATTCACCCTTTCCATGCCCACTCTCAAAGAAATTCCAAACATGTGATATATTGTCATGTTGATGATATCTACAAAGTGCATAAAATAGCCTTGATAATTTGAATTGTGAGGCACACCCATCTGACTGTACAATTTTTTTTTTCAATTTTGACACCCCTTCTTGCCAAATCTTCAAAAAACTTCTTAAAGCAATGTTGTACAAAATGAGTGTCATGCTCTTTATCATCACTAATATAAATGTGATAATCTTTTTTAATGACTCATTCTAGATATGTACTCTCAACACCATCCAAATCCAATTGTGCATGTCAATAACACACATGCACCATAATAGTGACCTGCTCTAAATAACAATACTATGTTTGAATCTCCTTTTGATGGGTAAAAGAGTAATTTTCTACAAAGTCCACTACTGATAAAACTGTTCCAAGTGAGAAAGTATCTCTCAACAACTAAAACTGTTTTGCTTGCCACATAGCAAAAAATGCACGATGTATGTATGGTTGTATCAATTTATGGAAATTTTCCAATAGGTAGTTCCTCTTCTACGTAATCTAACCTCGTGGATTATTTCCCAAATTTTGTTTCAAACTTTATGTACTTATAACTCTAGCAATTTACCATTTTCATCATGTCAATATCTTCATTTCTCAAAGGTATTTTAGCCAAACCACATGTTTCACAAAGTCCTTTTATGCATTTCATTGGACCATCTGCTTTGTCATCAAATTTATCACATAAGATGGATGCTATGGACTGACTTAACCATTTAGGAGGTGCATTTTCAACACCATCACTTTCTTCTCTAATCTTTCGAAACACCTGATAGTAAAGATCAAATTCAAATGGTAATGACAAAAACAAGTTTCAAAAACTTTGTTTCCGTTCACATACCATGACCTTAACATTTCAAATATTGTTTGCCCAATATTTATATGAGGATTTTCATCACAAAATGTCGCATACATCTCATGTTGTGTTATGTCTAACCAATGGGTTGTATGCAGTTCATAATCATTTGGCTCGATCCTATGTTTGAGAACATATCTACTATTTGATGAAGGACGGGTATGATCATGCCAAAAATCTAAGATCAACTAATCTAAATTTTAATGGAGAATTTAGATAACAATACCTAGCACTGAGCCTATGGTATTGTGAAAATAAACAAATGCTCAATATGCAGAACTTGTAAAAAGTTGCAGGCAACCAAGAGGATTCTTATTGCATCAAAAGTTGATTATATACAATGAGGAAGAACATGAAAGGTCCCCTTATCCATAGAATTTGAAATGGATAGTTGGAAGGTGACAAAAACTACTAAAATTCAAATTTTCTAAATTTTCTAAATTTCAAAAAAACTACTAAATTTGGGACCCCACTAGGTAGGGTCATAACTTCTAGCTAGCTAGTTGAAATCTAGACATGTTGAACTCGTTGGAAAGATCTCCTGAAGAGCTAGATTGACTTGCATCAAGCTCTACTTACAGCTATCGCTCAAAGCAACTGATGAATGTCTTGACCCCAAATTCCACTCTGAAGGCCTCTGAAAATTCCAATTACTAGGATGTAGACAAAATTGGAAAAAAAAAATATTGAAAAACTAAAATATAGTTGCCTGAACAAATGCCACCCTAATGCTTTTGAATCTCTATGGGATCATTGCTTCCCCCTTGAGAGGAAATGGGCCCCATTGCACCTATATGTTGTAGCAAATGAGGAAATTTCTTCTCAATCGGGTCCTTAGTGAACCATTTTCCTTGATGTGGAAGTTATCCTACCTGTACCACCCGATAGAGAGGCATCTGTTGTTTCTTCAATGTTTTCACCACAACATCAATAATCTGATCACATGTGAGAGGGGCAGTAGTGTCTGGATTCAACTCTGAGCAACTTATATGTTCTGTAACATCTGAAGTGTCCAACAATGGTGGAAAATATGGATGCAATAATTCAACATTGAAAACATGATGTAGTCCAAGAAAAGATGGCAGATTGAGTTCAAAAGCATTTTCACCAACTTGTTTGAGGATGGTGTATGGACCATATCAAATAGGATGGAGTTTCTTATGAGGCCCTTGAAGTCTTTCTTTTTGAATATGAAGCCAAACCTTGTCCCCAACCTTAAACTAATGAGGTGTATGATGTTGATCATATCTGTCCTTGTATTTCTGATTACTATATTGTAGTATCTCATGGACTTGTTGCTGAATATGGTGTATCTTCTCCACAAACTTAGTTGCCCTATCTGCCTCTTTTTCTGAATGTGTTGATGGGTAACTCAACATAGTTGGCAATGCTACATCAATTGGAGCCAATGGTTGGTAGCCAAAAGATACCTCAAATGGACTGTGCCCTGTGGAACCATGTAGTGCTTGATTGTAACTATGTTGTACATATGGGAAGGTTTCATCCCAAGTTTGAGGATGTTTAGAATGGTACATCTTCAAAATGTGAATGATAATTCGGTTCACCACCTCAGTTTGCCCATCTGTTTGGGGGTGGAAGGGAATGGATTTTGTCAACTTTGTGTCCATCAAGGCCCAAAGTGCTGACCAAAAATTGCTAAGAAATCTATTATCCCTATTAGATATGATGGTTTTTGGCAATCCAAAGTGTACCCAAACATTCTCAAAGAAAAGCTTGGCAGTTTCTTCCGTAGAGACTCCTTTCTTGCAAGCCACTATGACAACTATTTTTGAAAACCTATCTACCACCACATATACACAATCATGCCCACGTCTGGTAGAAGGTAGTCCGGACATGAAATCCATTGAAACTGAATGCCAAGATTTGTCAAGGACTGGAAGAGGTGTATACAATCCTTGTTTACGATTAGTAGGCTTTGCAATGGCACAAGAAGTACAAGCTCGGATGTATAAAATGACATCCTGTCTTAATTTGGGCCAATAAAAATACCTTTGAAGTACAACAATGGTCTTCTCCACCCCGAAGTGTCCTACAACACGGTTGTAGTGTGCCTCCCATATCATCTTTTGCCACTCCTTGGCTGGAAAACATGTGTCCCATGTGACAGAGAATCCCATCCTTCAAGTAGAAATCAGTGGCTTGTTTTCCCTCTGCTAGATTGTTGTAGATCTCGGCAAAAGTAGGATCTGTGCCATACAAGTAAGTCCAATCTGTTGTGTGGTGGCCACAAGAATCCAATATCATTTTTAGGGCTATGATCATAGGTCTACTCAAACAATCTGCAACTTTGTTAGTAGCTCCCTTCTTTTGGCAGATATTGAGATGAAATTGTTGCAAGTAGGTAGACCATCTTTGATGCCTATCATTTTGTAACTTCCCTTATGTTTGTAGAAATTGTAGAGGTTTATGATCCGTTTGAATGATAGTCTCCTTCTTCAGAATGTAGTGTTTCCATTGTTTGCAGGCCTGCATAATGGCATACAACTCCTTGTCATAGGTGGGGTACTTATGCACTGTGTTAGAGAAAGTCTCATTATGGTAGGCAACTGGGTGTCTATGTTGCATGAGAACTGCCCCTACTGCATAGTCTGAAGCATCTGTTTCAATTTGAAAATATTGTTGCGGATCTGGAAGTGCTAGTACTGGTGCAGAACATAGCCTCCTCTTTAACTCCGTGAATTTTTTGTTGTACCTTTGTCCAGCAGAATTTTGCCCTTGATCCTCCCCTCGGTGCCTAATTCATGGGCCATGCCAAATGTGAAAAACCAAGTACAAATTTCTGATAGAAATTGGCTAGATCCAAGAAGCTACGAAGTTCTGTGAGATTTTTGGGAGATGACCAATCCTTGAGAACCTATATCTTTTTAGGGTCCACACGAACACCCATTCTATCCACAATGTATCCCAAATACTGAATACTCTCCATACCAAAATAACACTTATCTCTATTAGCATATAGCTTGTGTTGTTGCAAGGTTGAAAGCACTTGCTAAACATGTTGCAGATGGTCACCTCGTGTTTTGTTGAATATGAGTATGTCATCTAAATAGAGGACAATGAAAGAACCAATGAATGGTCTAAGGACATCATCCATCAATCTCATGAATGTGGTAGGGGCATTGGTCAAGCTAAAAGGCATGACTAACCACTCAAACAACCCTTCCTTGGATTTGAAAGCAGTCTTCCACACATCTGATGACTCAACTGGGACTTGGTGATATCCAAATTTCAAGTCAATTTTGGTGAAAAATTTTGCCCCCCTGAGTTGGTCCAACAAATCATCAATGCGAGGGAATGGATATCGGTTCTTCACAGTGATCTTATTGAGAACCTAATAATCAATACAAAGTCTCCATGCTCCATCCTTCTTTTTGGCCAAAATAATTAGACTTCCACATGGTGGAGCACTTGGGTGAATGTGTCCTTTCTTGATCAACTCTTGAATTTGCCGCTGGATTTCTTCATTCTCCAAAACTGACCTTTTGTACAGTGGCCCATTTGGTAATGGTGTCCTTGGAATTAGATCAATCTGATGCTTGACTTGGCAGTGCAGTGGTACCCTTGTTGGTGAATTGAATACATACTGATATGTTGATAATATTTTCTCCATTTGTTTCTGTTCAGTTGTGGTAGTGGACACTTTGGTATGACTGCTAGCCACAACGGACCTTGCCTCCTCAGGTCGAACCATTAGTAGGACAAATTTTCCAGTGTGAGCAATCAAACGCTTACATTCTTTTGCAATAATCAAAGATACTGGTTCTGCAGGACTTACCTCAAGTATTCGATACCTCTTTTCACCCAACTTGATGGTAACATTGCGTGGCCTTGACTCATAGACTCCATGGCACTTGTACATGTATGGGTGCCCCAACAATACATCGCATACATCCAAAGGTGCCACATCACATATCACTTCATCTTTGAATGGCTTGATAGAATAAGGTAAGCGACACTGTTTATTCACCAGAATGTCTTGTCCCTGACTTACCCATCCCATATGATATGGTTGTGGATATCGTGTTGTCTGCAGATTCAATCTTTTCACAGTTTCAGCAGAAATCAAATTCTTTTGGCTTCCACTATCAACAATGAAATGAAGAGCCTTTACGTTTACCCACATCTGTGAGTGGAACAAGCGTTCATCATCTTCACGGGGCATGACTTTGGCAGTGGTAACTATGGCATGTGGGTCAGCCTCAATGATTTGTTCACCATCATTTTGTTCACAAGGATTTGTAGGTAGCGACTCCTGTTCTGTCTCTCCTTGATAGATTTCTGCCAAGAAAGTCTTCGTGGCACAATAGTCTTTAGTGTTATGACCAGGGCTCTTACGGAATTCACATCACATCTTCTGCCTATGCTTATTTGGTGTTGATGAGGTTTGTGAGGAGAAGTCCTTGGTTGTTTGTTTCCCACCAAATTTGTTACCACCTTCACCCTTGAATTTGTTGTTTGAGGAACAATCCTTCTTCTCCTTTTGTTTGAATTTTTCCTCTATCTTTAATGCATATTTGAAGGTGGTACTCAAGGTATCAATATGTAAGAAATCCATTTCTATCTGAATATGTTGATGAATCCCACTGCTATACTTCAATACCCAATGCTTTTCTGTGTCACGGATTCCCAATTTTGCAGAAAGTGCATGAAATGTATTTGTATAATCTTGAATAGATTGGTCCTTCTTTTGTCAAAGTAATTGTTGTTTGGAATTAAGGTGTCTCAACCTTTGTAATTTCCTAGCATTGGTAATTTAATTGTATATTTAATTATTGCCTAATATTGTATTTTACTTGCACATTCAGTTTGGTCACATAGTGAAGTGGCATGGTGACATGTTAGCTTACTTGGAATGTGACTTGGATGGTCAAGTCAAACCTACATGGATTTGGGCATCCCATATTGAGGTAGCATTAATTTTCCATGTGTAGGCATCTTTGGTATGTGGAAGGCAATATTCCATATGACAGCATCTATGACGCGTAAGGGCCAAGTTTGAAGATTCATATGACAAGTGATGACAAGTGTCGGTTGGCATCTTTGCATGAGGGAAAGGCATCTTTGGGCGCCCAAGTTGGGCTATGACATGTTGTAAGTAGAATATGCTATATTTAGCATTGCATGACAGATTCTCTTACAACATTTAAGATTGTTATTGTGGGCAAATTTTATGACAATTGTAAGTTGCGTAAGAGAATCTGTCATAGTCTATTTTTAGCTTGGAGCACTCTACATTGGGAAAGTCAAATCTGCCATGTATGACAGATGTAAGGGATGTAAGGACAGCAAGGACAAGTGTCCTTTGATGCTGAAAATGGCCATGTGGCCAAGGTGGACGCCTATCCCAAGATGCTCTCAAGATATGCCTTGTAATCTCTATAAAATGGATAGTTTGGAGTTGTAGTTGGATAGTGTTTTTACAAATACTGTTATGCTACCAAAATAACTCCAGATTTGACATTTGTGAACTCTTGGAATACTTGCATTTCAAGTGTATTGTAAACTATTGTTGTTTTTGATAATACATTGTGCAGGTTTAGAGTGTGGGGTTTTTTACCTGAAAAGGTTTTCCCCACGGTATATCTTGTGTCACCTTCTTTTTGTGTTGTGTTGTTGCTATAATCTTTATGTTATTAGTTTAATATTGCTGCAATTGTAAGGATTTAAATAAATTTGCACTCCATTCCCCTCATTAGATTGGTGTAGGAAGTGTGTTTTGTGTACCTTGCTTCCTTAAAGTTGGTATCAGAGCTTGATCACCTGTGATCCTAGTTGTTGGGTAGGGGTTTTTTCAGCTAATCTTTGATTGAGTGGGAGTCTGTGCAGAGTATTATGTGATATTGTTGTAGCGAGAAGATGGCTAGCACATCCGGAAGAATAGAGGTGGAGAAATTCAATGGCACTAATTTTGAGTTATGGAAACTTAAGATGGAAAACATGCTTATTGATCATGACCTATGGGAGACCGTATCTAGTGTAAAACTAGCTGCTATGGCACAAGCTGATTGGGATCTCAAAGATCGAAAGGCTAAGGGTCTCATAAGACTCAGTCTAGTTGATTCTTTCTTGTTGAATGTCCATGAGGAGAAGACCACGAAAGATCTTTGGAAGAAGTTGGGTGATGTTTATCAGGCCAAGTCCCTAGTGAACAAACTTTTTACGAGAAAGAAGTTGTATTCTCTAAAGATGGAGGATGGAGGATCTGCTGCAGATCACCTAAATGCCTTCAACATGTTAATTGCACAATTGACATCAGTCGGTGTGAAGATGGAGAAGGAGGATCATTGCATGACCTTGCTTTGTTCTTTGCCAGACTCGTGGGATCATCTTGTGATGGCTATTGGGAGCACCACATCAACTTTCACAATGGATGAAGTGGTATCTTCACTGTTATCTGAAGAGATGTGGAGAAAGTCTTCTGAGGTAGTCAAAGAGGCTCTTGCAGTTTTTGGAAGACCCAAGGAGAAAGGGAAAAAGAAAGACAAAAAAGATAATAAGGGCAGATCCAAATCCCATGTGAGATCCAAATCTCCTGGAAAGTCCAAGGCTCTCTATTGGAAAGTGGTAAATCTGGGCATTTCTGAAAGGAATGCAAAGAGGAAAAGAAAAAGAAGAATGCCTCAGATAGATTCTGGTGGTTGATAGATTCTGGTGCATCATTCCACATGACCTCACATCGAAGTTGGTTCATGAAGTATGAAGAGTTCAATGGTGGAAGAGTGTACCCAGGTAATGATTCTCATCTGAAGATTGTTGGTCGTGGAAGAGTCTCTATTAGATTCCTTGATGGACGAGTGAAGGGGATCACTGGGTTATGCATATCCCAGGCTTGCAACGGAACCTGCTTTCTGTAAGTATGTTGAATGATGTAGGTGTGCAGGTTGTCTTTTCGAAGGATGGATGCAAGATGACTAGAGGATCTATGGTGCTTGCGAAGGGTACTCAGAGAGGTACTCTATTTCAGCTGGAGGCATGCACTTCACAGTGCAATAGTTCTTCTAACTTGAAGAAAAGAGTTGCAGTCACTTCATCCCCACCATCTGAACAAGCAGTGAAGAAATCTATTGTAACACTTTTTGATGGTAGTGCACATGCTTTGGAAGTTAAACTTCCTGCTGAAAAGATAATGTTATGAATATGAGATATCGCCACATTGGTGAGAAGGGTCTGCGAACCCTAAAAAATAAAAAACCTCGTAGAGGGGTTAAATGATTGTAATCTCGAGTTTGACTTTTGCGAACATTGCATATATGGAAAGCAACACCATGTTCAATTTTACTCTAGTTCTCATAAGTCTTCTGGTGTATTGGATCTTATTCATTCTGATGTGTTTGGTCTTGTTAGTGTTCCTTCGATCTCCAAATCTATATATTTTGTATCTTTCATAGATGATTACAGTAGAAGGACATGGATTTATTTTCTCAGAAGCAAATATGAAGTCTTTAGTCAGTTTAAAGAGTTTAAATCTTTTACTAAAAATCAGACTAGTAAAAAGATTAAGTGTTTGAGAACTGATAACGGTGGTGAGTTTTGTTCGGTAGAATTTGATAAGTTCTGTAAAGAGCAAGGGATTGAAAGACATAAGACAACTCCTTACACCCCGCATCAAAATGAAGTTGTAGAGAGGATGAACATGACACTGATGGAGAAGGCTAGGAGTATGCTTAGTGGAGCAAACCTCAAACAAAAGTTTTGGCCTGAAGCTATAGCCACTACTTGCTATCTGGTAAATAGATCTCCTACATCAGCTCTTGTTAATAAGACACCTATGGAGGTGTGGTCTGGTAAGAAGCCTTCAGTTAGACATCTTCATTTTTTTGGTTGTGAGGCATATGCACATGTGCCTAGGGAGAAATGATCTAAATTGGAGAACAAGGTTGTTAAGTGTATCTTCATTGGCTATGGTGTCAGTGTGAAAGGATACAATCTTTGGGATCCTGTGGCTGAAAAAGTGTTGTATAGAAGAAGTGTTATCTTCAGAGAGATAACACCTTCCATTGTTCTATAGCCAGAACAGACAGGAAAGAAAGAAGATGTGGTTTAGTTTCCTTCTACCCCTGAGAAGACTGAACTGATAGACCCTGTGAGACCTGATGATGAGGAGAGCTCTAGCAGCTCTGAAAGTTCAGAAGAAGAAGCAAAACCTCAACCTCAATCATTGATGAGGTCTACACGAACAAGGAAGCAAACTGGTAGGTTTGGTTATTCATTGATTGATTCTAGTTGTGCTTTTGCTTTGCTTACTAACACTGATGAGCCTAGAACTGTGTCAGAGACTATGGACATGAAAGATGTAGGTTCCTAGAAGGAGGCCATGGAGGATGAGATGGCTTCCTTGGAAAAGAACAAAACTTGGGACTTGGTACCTTTGCCTGATGGACGAAAACCTGTTAGATGCAAATGGGTGTTCAAGAAGAAATTTGGTGTAGATGGCAGTGTTGAAAAGTACAAGGCCAGACTGGTTGCGAAGGGGTATTCACAAGTGGAGGGAATTGGTTATGGGGAAATTTTCTCTCTTGTTGCAAAGCTGACATCTATTCGATTCCTCTTATCTCTTACAACTGCTTATGACTTAGAGGTGGAGCAGATGGATGTGAAGACAACATTCCTCAATGGTGATTTGGAGGAAGAGATTTACATGTCACAGCCAGAGCATTACATAGAGAAAGGTAAAAAAAATTTGGTTTGCAAGTTGAAAAAGTCTTTGTATGGTTTGAAGCAGTCTCCTAAGATGTGGTACTTGAAGTTTGATGCCTTTGTGTTGTCAATTGGATGTCTGAGATCGAAATCAGATCATTGTGTGTATTATAAGTTTGACAATGATCGTATTCTCATTATTGCACTATATGTTGCTGATTGGGAATGGTAAGAATATGATTTCTAATTTGAAGTCTCTGTTGTCAGCACAGTCTGAGATGAAAAATCTAGGGGCAGCCAAGTACATTCCGGGAATGGAAATAAGAAGAGACAGAGCAAACATAAAACTTTATTTAAGCCAAAGTAAGTATGTGAAGACCATGTTGGATAGATTTAGCATGGCAGATTGTAGACCATTGAGTGTTCCTTTTTCATTGGGGACAAAGTTATCTATGAATGATTGTCCAAAGTCTCCTTCTGAGATGGAGGATATGAGTAGAGTATGTTATGCTAGTGTTGTTGGCAACTTGATGTATGCTATGGTCTACACAAGACCAGACATTGCCCAAGCAGTGGGAGTCCTTAGTCAGTTTATGGCTAATCCTGGATGAGTACATTGGGATGCAGTGAAGAGAGTGTTTAGATATTTGAGGGGTACTTCCAAGTATTCCTTATGTTATCATGGTTATCCTATTGGACCTCAGCATTCTGTGAGTATTCATGGATTTGTGGATTCTAATTGGGCAGGTGACATTGACAGCAGGAGATCCACCAGTGCTTATGTGTTTACCATGTTTGGTGGTGCTATTAGTTGGATGAGTAAGCGACAACCTGTGGTTGCTTTGTCCACGACAGAAGCTGAGTATATGGCAGCAACTCATGCTTGTAAGGAAGCCATTTGGCTTAAGAGGTTGTGTTTAGATATTGGTTTTGATGCAGGACAGATTACTATCCATTGTGATAGTCAGAGTGTGATTTGCTTAGCAAAGAATCCTACCTTCCATGCCAAAACAAAGCACATTGATGTTTAGTTTCATTTTGTTCGAGATATGGTAGAAGATGGGAAGGTGTTGTTGGAAAAGGTGGACACTTTGAAGAATGTTGCAAATGCATTGAATAAACCTGTGGGCACAAAGAAGTTTCAGAGTCTATGGGCCTCTCATCCTATTGCAATTAAATCTTGTCATTTCTTTTGGCTCTTGTAAGGTGTTTGACAAGTGGGAGAATGTTGGGAATTAAGGTGTTTCAACCTTTGTAATTTCCTAACATTGGTAATTTAATTGTATATTTAATTATTGCCTAATATTGTATTTTACTTGCACATTTAGTTTGGTCACATAGTGAGGTGGCATTAATTTTCCATGTGTTGGCATCTTTGGTATGTGGAAGGCAATATTCCATATGACAGAATCTATGACGCATAAGGGCCAAGTTTGAAGATTCCTATGACAAGTGATGACAAGTGTCGGTTGGCATCTTTGCATGAGGGAAAGGCATCTTTGGGAGCCCACGTTGGGCTATGACATGTTGTAAGTAGAATATGCTATATTTAGCATTGTATGACAGATTCTCTTACACCATTTAAGATTGTTATTGTGGGTAGATTTTATGACAGTTGTAAGTTGCATAAGAGAATATGTCATAGTCTATTTTTAGCCTGGAGCACTCTACATTGGGAAAGTCAAATCTACCATGTATGACAGATGTAAGGGATGTAAGGACAGCAAGGACAAGTGTCCATTGATGCTAAAAATGTCCATGTGGCCAAGGTGGACGCCTATCCCAAGATGCTCTCAAGATATGCCTTGTAATCTCTATAAAATGGATAGTTTGGAGTTGTAGTTGCATAGTGTTTTTCCAGGTACTGTTATGTTGCCAAAATAACTCCAGAATCGACATTTGTGAACTCTTGGAATACTTGCATTGCAAGTGTATTATAAACTATTGTTGTTTTTGATAATACATTGTGCAGGTTTAGAGTGTGGGGTTTTTTACCTGAAAAGGTTTTCCCCACGGTATATCTTGTGTCACCTTCTTTCTATGTTGCGTTGTTGTTGTAATCTTTATGTTATTAGTTTAATGTTGCTACAATTGTATGGATTTAAATGAATTTGCACTCCATTCCCCTCATTAGATTGGTGTAGGAAGTCTGTTCCATGTACCTTGCTTCCTTTCAATTGCCACTTTATGTACTTCTCCTCGTATGAATTTTCAAGGTAGTATTCCTCCTTGATGTATTCCACAAATTCTCCCCGTGTGGTATTGTCATCCTCCAACATTTCAAATCCTTGGCTATCAAGGCCATCTCTGGATAGTAGTTTGTTCTCCCAAGATTGTTTCACATGTTCCTAAGCTTTGAGGAGTGTAAAAGTTATTTTTTCAACATCTATGAAGTGGTTTACAGAAAAATATTTCTCTAGTTTTAATAGCCAATCATCAACAGCATCTGCATTAATTTTTCCTTAAAAAATTGGAATGTCAAAATTTACTTGTACCTTGAATGGGGTGTGACCATGAAATGGTGCTCTAGCTGCATCTTGTGGTTGATGATTTCGTTGAAGGATTTAAGAGATTTCAGTCATCATATCCTCACATTGCTTTGCCAAAGCTTCTTGTACTAGCTCCTTGAAAGGGTTGGATCCATCTCCTTGTTCTTCCATCTTCGATCGTGTGCGTCTCAAGGGTAGGTAATCTGATGGGTCTCTTGTTTGCAATCCCAACCTTTGATAACCAGACCATGTACGATGTGACATACAGGAGCAAACCACTCTGATACCACTGATCTAAATTTTAATGGAGAATTCAGATAACAATACCTAGCGCTGAGCCTGTGGTATTGTGAAAATAAACAAATGCTCAATGTGCAGAACTTGTAAAAAGTTGCAGGCAACCAAAGAGGATTTCTTATTGCATCAAAATTTGATTATATACAATGAGCAAGAATGTGAAAGGTCACCTTATCCATATAATTTGAAATGGATAGTTGGAAGGTGACAAAAACTACTAAAATTCAAATTTTCAAAAAACTACTAAATTCGGGACCCCACTAGGTAGGGTCATAACTTCTAGCTAGCTAGTTGAAATCCAGACATTTTGAACTCGTTGGAAAGATCTCCTGAAGAGCTAGATTGACTTGCATCGAGCTCTTCCTACAGCTATCACTCAAAGCAACCGATGAATGTCTTGACCCCAAATTCCACTTTGAAAATGCCAATTACTAGGATGTAGACAAAACTAGGAAAAAAATACTTAAAAACTAAAATATAGTTGCCTAAACAAATGCCACCCTAATGCTTCTAAATCTTTATGGGATCATCGACTTCCTAACACCATCTTCAATCTTGTCAGAATAAGGAGCCCTACACATCATTGCCCAATTGCCTTCTACAGTACTATCATCCAAAACCTTTCTCTTTTTCACATATCTTGTTAGTGTCTTTTTACTTAATCCAATTTCACTAGAAAGTGAAGAGATCTAACGTTTTCTTGGCATGTGTGGACTTACAATAGATGTCAACATCACTCTTCTTGAAATGCTCTCATCAATTGATTGAGACTTTTTGCCAATGAAACTCAAACCTTTTGTAACATTTTGAACAATGTATTTTTCTAGGTGTTTTCTCCGCTTTTTTGTGAAATCTACACCCAACAATTTTAGTGGCTCTTTTAGCTCATCACAAAGAAGTATACTTGATAATAGTTGGGCTTCACCAAATGTATCATAATGATTGAAATGCTTCTCAAGCATTTCCTTTGAAGATCTATTCAATGGCCTCTTAGTAACACGAGCAGGTTGTTCAACATAAAATTTCAATTTCTCTACATCCATTTCAAATAAATGATCTATATTTCTGTAAGAAAATTTTATCTTAACCTCTTTAATTAGATTCATATGCATATATGTAGAAGGAAGTGATCCTGACCTCTCTCCAACATCAAAGTTTTGTTGGGCCTCCTCCCTGACATCAACTGTGTGTGGTTGGACCTCCTTCCTAACATCAACTATGTGTGGTTGGGCCTCCTCTACTCTAGTATCTAAATTAGGCTCAACTTATACTCTAATTTTTGTATGTTGAGCCCCTACACATATCATATAAAAGAGAGAAGATTTTAGAATATATTTAAGGGATGGATATATAAACTCATTTTCAAAAAACTATGTAAGTTTTAACATTTTAATATTTTATCATTCTCCAAATATTATATAATATTAAATACAAGCTTAAATATATAGCATTGTTTTTCCGTTTACTCTCAAATCACTATAAAATTGAACGTGTAAAATTCTAACATCATAAAATCCTCATGTACATGTATATACAAGTGCATAATGGTAGCATAAATTAGGTGCATAAAGATAGTTTGAGGTGACTCAAGCATATCATTTTAAATTATTTAGATAACATACAAGATTGAATCCAAGATGTGGTGCCCATGATGTGGGAAAGAAATATTACTCAAGTCCATGCATATATGAAATATTGTACTTGTCCATGCATATATTACTTGTCCATGTGCATATATGAAAGATGAATGTAGGACATGTAGTCCAATCTAATTCTAGTAAATTAAAATTAACTCTAAAAATGTACGTGATCTCTAGGATTAAATTACATAACTATGTTACAAACATCTAGAGAACCTTAGAAATCATTGTACACACAATTTTTAAACAATTAAACTTTGAGAAGATTTTAAGGAGTTTTGTCGCGAAATAAGTAACAAAATTTTCTAGAGATCTAGAGAACAAAGGTTTAGCATCAAATTCAACCAAGAATTCAATTTAGTTTTCACAACCTTAATGAGGCTTATGAATAAAGTGCTACACACTCATGTTTTAAGAGAATGTGATATAGGCCTTTAATACTTGGATGATATTCTCATTTTTAGCTAAAAATACATGAGGAAATTGTTGAACATTTAGAGAAGGTATTATTGATTTCAAAGAAGATCAAACTTCATTTGAATGGTTAAAAATGCGAATTCCCTAAGAAAAGTTCAATGGTTAGTCTTGAACTAATGTTGTTTAGAATGGATTGGTTCATATATATTTTAGAGCCATCAAAAGTAGAAGCCAAATGAATTGGCTTAATGGACTAAAAGCATCATCAAAATGAGGAACTTTATAGGCATGGCATAATAGTTAAAGAAATTTGTTAAGTGTTTTCTAAATTATAGCTACACCAAGTTACATGTAATAAAATTTATTCATGGAAAGAGAATCAAGGTAGGTAATTTATAAATGTTTCATAGTTTTGTCCTTGGGTATTTCACCTATGACAAAGAGATTTATGCTTTGGTGCAACTGGTGAAAAATTGGAAGCATTATTTGTTAACCTTAAAGAGACCATTGCTTAAATGGACCATTGACCATTACAATGCTTACAAGATCAATATAAGGTTGAGAAAGCACACCACATGTGTTACAAGGGGACTTCTAGAAATGAAGGTAAACAACTATCAATGGAAAACTGATTACAACTGTAATATAGATATTTAATTGTGCATAACCAAAATGGAGATGGTATGAAATCAACACAAAGAAACAACAAAAAAGAAGATCAAACACATAACATAGTGTTTACATGGAGAAACCCTTTTGGGAAAAAACTCCACACAAGAAGAGATGCACCAGTTTGTATTAACTTCAATAGACTTTACAATACAACACTATTAATCTCCTCTTTAATCTTCAATCTAGTAGTGCCTATTTTTCCAGCCTCAACTCTCTACTACAACACAACTGTAATATAATATCCTCATAAATGGGTTGCCTTCTAGGTAAATACAAGCCACCATAACCTCTACCGTCAGATTTGTGACCTAATGATGAATGATCCAGATTTACAATGAGAAAAATATATAAATTATGGATTTCGAGGGCGTTGCCCCTGTTAAGAAAAGTGTCTCAACCTTGCAACTTCGAAAGATTACTATTCTTCCCAGTTTTGGTCTTTTTGAATACCCTTTATCTTAGAAAATGGTTTGGAACCTTCAAAGTTTCCAAAAGTTTCCAAACAAGCTTAAAATAGTGAGACTGACTATTTTTAGTAAGTCCTTCAATTGACCTTAGGCTGACCTAAAATTTTTCTAGAAGGTGCAGAATAGCTAAGTAAACATCTCGGGTGAGATTCAACTCAAGATCATATCTGGATTATGAGATATTAAAGTTTCTATTTTTTGAAACTGTCAAAAAAGTTTTGAACTCAATTTTTAGGTATCAAACCTTCTCTAAACATCCCAAAAATTGTCATAACTAGCATAGTGGGTTACAAGGTGATAGAGCACTTCACGAGCTTTCTGACACATAAAACGGTTCATCAATCAGACACTCGAATCAAAAGTTATGGCCTCTGGGAGTTGGACCTTCTATTTTGGGAAATGTAAAAATGTGTTGGACACATAAAAGAGTTGTAAAGGGGAGAGTTACACATGTTGGTGTGTGGTTTGGCATATCACAAGGCGTCTTTGATTGGAGATAATTTGGGTGCCACTTTTGGGTGGTTTTAGCTCATGGTTTTGTAATTACCGTTGGTAGTGTACTGTATTGTATCTCCTATATATTAGGAACTTGAAATGGAGGTTGTATGTAGAATCTTATAGATGTTGAATTACCTCTTGGATCTCTGGTTGGGTATACTCCTGTAAAAGCTTGCTTTGCAAGTATATTGTAATCTTCGTGATTCCTGAATAATATATTGGGCGGCTTTGGAGTGTGGGGTTTTTTACCTGAAAGGGTTTTCCCCATGTATATCTTATGTTGTGAGTTTTATGTTTGCATTTGGAAGTTGTTATTATTGTTCTGTTAATGTGCATGCTAATCTGTAACTGTAAAAGTAAAAATTTGCATAAGTCTTTCCTCATTAGATCAGTGTAGGAAGCGTTTTCCACATACCTTGCTTCCTTTTAGCCCCCAAACCCCCATCGAGGCACGTGCCCCCCAGACCCCCAATTGGGGGGACCATCCCCCTAGATCCCATAGGAGGGTACCCCTATGCAACACCCCAAATAACCTACATCCGTCGGGTATCGAGATCAAACCTGTGGCTAAAAGAAGATCGCTACTTGATGAATACTTCTTCCCTTATGGAAATTTGCAGACAACATTACGAGTAATTAATTACATAGGATTTACAAGATTGATGGCACCTTAATTCTAACATTCTCCCACTTGACATCATACATTGTGAATTCATCCATAGGAAAACATAAAACAACTAAGCACTAGGAACAAGGCCCATGGCTTCCCTGCACCACCTAAACTTGTTTGTGCTCACATGTTTAGTAAGCGAATCTGCAACATTCTCTTGAGTGTCAACCTTCTTCAGCTCAATCTAACCATTAGCAATCATTTCACTAATAAAATGGTATTGAACATCCACATTCTTAGTCCATGCATGATACATGGGGTTCTTGGCCAAACATATTGCACCCTAGCTATCACAACCAATCTGAATAATCCTGCAATCAAAACCACTAATTCTACACAATCTCCATAACCAAACCGCCTCCTTAAAGACATGAGTAGCAACCATATTCTCTTCTTTAGTGGTAGATAAAGAAATAGTGGGTTGCCTTTTACTCATCCAACTCACTTCTCCTCCAAACAAAGTAAACACATAGCCACTTGTGGACCTTCAACCATCCAAGTCACCTACCCAATCTGCATCAACAAAACCCTGTATGTCCAATGTCTTATCCACACTGTTAGTACCAGAGTAAACCAAACAGTAATCAAAAGTACCACTCAAATATCTTAACACCCTCTTTGCAAAATTCCAATGCTGTCTACCAGGGTTAGACATAAACCTGCTCAAAACTCCCACTGCTTGGGCAAGGGCAATATCTGGTCTACTGCAAACTATTGCATAAATAAAACTTCCTACAACACTAGCATATGGCACATCAGACATGTCCTTTATATCATCTTCATTCTTAAGACACATATCTAATGAAAGCTTAGTACCAACCGATAAAGGAATTCTAACTAGATTGCAATTCTGCATGCCAAATATGTGCAAAATAGTATTCACATACTTACTTTGTGATAACCAAAGATTTCTATTTACATGATCTCTTTTGATTCCATTTTTAGCTTCCACAACTCATAACCCATTCCATTAAATTTTTCGATGTCCAAACGGGATGAGAATGCAACCATGGCTTCCACACAAATCTACAAAATAAGTTCAAACAGAACTCCCACTACAACTCAAAAAACCCTCACATGTCCACCCAAGACACAGAATTGGCCAAGCTTTAATACCAAATGTTAGAAATGAAGGTAAACAACTATCAATGGAAAACTAATTACAACTATAATATAGATATTTGACTATGCTAAACCAAAATGGAGATGGTATGAAATCAACACAAAGAAATAATAGAATAGAAGATCAAACACGTTCCACACAAGAAGAGATGCACTGGAGTTTGTATTAACTTCAATAGAGTTTACAATACAACACTATCAATCTCTTCTTCAGTCTTCAATCCAGCAACACTTATTTTTCCAGTCTGAACTATCTACTACAACACAGTCATAATACAATATCCTCATAAAGGGGTTTCCTTCTAGGGCAAGACAAGCCAACATAATCTCTACAGTCATATATGTCACCTAATGATGAACAGTCTAGATTTACAATGAGAAAATATATATACAATGTGTCTTTCAGGGGCGTTTCCCCTCGACCCCCATCGGGGCACGTGGCCCCATACCCCCCATCGGGGGGGGGGGGCATCCCCTCAAACCTCGCAGGAGGGTGCCCTCATGTAACCCCCCAAATAACCTACATCCGGCAGTACCAGGATCAAGCATGTGACTAAAACAAGATCGCTACTTGGTGAATACTTCTTCCCTCATGGAAATTTACAAACAACATTAGGAGTAATTAATTACATAGGATTTACAAGGTTGATGGCACCTTAATCCTAATAGGGACATTGTTTCTTAAACAATTCCACTTAGTCATAAACTTGTATATGTGAGAGATTACGTCTATAAAGAGGATTTTGGAGAGTTATATTAGTAGATTGAAGAAGGTACTTGAAAGATGAATTTGTTTGCAACACTAATTTTCGTGTGAAGAATGGTTTTCTCTTCAAGTTGGGTTTGTTGTCCATTCTAAAAGCGAAGAGTAGAGTCTTATTGAGGTTGTTGTACCTCTAAGGTGGATGGGAAATTTGGGGACATCAAACCATATCTAATTTGTAGTATTACATTAATTCTATACCTAATGATGCTAATTATGTTTAACATTGTGCTTGAGGTGAGTTGTTATTAAGGCTTGAGTAATTGGAAACGAGGACTATATCAACCACTTCAAATCTAAACACTATCGCATGTGAAAATATAGTGAGATTTTGTAAGTGATTTACCTATGACAAAAAAATGTGCATAGATATCTCTTTGTGCTGGTTACTAGGTTTAGAAATTTAGATGAATGTAGAACATGTAGGAATCTAATTTGTATTAAAATTAAATCTAAAATTAGATATTATACTCAAACCCTAGATTTGAGGAAGTAGTGGAAAGAAATACAAACCCTAGAGAGAAACTAGGGAATGTAGCAAATTTAACCTAGACAATTTAGATGAATATAGAACATGTAGGAATCTAATTCTAGTTTAAGATTAAATCTAAAACTACAAACTACATTGAAAACTATATTGAAACCCTAGAGTTGAGGAAGGAGGGGAAAGAGATACAAACTATCTAGGAGAGGAACTAGTAAATCTAACAGGTACATAATTTATTTGGAATCTATGTCAAATTTGAAATTTACATGAATGTGGAACATGTAAGAATCTAATTTTTATTAAAATTAAATCTAAAATTATAAACTAAAATAGGGCTAAATACAAATCTAAAATTGTAAACTAGAGTTGAGGAAGTAGGGATAAATACAAATCTAATATTTTTTAAACATTTTTATACAAATTAAAAAAACATACCTTTTTTTATATATCTTTGTGTCCTTTCTTTAGATAAATTTTTTTCATTTTCTGTGGAATATGATTGCATGCCTTATTTGTCTTGTTCTTTTATTTCCCATTTCCTCCTTCGAAAAATATCAGTCGAAAACTCCTTCACCAAATATTTTGTCCTTAAAAACTCCCAAAATTGAAAAATGTGAATAAATTAGGACATATTTTTTTATTTTTACAAATATATTTCACCTTTTATTTTATGTAGTTTGCATAATTTATTTTAGGAAAACAGTCGTTTTGACAACCTTCTTTTGAAGGTCTTTTGTTATGCATTTTTAATTATTTTTTTACTCGGTGACCTTTGTTTGAAGGTGGACAGTTATGAATTTTTTTATTATTTTGGGCAGCGGAAAGGACCTTCGAACAAAGGTACCTTTTTCTAAAGGTCTCTTTGAACAAAACTGATACCTTTGTGCGAAGTTACCTTCAAACAAAGGTCCTTGGATGGCCTCTCCCACTCTAGGCCTCAAGATTTCCTCATAAATTAGTTTTAAACCTTGGGTTGGACCTCCAAATGGAATGAACTTGACAAGATAATTAGTAGGATTGTAGCCCTCGAAATGAACTCTCCAACAAGTATAATTTTGAATATATTTAATTTGATTGTTATATTTATTTTCTATTTTTTACTGAACATAGGTTTTTCACCGAACATCAAGTTCTCTATTCTACACATGGAAAAATAGTAAAATTATGATTTTTTAAAAAAAATATTTGCACTGTAGCTATTGATGTCCTTGTTTCAACAAAAAAATGAATTTAGATACATACAAAAAAATTTACGCTATATGGTATAAACTTAAATGTCTAAATTATAATAAGCTCACTTCAAAAATTAATTAAAAAAATATGCATCAAAAAATTATGAAAAAATATATGCACACTAGATATTGATGTTACAAATCTATATTTAAAAAATGGAATTTTATCCTTTTTATAAAAAAGGTTATACTATATGGTATAAACGTCACTTTTTAAAAATATTGTTAACTATAAAAAACAACTTATTAAAAGTTAAAATTTACGGTATATGGTATAAACTTAAATGTCTAAATTATAATAAGCTCACTTCAAAAATTAATTAAAAAAAATGCATCAAATAATTATGAAAAAATATATATGCACACTAGATATTGATGTTACAAATCTATATTTTAAAAAAATGGAATTTTATCTTTTCTATAAAAAAGTTATACTATATGGTATAAACGTCACTTTTTAAAAATACTGTTAACTATAAAAAAATAACTTATTAAAAGTTACGTAAAAAAATCACAAATTATTTTTTAAAATTTTGAAAAATATATAGAATCTACACATGAAATCTCAAAAATTGTCAGTTCTCATCATCTTTGAATTCTTAATGGTTTAGTTGCTATAGGGGTCAAAAAGTGAAAATTTTGTTAATAATGTTGATTTCAATGTCCTATTTTGGCCAAAAAGTGGGACACATTATTGTGGGAATACCCATTGAAAACAAATGAAAAGAGCCTATGAACACATGAAGGGTGTTGATGCTAGGTTTGTGTCCTCAGAGATCCAGTAGAAACCATCTCCTTCTCTATAGCAATGGGGTCCTCCTCTTGATGAGAAGGATAAAGATGGGGATATGTGAGAAATTATATTGAATGTGGCTTAGAAGTAAAATTAAAATATAAATAAAAGGCTCTCAAAGTCATGTACAAGCATAAATATGCTATGGGGTTTGTTATGCATAAGCTTCATCCTCAAGAGATGAATTATCTCCTACAAGGAAAAAGAAGAATGCATGAATAATTCCTAGCCTCCCCTAAAACAAAAGAAGAGGGGGTATTTATAGGTAGAAAATCAACACCAATTGTGGTGGTGATTAGAGAGTGAATCGGAGAGTTGATTGGAAGATTACAGAAGTTGACGAGGAGAGGACGAGAGATTGATTGGAAGATTACTATAGATTGATTGGGAATTAAGAAAATATTGATCAAGAGTTAAAAATTAGTCAGTGGGAGTGACGGATCAGTTGTGCATGAGGGAACTCTCAATAAAAACCCAAAATAGAAGTAAATGGGGTGGAACTAAAAGAAATCATGTATGCCAAAACATGATAGGGTCACCCCTTTCAAGAAATAGGTCACCCTTTTGCTAGGGCAAGTCACTTGAGTGACCTTAGGGTCTCTTGGGTGACCCTCCTATTGAGGATATGTAAAGGGTTGTTTTGCAATTGCAAATCCCTATAACTTAATTTGGAGGCTAGAAAAGATGGTCAAGGGGCCAAAAAGACTAGGCAATGTGTCATCAAGGATGATATTGTTGAGAGGAGTGTAATTCATGCCTTCATGGGCCATGAACTGGACCTCCATATCATAATTGGAGTACCATCTAGGCTCTAAGATTTTTTAGTGCTTGCAGTCTCTTTATTATTGTCACTTGTGTTTCATGTCCTTGTTTTCAATATGTGTCCATAAATGTTTCATTTTTATTACATTAAACATGATCATGAAAATGTAAATCTAAAAATGTATCATTTGCAACTTTTCTCTCATTGGAAAAATAAGGTCAACCATCATACCACCATGTATTGTGCCTTTGGTGCTCACCTGTATGTAAAATCTTCATTATCTTATTATATTTTATCTTTATGTGTAATGTTGACATGTGATGTGCTATATTCTTCCTTGGAATTTTGATTAAAACCAATGAGTTTCTTGTGACTAAACTTAAAAGGTTCCTGTTATCACTTAGAATTGCACCCTGCTTGGAGAGAGTCCAAGCATTCTAATGATACAATGGGAATGATCTCAAAAGTGTGGGACTTTGCAAAGTAAGATTAGACCTCCATAGAAGGTTGGTTTCTCATTCTAAGCCTAATGCTTATAGAAATATATCTAAACCTAGTGCTAATGCTTGCAGGGGAAAAGGGGTAGAAGGAAACATGAAATGAAAGGGTGATACACTGAGTTTGAATGAAAGAGCTCTCACAGAACTGAGAAGATGCACAAAATAACTAGATACAACTAATAAACATACATAGATCAAACTGATTTTAATAGAGGCAAGGAGCAAGAAATGATTAAAAGGAATTAAGCATTCACAAACACATCATTCTTAGATCACACAGAGTCAAAATTAACATGAAGATGTCAAATAACCAGCATGTATTTAATCAGAAGGCAAGGTTACAGTAGAGGAATGCTCTGTTTGGAATTAGAAGCATAAAACTAACTAAAATTTCCAACCCTTTTTACATCTTATTTTTATGCATATATAGCATTTTACACTTGACCTAATTAGGTTTACAATGAATTCGACCAATGGGCTCTGTAAAAAAATATCTCAGCTAGAAGGGACGTCCACCTGCAAGAATTCATGGCATAAAAATATCTGGAGCACAGTAGATGGAAGATATTTTGGGTCTTCAACGTGAGCAGTTGATTTATCCACCTGCAACAATGAATGTAGAAAATATCTGAAAGGGGCAGCTGAGAGGCATAGGATTTGCATTGATGGTAGATGGGATAGATCACCCCTTGACAAAGATTTTACAACACTTTAAATCCCCGATCCCTTGAATTTCTGCATTTTCATCACCTAAAACTGTTGAATAGTCTAGCTCTGCATTTTGTATAATCGGCCTCAGAATTTTTTCTATCGGCCAAATCTGCAATTTCATCTTCAGAGTCGGCGACCGTCAATTTTATCTTCGATGTGATGAGAACCATCATTTGTATGCATACAGACATACAAAACTAGATACACTATGAAATACATGATGACGTTATCATCCTAAAGAACCTAGTCGAAGAGGAGATCTGGATGACATCACCTGCATATCGGGTCCTTCAAACTGTTTAATTTTGCACTTATGCGATTTCTTCATTTTTTGTATTTTGCATATTAAATCCCTTGCACATGTCTTTCTATCTTCCTTTGTATATGCCTTTGTATATGCAAATGTATATACAATACAACTGCCAACATACCAAAGCGGACCTAAACTTTTGTATCACCTTTTGCATCTACCTTTGGACACGTGTCATCACTCCATTGGATCTCCATCCGTGGTCTCATCGCTGCAAAGTAGACTGATGAAAAACTAGGACCCACTGCTGCATAATAGACCAGCAAATAACCCCCATCGAGCCTTGTATCTATTTTTGTATATGCAATTGCATATGCAATACATATAAAGATGCATACAGTCGCCTTCGCCTCTTTAAACCAAATTGCATTTTTCTTTCAGGTCCGGATTGTATATTTTGGATTTGTATATACAATGCATCATTGCAGCATACAAATACAAAGGTAGATCTGAACCGCTATCAAATCTGTCATAAAAAAGGATCGGGTCCCGATTGTATTTGCACCTTTGTATCCCGCCTTGTATATGCAAAGATACATACAAATGTACATTAAAAGATGCATACAAAGAACCTGATACATACAAAGATGCATACAAGCGAAAATGTATATTAGATACAAATTCAACCAAAAGATAGAAAACTCCCAAAGAAAAGATGACGTCACCCTCAGATGCATAAAAAATGACTAAGTATAAAACTGAGAAAACTCTGCAATGGAAGGCACTTGAAGACAAAGGGTTTCTGGGTTTTTTTTGGGTTTTCTACAAGAATACTCCAGGCAAGATTTAGGGAAATTTTGCAAGGCAGAGCATGGGAAAATGCAGGATTTAAACCTTTTTCCTCCTTCTATTTAGGCTTTTTCTGATCAAATTTCTTTGATAGAAGGAGGGAAATATGAATATTTTGGGGCCAAGCAAAATATGACAACATTTTTGGCGACCTCTCGGGGATGTTTGCCTACTAAACAAATTGATCAGTGGCCTTAAGCATCCATTGGGCATGGAGTAAAAAAAAGGGGGCATGACATAGGTCAAGATAACTGAAACCTGCCTTTAGAACACAAAAAGGGGGAGAGGCCTGCATTCTCCTAATGACAATTTAGCTTGTGCAGAAGCACTTAGGAAAAAGGAAACCTGAAACTAAAATAAACTAAAACAATATATACAAAATTTCATACCAGCCTTAATGGTAAGGTTTGAGATGGATCCCATTGGCTGGGATGGGCAGAACTTCTCCATTCAGCTTGGAAAGTTGAAATGCATTAACCTGCTTGCAACTGATGATGACATAAGGCCCACTCCATAGAGCATCAAACTTTGAATTTCTTCCAGCTTTGGCTCTATCTACATCCCACTTCAGCACTATATCTCCTTCACTGAATTTTTTGTCATCTCTTGACCTATCAAAGGTCCTCTTAATGTGATCTTGATGAGCCTTAAGAGTCCTCATAGCAGCATCTCTCTTCTCTAGAAGTTCCATCAGCTTTGCAAGTCTGACCATCATGGCATCATTTTCCATTAATTCTAGTTGCTGCGCCAACTCAAGAGAAGGAAGCTCCAATGACAATGGAACCCTTGCTTCCCTTCCATATACCAACATGAAAGGGGAATTGCCTATGGCTCTTTTGGGAGTGATTCCGTCAGGCCAAAGAGCACTCTTTAACTTAGAATGCCAAGTCCTATGATTATCTTCTATTGTTTTCTTGATGATTCTGATCAAGTTCTTATTAGTGGACTCAGCCAAACTGTTGTCTTGAGGATGGTAATTAGATGAATTTTTCATGTACACTCCATAATTTGATGCCCATTCACTAACTTTTGTGCCTGTAAAGGCTTTAGCATTATCATAAATGATAGTGGATGGCACACCAAACCTTGTGCCTATACCTTCAAGGAAGTCCACAATGGACGCCTCTGTAGCATCCCTTAATGCATCTGCTTCTGTCCATCTAGTAAAATAATCAGTGGCTGTAAGAATCCATTTATGGCCTGCACTAGAAGGAGGATTAATTATTCCAATGAAGTCTAAACCCCATTGAGCAAAAGGTTGATTTGTTTGGATTGGATGAAGGGGAAGAGTTCCCAGTCTCTGCTTCCCAACAAATAATGCACACTCTTTACATTTTCTAATCCACTTATGTGCATCACTGAATAGACTAGGGTAGTAATAACCATCCCTCATAATTTTCATTGGAGTTGTTCTGGGAGAATAATGGCCACCAGCAGGGCCACTATGAAATTCTTCTAGTACTCTCGAAGTCTGATCTTGTGTTACACACCTAAGAAGAACTCCACCAATGTCTCTTCTAAACAAGACACCATCAATAATAACATAAGGGATGGATTAGAGTCTGAAATACCTTCTTTTAGCTTGATCCAATCCATCTGGACATCTACCTGATTGCAGAAATGTGATCATGTCATGATACCAGGAATAGGGTTGACCATAGTAGGAATTAGAGCAATGGCAACAGGTTACATGACAGGGGCTTTTGGAAGTAGAGGCATAGGTGACCTTGTGGCAATCTTCCTTGTCTAAATGCCCTTATAGCTGTATCATAGGCATCAGGCAAGACAACTCCACCCATAAATTGAATCATAACTGCAATATAAGGGTTTAAGGACATCAAATAATATATAAATGTAATGTTTGGGGAGGGCTTCACCAGCTGAGGGATCCTGTCCCATGTCTTCTGAAAATGGTAGTTGAAATCTACCATATACTCATGTGGAGCTCTCTTGATTGAGGCCAACTGCTCCATAAGTGACAAATGGTCGCTTCTATCTTCAAATTGTTGGCACAATTTAGTGCCCAAGTCATCCCAGTTGTGTATTGAATTAGGTTGGAGGCCTCTATACCATTGTAAGGCCTTGCCTTTGAAAGAAGAGGGCAGCAACCTCACAGCCACGTTGTCAGCAGTGACATGGTGGACTGAACAAACAATGGCAACAACTTATATGTGCTCAGTAGGGGTGATAGAGTTCTCACCGCTAAAAAAAGGTATGGCCTTTAAGGCTGATGTAGGGATGTCATCATATTGGGTTAGGGCCAAAGGGTTGTCCCCTTGAAATGTAACAAATGGCAAATTCCTTGCCATGTTAAGTAAATTCAGGTTAATGATAAGGGGGATATGAAAAGTTTTGACTGAATACTGAGAACTAATTTGAAAATCAAATGGAGGAGTGGACTGTGCCCTGGTATGATTTGAATGATTACTTGTGTTGTCCCTCACAGGGGATCTAGATAATATTGTTCTTCTTCTTCTATCAGCAAAAGAGAGTTCAACAAATTGGAAGTTACCTCTAGAAGAAGATCCTGTCTGCACTCTAGGCATGAAATGTTGAAGAGTGATGAAGGAACTCCCTAGTAGAGTCACCAGGTGTCTATTGAATGCTTTCGCAGCAGCATGTAGACCAAGAGTGACACCAAATCCTCAGTCTAGCTCTCATTCAGAGCAAAGTGGTCCCACCAGGAGTGCCAAGAACTGTTGTCACTTAGAATTGCACCCTGCTTGGAGAGAGTCCAAGCATTCTAATGATACAATGGGAATGATCTCGAAAGTGTGGGACTTTGCAAAATAAGAGTAGACCTCCAGAGAAGGCTGGTTCCTCATTCTAAGCCTAATGCTTAGAGAAATATATCTAAACCCAGTGCTAATGCTTGTAGGAGAAAAGGGATATAAGGAAACATGAAATAAAAGGGTGATACACCAGGTTTGAATGAAAGAGCCCTCACATAACTAAGAAGATGCACAAAATAACTAGATACAACTAATAAACACGCATAGATCAAACTAATTTTAACAGAGGCAAGGAGCAAGAAATGATTAGGAAATTAAGCATTCACAAACACATCATTCTTAGATCACACAGAGTCAAAATTAGCATGAAGAGGTAAAATAACTAGCATGTATTTAATTAGAAGGCAAGGTTACAGTAGAGGAATGCTCTGTTTGGAATCAGAAGCATAAAACTAACTAAATTTTCCAAACCTTTTTACATCTCATTTTTATACATATATAGCATTTTACACTTGACCTAATTAGGTTTACAATGAATTCGCCCAATGGGCTCTGTCAAAAAATAACTCCACTAGAAGGGACATCCACTTGCAATAATTCATGGCATAAAAATATCTGGTGCATGGCAGATGGAAGATATTTTGGGTCTTCAACGTGAGCAGCTGAATTATCCACCTGCAACAATGAATGCAGAAAATATCTGAAAGGGGCAGCTGAGAGGCATAGGATTTGCATTGATGGCAGATGGGACAGATCACCCCTTAACAAAGCTTTTACAACACTTTAAATCCCTGATCCCTTTGAATTTCTGCATTTTCATCACCTAAAATCATTGAATAGTCAGGCTCTGCATTTTGTATAATCGGCCTCTAAATTTTTCCTGTCGGCCGAATTTGCAATTTCATCTTCAGAGTCGACGACCGTCAATTTTATCTTCGCTACAATAAAAACTGTCATTTGTATGCATGTAGACATACAAAACTAGATACACTATGAAATACATGATGAAGTCATCATCCTCAAGAACCTGGTCGAAGAGGAGATCTGGATGACGTCACCTGCATATCGGGTCCTTCAAACTGTTCAATTTTTCACTTATGCGATTTCTTCTTTTTTTGTATTTTGCATATTAAATCCCTTGCACATGTCTTTGTATCTTCCTTTGTATATGCCTTTGTATATGCAAATGTATATACAATACAATTCCCGACATACAAAAGCAGACCTAAACTTTTGTATCACCTTTTGCATCTGCCTTTGGACACATGTCATCACTCCATTGGATCTCCATCCGCGGCCCCATCGTTGCAAAATAAACTGATGAAAAACTGGGACCCACTGCTGCATAAAATACCATCAAATAACTCCCATCAGGCCTTGTATCTGTTATTGTATATGCAATTGCATATGCAATACATATAAAGACGCATACAGTCGCCTTCGCCTCTCTAAACCAAATTGCATTTTTCTTTCAGGTCCGGATTGTATATTCTGGATTTGTATATACGATGCATCATTGCAGCATACAAATACAAAGGTAGATCTGAACCGCTATCAAATCTGTCATAAAAAAGGATCGGGTCTGGGTTGTATCTGCACCTTTGTATCCCACCTTGTATATGCAAAGATACATACAAATGTACATACAAAGATGCACACAAAGAACCCGATACATACAAAGATGCATACAAATGAAAATGTATATGAGATACAAATTCGACCAAAAGATAGAAAACCCCCAAACAAAAGATGACGTCACCCTTAGATGCATAAAAAATGACTAAGTATAAAACTAAGAAAACTCTACAATGGAAGGCACTTGAAGACAAAGGGTTTTTGGGTTTTTTTGGGTTTTCTGCAAGAATACTCCAGATAATATTTCAAGAAATTTTGCAAGGTAGGGCATGGGGAAATGCAGGATTTAAGCCTTTTCCTCCTCCTATTTAGGTTTCTTTGATCGTATTTCTTTGATAGAAGGAGGGAAACAAGAATATTTTGGGGCCAGACAAAATATGACAACTCCTTATTCACTTCTGCTTTATCACGTTGAGGTGTTATAAGTTGATTTACTTTATTATTAGTTTGGACTCAATTTGGATCACTTTTTATTATGGAATTTGATGCTCTCTCTAGATAATTCTTATGGGCTGGTAATCTAGAATCGACAAAGTGGAGTCTGGTTAAGTGGGAGTCTATTTGTAGACTGATTTGAAGGAGGGTCAGCTTGGCCTCCGACAAGCTAGTCTCAATGGCCAGGCTCTAACGGCTAAGCTCTATTGGAGATGGTGTACTAACTAGGATCAATCTTGGGCCAATATCCTCACCTCAAAGTACCTGGGAGGAGTGGAGAGTGGAGATGTTCCAAGATTCTGCATTGTTGGTAAGGGTTCTATGATCTGGGACACTCTGAAAAGGGGTGCCAATCTTATTAAGCAGGGGTTGTTTTGGATTTGTAATAGAGGTTTGGAGACACTTTTTTGGTTTGATTCTTGGGACGGCTATCCTCCCATCATGTCCATGTATCCGCACTTGCATTCCCTATGTTCTAGTTTCCTTGATGTTGGCTGGAGTTGGGTCGACGACTTCAAATCTTCTCACTTCTTGGGTCGAGTTGGTGTTTAGATGGAAGGACCCCCATGAGAGGCCGCTAAGAGGCTTGACTAAGGATCGGGAAGAGCTAGCTCATATTTTTGCTGGAAGAGCTTGCAGTTCTTTGATGGAGAAGGATATCCTGGCTTAGAGCCTTAATCCTAAGGGATTGTTCTCGGTTGCCTCAGGTTTTCAGGAGTTAGATAGACATAAGTACGGGGGGATTGGCATTCCTTGGTGGAGGAATATGTGGAATAAGTTCGCTTGGCCTAAATGCAACTTCTTCCTTTGGATGGTAGCTCGAAATAGGTGCCTCACATGGGAAAATTTGTGGAAGAGAGGATTTTAGGGTCCATCTATATATGTCCTATGTGGTAGCAACGAAGAAGAATCTTCTCATTTATTTTTTCTTTGTTCCATTGCTAGGGTGATTTGGCACTTTTGGTGGGGGCTTGGAAATAGTCACATGTTCATGCTTCCTCGTTGGTTGATTTTTGTAGATGTGGGGGGAAACCCTCATCCAAGGCCTTCTTCCTTCAGGTAGCTTGGGAAATTGGTCCCTCATGCATCCTATGGCAACTCTAGTTGGAAAGGAATCGTATAATTTTTTAAGGCAAGAGAATGGTGGTTCAGCAACTCTGGCAGAGGATTATTGATATGCTCTAGGAAACCTTATCTACTATATGTGATATGTCTATTCCTCTAGATCTAGGTGATCTAGCAGTGATGCATAGTTTGAGATTAGTGGAAAGTAGAGTGAAGTCTTCTTTGTCAAAAGGATGTTGGCACCCTATTAAGAAGACTTAGAGGGATGGTTGTTGGTCTCCTCCACCTGCAGGTGTTTTCAAGATCAATATTGATGGGTCCTCCAAGGGGAATCCTGGGCATGCTGGGATCGAGGGAGTTGGGAGAGATAGAGCTGGTGATGTACTCTTTTTCTTTTCCATTTATAAGGGATTTTAGACTAACAATTTCATGGAAGCCCTTGCTATTATTTATGCTTTGGAACGAGGGTGTGTTCTTGGATGGCACAAGGTTATCTGTGAGGTAGATTCTTAGATTATGATTAATATGTTGAAGGGACATAAATTTGATGGGGTGAATTGGTAGTTGGCTTTAGTGGTTAAGCAAATTCTTCGTCTGAGTGATTCGTTAGAGTATGTTTCTTTTGTTCACATTCCTAGGGAATGGAATAAGGTGGTTGACTACCTGGCTAAATGGGCTTCGGAGCAAATGGATGATTGGAATGTGGAAGACTGGGAGCATCTATCCTTAGACTGCTCTCAATGGTTAGATAAGTTGATTCTGGAAGAAATGGTTGGGTAAATGGAGGTCTCATTTAGGGATTTTGGGTGGCAGGACTCTCTTTGGTTGTGGTGGGTCTGGATGTTTGCTTGTTGGGTTTCTTTGGCCCTCTTGTGTGCTGTGTAGATTTATGTAATTTTTGTTCTTTGTTGTTTTTTTTTATTAATAAATTTTTACCCCTTTTTTTAGAAAAGAAATATTTGGGAGCCTAGTCTATCTCATTATATATCGCCCTAACATTACCTATACAATAGGTGTGGCATCGTGCACTTTATGCAAGAACCTTATGTGCAACATTGGAAAATGGTAAAATGTATTTTACGATATATTAAAGGCACTCTGAACTTTGTTCTTTATTATACTCATACTAAAAATACACAAATGTATGGATATTGTGATGCTGACTTTGCAGGGGATTCTATAGATCGGAAATCCACTTCAGGATATGTGTTTAAACTTGGTTCAAGTGCAATTACATGGAGTTCAAAGAAACAATCAACTGTAGCACTCTCCTCTATAGAAGTAGAATATTGAAGTGCCACTAAAGCAGTTAAAGAAGCTATTTGGCTAAATCATCTCTTAGAAGAAATTTAAATGAATTTTTCTAGTATCACACTCCTATGTGATAATCAAAGCTATATTGCACTTGCCAAAAATTCTGTTTATCATCAAAGATCAAAACATATTGAAGTTCAAGCTCATTTTATTCGAGAGAAAGTCTTAAATGGAGACATTTATCTTCAATACTACCAACCTAAAGATCAAGTTGCAGATATTTTTACAAAACCATTGTGCAGTGCAAAATTTTCCAAATTTAGATCAATGTTTGGCCTCAAGGAGCTGCCATTGAGGGGGAGTGTACATGAAAATGACACATTCTAATGGATATATCCTAGATGTAACGCCTAACAAGCATAATATAAGACCTTTAGGCATTCTATGTATATGTCCTTTGGACATATTGTAAAATTCTTCTCTTTGTAAATCTTCCACTTATAAAAAGCATTGTATTAAGACCTACGGGCACTATGTAATGAACCTGGGGGGCTAATTTGAGGAGACCCAGGCTCCAATAAAAATCGTTATAAGACCTTGCATCTTGTAAGAACACTGGGATTAAAAATTATGACAAGATGACTTTCATGTAGTCTGAAATACATGGTTTTCATTTTGGCATATATTTATGTCCCTATTTACCCTTGTCGAGAAGACCTACGTCATTGGGGTACTTCATTGTTTTCTTTTAAAGAAATTGACAGGATTTACCCCTATTAACATTAAGGGGGAGTGTTAGAACATAATATTATTAGGGGTCAAATCCTTATAATATATAATGTTCTTAATATTATTTAAATGCCTTAAAAAGCATTTTATATTCCTTGTAAACAATTAACAAATTAAAGAACTATTTAAACAGTTCTTAATTTATTAATCGTCTAAAGAAGGTTGTTATTGAGAAGGTGTGGTAACTACCCTTTTGGGTAGTTTTACCATCCTTTCTCCCTATATTTAAGGGAGGATTCTTCACCATTTTGGGGTGAGAAATATTATATTGGAATTTGGAGTAATCTGCACAAGAGGCCATGGAAGTTTGAAGAGGAGTATATCCCCAGGTTCTATCTATTTTTTAGTAGACTACTATGTAAGTGTTCTTATAATAAAGATGCTATTTTTGTGGGGTTTTTTACTAGTAATGGTTTTCCCCATGTAAATTAATGTGCACTGTGTAAATTCATTATTGTTTCTTATTAATTTAATTATTGTATTATCATAGTTTAAATATTTTACATGCTCTAACAGATGATGAGTGGACAATTTTAGGTGTCTACAAACATAATAAACCTTGACTTGTAAAAAGCCTTGTACAAATTAATCCTTATCTACACAGATAACATAAGGCAAGAAATCACAAAGTACAATAGAGGCCTTTGATTGAACTAAGAAAAACCTTGAGTTCACTTGTAGAATATCTATTTGGCACAAAACCCATGATGAATATCTTCCACCGCAACAAAATAGACCATAAAAATGATAAAAAGTCCAAGTAGAGATGGAATACTAGAAGAAGGCCCTAAATAAGTTTTCACCAAAAATTACCACCAACCAAAATTCTGTCTCCCTTCCAGAAAACACCACGGGGGAGAATGTTAGAAAAATGGATAATAAAACATAATCAATTCATCCCATAAGATGGATAATCCATTGAGTTTGTGCTAAGCCAATTACCTTGTTGCTATGAAGTTGAGAAGATTGTAATTAATTTAATTTGTTAGAGCTGAAAAATTGATCTTCAAGTTCTTCTTTGACTCCCCTTGTAGCTACGAAAATAGAGAGGCGATTAAGAAGGACACATTAGAGTAAAGTCTTAAAGTTACTGCATCTTGGTGAATGTTAGATATAAAAACAATAAACATACATCTGATTTCCCATATATGCAATAAAATAACATGTTTGATCGAATTAGCAATCATATTATTATTAAGACCCACTCCCAATGACAAGGCTTCTTTCCATTTCAATTGTCATTCAAAGTTAGTAGGCACGTCTTTAAAAACAACCTTCTAATATTTTTTAAGAAAAGAGCAGTCCCAAAAAAATGCCTCAAATTTTCATTTAACTAACAACAAGGATAACTTATTGGCTGGATCATAATACATTTCAACCTATCCCCAATAGGAAGTTTGCAATGTAATATCTTCCAAGCCATAACTTGAGCCTCCATGTCAACTTTAGATATCTAGATTTGTGCACTCAACCTTGTCCAAAGCTTCTCATTGAATCTACATTTCCATTTTAGGTTCAAGTGTGGATTTAAGGTCATGCAAGGAAGGAGTTGCATATAATTTTTCTTTAAAGGAAACAAAGAGAAGTGATAAGAGAATAACCATGGCCAACTTTGAAAAAATTGCATGAAACAGGAGTAGACATTTTCATAGTTAACTCTAATAGCATGAAAGACTATAGAAAAATAAGAAATTGTTCATACTTGTTTCTCAATCCAAAGCTAGCTTGAGAGACTTGCCAGGGCAACCAATTCAACACAATGAAATCCTAGATATCACCAAATTGATGAACCCCTTTTTAAAACAAATAATAGGCCTACTTGGGAAAGTGAATGACAAGAGGCTGACCTTGGTATTGAATACATTTATTCCACCAAATGGATGGGGATGCAAAATTGAACCCATGTTGTAGGGAAAATTCTTTCTACTTTAAAAAAGGGTAGACATGTTGCCATGCCTTCCAAATGGATTGTAAGGGAGGTGAAGCTTTAATTTGGAAGAAAGAGGCAAGGGGGATCTTATCCAACCAATTCATAGACTACCATTTTCCTTTAGTAGAAGCTATATTAATTATGTGTCATACCAATATTTTCCATGGATCTTACCATTGGACAACTCTAGTTATCCATTTAGTGGTTAGACACAACCCTTGTGTCTTTGGATCTATAATACACCAATCCCCCTTTAAAAGATTGTTTATGACTAGATTGTGGAAATTATATGAGCATGTTCATTTAAAATTAAAACTTAAAAGCATCTAAAATTTTAAATAAGGCATCAACTGTTTAAACTTTTCTATAGAAATCTCTTGTATAAAATATTATATATGACTAGACTGTGGAAGTTATATGAGCACGTTCATTTAAAAGTAAAACCTTAGACATCTAAAATCTTAAATAAGGTGTCAACTATTTAAACTTTTTTATAGAAATCTATCGTGTTAATATCTGGCTACACTTTATGTCCCTTGCTAAATAAAATTTATCTTTATGTAATAAAATGAAATAAATAAATTTAAACCCACTATACATGCTACTTTTTCCCCTACTTTTCAATTCTGTGTAATTCAAAAAGTGTTCATAGGAATCTTAATATTTATCAAATATTACCATTCCCCCTGTATGCAATGAGTTAAAATTCCCATTTGTAATGATGTATTAGATTCATGAAAATGCGTTACAAAGGTATGATGATGATGCTTATGGCCAAATCATTCATCTCCAACCTTAAGTTACATGATAATTATGTCAATATCAAATCTTACCCAATAACTATAAATTAGTATAAGCCAGATAAAGAAAGGAGTGGACAAGGATGAAAATAATAATTTATAAATTTATTTGTAGCTAGATGTACTAGGAGGGTTTAAGATTTTTTGCACGTCATTCACTCTTGTGAAAAAAAATAATGAATAAATATTTGCATACCCATTAAATAAATATTTGAGCATTTTTGTCCTTAATTCACTATGTAGTTATAAGTTGTAATGGTGAAATTTGCATACCCATGCAAATTACCATTTAGTTTAGGGTCTCTTTTAAGAAAATGCCTTAATATAAATACGTAGTTATAATTGGTACACTCTTCTTATCTATTCTTATTTACTCTTGTTTTTATATATTTCTATATATTTGACTTCATCTTAGCTCCATTTGTACTTATGTCCACACATTCACCCCATTAGTAGCCTAAACTTCTATGCATTCATTTTTTATTATGAGAATTGTAGTTTATTTTCCTAGGTCAATCTCACGACACTCAAGATTGATCTTGAGCTATTCAAGATTGACCCCAAACTAAAATTGCCAACTCCCACCCTTTTCCACTAGCCATTAGGACCTGACTTTGTACATGTTTTTGCAACCATTCATTATGTCCTAGAATTGAAAAACATTTATTTATGCAATCAAACACATAAAAAAATAATTACAATTACAATTTGTACACGATTCACAATCCAAAAAAAAAAAATTACAAGGAAAAGTCATTTTAAGAACATTTCAATTTGGATGTTAAAATAAACATATCGACATCAGAATTAGAATGTACATCTAGGACACTTGCATGTTTGAGAATGTTGTCTTTGATCATTAGCCCAAGGTTGTAAATCTAGTCTATTGAGGGGTTGATGATGGAGAACTAGACCCTTGCAATTTAACAACTTCCCCAAGGTATTTCTAAATACCATTAGTCCTTACACAAGTTCAAACATTAGAGATCAAAGCAAAACAAGTTATTGAACACAATCAACTAGATCAATCTTGCACATTATAGGATAGTGTCAGCACTAGGTCACTTCTATATCGCTTGGGATTAACCTCGAGCCACTCATATTTGTCCTCTTTGGAATTTTGGGTCTACACAAAATTCAAGATAGTGAGCATATTGAGAGTATCAAATTTTGAATCATTAGCAAGTACATTCTATGCAACATCAACGTTGTTCTTTATAATTATCATTTTGTAAGCTACATGCCTTATCCATTTGCATTTAATTTCCTAAAATAAAATTTTAATTTATCAATTCCCAACTATTTTAATTAACCCAAGTTAATTTAAATGCTTAATTGCATGTGTTTGTTCAATTAACCTAAATTTACATAAAGGGGTATTTAATCCCTTACAATAGTTTACCATGGCGTTACAGGGATTATTAAATATAATAGAAATATAAAAAAACATGATAAAATGAATGCACATATCTTTCAAACATTTAGATTCTGCTTGTGTAATTCCATTCAAAGTAGCTTCACATTATTTTCCATCAATTTATATACATTTTAAATACTCCTCTACAACTTCTAACATTTAGAATGGTGTTTAATTGATTCCTAAAACATGTTATAATTAGCAATTCCATTTGGAGATGTAATGGGTGTGCCAATAGGAGTAATATGAACATCTATACATTACAAATGAAGTAGGTGTAATGTTTTGGTTTACTATGGTGTTATTAATGTCTTAGAGAAGACATAGTTCTACAAAATTTGAAATCCATGATGTTTCTCCCTTGGTGGAAACCATTTTCTAGACAAAGACAAGTCATGTTGTTTGGTATTAACATGAGCAACTCTTGAAAATAGAACTTTGTTATTGGACTAATCAACTATACAATCCTTGAGTAACATTGGGGTGAACCCTTAGGAAATCCATTTTTTATAATATTTAAAATCCATGTTTCTACGTGGGTGGAAAGAATTTTCTAGATGAAGACACTATTAATATAATCTAGAACAATAATTTAGCTTTGAAATCTTGATGTGATCTTGATCTTGGTCCTAGTGGGTGAACTATACTTATCGGGTTTCATACCTGTTTGTTTTTGCATTTTTGTGCTACAATAAAATTAATATTTTTCTCCTACAATACACTCAATATTTTTGCCACATATAGGGCTTTATCGCTACTAAAATAGAACTAAATGTTTAAAACAGGGGAAGATTTAAATGTTTGGGTAGTTATCATTTGATTTGTGCCAGTATATTGTAATCAAGATGCTCTACGCTTACCACTTATACCCTTTTCCATGTTCACACATCATTATACATTTTCCTTATCCACTTATTTATTACTCTCATGCTCATGTGTATTCCCATGCATACTGTCCACTATGATCTAGCCCCTTTTTGTCTCAAGGCTAGTTTACAGTCATGGGGTTGACCTTGCAGTCTCACAAACTCATCCACCCATTTAAAAAAAAATTCAATCACTGACTTCTCACCTTTATTTGTCCCACATAAGGTTGACCGCACAAATTTGTGTGCTATGCTAATATATCCTTGTATTTAAAGGCATTCAATGCATTCATCCTAATCATCTACAATTTGAAAACTAAATTCGATTATCATTCGCATTCACACTTCAATTTCCAGAGGCATTTGCATGACTAGAGATTATTATATTCGATCATTATTTAGTTTCTAAGGATTGATCTAGGTGAAAGCATCCTTGTGAGGCAATGACAATCCTTTAAGTTATTACAATTCTCATTTACAATAGTAAATAGTCAATCTACAAAGGCGCTCTATTGATGAATCACTATAATGATAAAATACTTGACATTATTGATTAAGTATTACTTGAACTACACTTCAATGATGATCTATTGATTCTTTCTAACTTCATTACCGATGAATGAATACAATGTAAATGCAAACACATTACAAACATTCTTCAACAACAACAATATATACTTCCTACTTAACAAAACAAAATAAATTCTATTATTATGCCAAGAGGTGTTCTATAGTGGCAACAATGCATAGAGCATCATTTCATGACCGTGTACATAAAAACTAAAACACGATTAACATATATTTTAAAAAACTTAAAAATATAGCACATAATTAAATATAGAAATAAAACATATAAATATGAAACAAAACAAATATGTATTTTTATTCTATTTTGTCAAATACACACACACACAAAACTAATTAATTTTTTTGATCGATAAATTTGGCTTAAGGGAGCCATACCCATCAATAAAATAATCAAAATTAATAACGTGTTCTAGGCTACTCCAATGGAGGGTTAATATTACAAAAACCATAAGTTTTTTGTCCATTTCTAAATGTTGTATACAACTAGACTAGATACATATATTTTAACTATTCTATCATACTCCTACTTATAACCTTGAACCTGTGAAACCGTTGCATCATCTTCAATCTCCGACCTATGAAATAGTTGCACCGCCTTCCTCTTCACCTGACTCCAAGCTTCCAAACTCCAAAGTGAAAGACCAATCCACCTCCAAAGAAGAGGCACTCGTAGTAGCCATCAAGAACTCAATACCCTATTTTGCTTAGTTCTTGCATGCATTATCAACTTTCCCAATAGTTCTTATGATGAATGGCACCCATGGTCCAAAATATGGCAAGTTAATTATCAACCAATTTTCTGGACCAGGATGAAACCCTAGCCCCAAAACAACATCATTCAAAATTTTCCTTAATCCATAGTGCCACAGAGGCTTAATGAGGGACTTTGCAACCACTCTAATGAACTCCTTCGAATCACCCACCTTCAGGAGAACCACCAGAAATATTGAAGAGACATTTGTGTTCACTCTGTAGTGATGGGCCAAAGAAAGAAATGTTTCACCCAACACCATCCTTGTGGCATGAAGCATAATCATTGACTTATTTTTGAAAACCTCCTTTAACCTAAAATCTGTCACCTCCCCAATAAGACCAAATTGTCTCTTCTTTGCCCCGAGGCACATTGTTGTGTTCATAATTCAAATTCTTCTCTTTGCTACCCAACACAAGGTTACTTGGGGCTTAATAATCCTCAAGTGGATACGATATCATTTCCATTATTACAAAAGCCTCTCCACAATATAATATCTATGTACTACCCTTGACAATAAGCAAGCCAAGCATTGCACTTCATTGCTTCATTATATCTGTAATTAATTTTGTTGTGAGAACAAGGATGGGAGATTGAAAGCGATATTCCCCCACATGGAGGGGGAGCTATTGAAATGATATTCTAATTGCATAGCTATCACCATGTTAGCCACCATGCTAGCCATTCCATTGGCCTCACAATAGGCATGCCTAATCATGAACTCTGAAAATGTTTCAAGTATCTCCCAACATGGGGATAAAATATTTCTAAGCTTCCAATCTAGAGTGCTATGCTTTTGAAGGGTATTAATTATTATTAATGATTCTCCTTCATTTTGGATTTTTATATACTAAGTTTTTTGCAGATTTGAAGCCTAAGTAAAATGGCTTGGGCTTGGGCTCCATTGTTCATTCCATCTAAGAGTTTTTTTGTCGCAACCCCAATAAACACTCCAAAGTGGTCTCTGACAATGCACCCTACGCCATAATATCTTAGATTTCTGATGAAGGGGTAAATCAGAAAACACACAACAACTAAAATTGCATATAGAAAAAAGAATGTTATTTTATTGATTTGGACAACTCATTACATCACAGAAGCTCACATACAATTAGAGGATGAATCCTCCAAAGGCTGTAACACATTACAACTTCCTATCTACAGGCTCCGGAATCTTCTACCTTCTGTAACCCCAAATCAGCTAGGGTTTCTATTTTCCCACCTTTTCTTAACTCTACACTTTTCCCCTTATCTCTGCTCCCCCAAAGGATTCCCAAAAATGGTCATAAATAACCCTTTTTGGCAGCCACCAGCGAAATTTTGAAATTTGCATCTCCCTCCAAAAATAGGTCAACTTCCGGGAACCATAACTTTTGATCCGGGTGTCCGATTGACGCGCTGTTTGAAGCGTTCGAAAGCTCATGGAGTGCTCTACACGCTAGGAACTTGCTCTTCTAGTTTTGCTATTTTTAGGGTTGTATGGGGCTGTTTAGTGCCTCAAACTTGAATTTGAATGATTTTTAGGGGTTTTTCAGGAAACATAAACTTTAATATCTTTCAGCTCACAAATGATATTTGTCTGATTCCTTTGCCAAAGGTCTTATATTTCATTTATGAAGCTTCTTGTAAATTTTTGCTTCCATCCATGCCCAAATGCAAACTTTCCAAAAATAGCAGTTTGGAAAAACTGAAAGTTCTACATCATTATTCAAATGATTATGGAACCAGAAATATTAATTATGGAAAGAAATGAAAACAACTTCAACAATTTTGAATCAACAACTTTTTGGGTGATGCAAGATTACCTTTACACCACTGGATGCTCCTGCATCAGACACCCAGGGTAATTTGAAAAGTGACCCTGTCACATCTCAAGTGTTTGTTTGAGGAAAACCCAAATGGTCAGCATCTGCCTTAGACAAACAAGAAGAATCTTCAACAATCCTTCCTTTCCATTTCACCAGATATTCTTCATATTGCTTGTTTCGAGTACTTCTTCCCACACAGCTATCCAATATCTCTTCTATCTCCTCTATTGAAGTAGATGCCAGAATACTCCATTGTTCTTCTGTTGGTCCATACTCTGTGCCACCTTCATGATATTCTATTAAATTAGCAATGTTGAACATAGGGGAAATATTGATCCCACTCGACAGCTCTACCTCATATGCATTTCTTAAATTGTGTTTCTTCAGAATCCCGAATGGTCCAAACTTCTTCATTTTCAACTTATTGTATGTTCCACTTGGGAACCTTTCTTTTCTCAAGTGAACCATGACTTCATCTCCTACCTATAACTCCTTATATCTCCTCTTTTGATCTACCTTAGCATTGTACAGAATATTCATCTTATTAATAGGATTTCCCATCTCTTCATGCAAATTCTTCAGGTGTTCTGCAAAGTCTTCAGCTTCGACACTTGTCTTTTCTCCCTTGTCCATCTTCCTTAACTCTGAAACATTTCTTGGACTACTCCCATATACAATCTAGAATGGTGATTTACTTGTACTCATATTGACAGAATTGTTGTAAGCAAATTTTGCCTGTGGTAAAATTAAATCCCATCCCTTGGGCTTATCTCCTACTTAGCATCGTAGTGGGTTACCCAAACTCCTATTCACCACTTCCATTTGTCCATCAATCTGTGGATGGTGTGCATAACTGAATTTCAAATCTGTCTTCAACTTCTTCCACAATGTCTTCCAGAAATAACCAACAAACTTGGTATCTCGATCTGAAACTATGCTCTTAGGTAGACCATATAATCTCACCACCTTCTTGAAAAATAACTCTGCAATATGAACAACATCATTAGTCTGCTTACAAGGAATGAAATGTGTCATTTTCAAGAATTTGTCCACCACCACAAAAATGGAATCATGTCCTCTTTGTGTCCTTGGTAAACCAAGAACAAAATCCATACTAATGTCATCCCATGGCTTCTCTGGTACATGTAGTGGCAGATATAGCCCTGTATTTTGACTTGTTCTTTTTGCCATCTAACACACTCTGCAACTCTGCACAACTTTCCTCACATCTTGTTGCAACTGTGGCCAATAATAATGCTCACCAACAATAGCAATGGTCTTATCTCAACTAAAGTGTCCAACCAATCCCCCACTATGCTTCTCCTTAATCAAGTTCTCTCTCATGGAACTCCTCAGAATGCACAACTGGCTTCCTCTAAACAACATACCATTTTGGATTATGAAATCCAACGATTTGTCTTATCCAAAGTAACAGGTTCCAAACAAGCTTTCCAAGCCTCTGCAAAATCTGGATCTTAAGGATACAAAATTTTGAGCTCATCAAACCCAACAACCTCTATCTTCATTTCTGTCAACAAATTTTGCCTTCTGCTCAAGGCATCTGCAACTCTGTTGGACTTTCCACTCCTGTGCTTCAAAACAAAAGTATAACTCTGCAAAAACTCAACCCATTTTAAGTGCTTTTGATTCAACTTCCCTTGACTATTGAGATATTGTAAAGCCTGATGATCAGTATATAAAACAAACTCTTTTGGCAACAAATATTGTCTCCGTTTCTTTAAAGCCTGAACTATTGCATAAAACTCCTGATCATAAACATAATACTTTTTCTTGGCATCATTAAGATTCTCGCTAAAATAGGCAATGGCTTACCTTCTTGACTCAAAATAGGTCCTATAACACTGTCACTAGCATCGCAATCTACCTGAAATACCTTATTGAAATCTAGAAGTGCCAAAATAGGTTGCTTTGTGCCTTTTTGCTTCAATGTATCAAAGCTCTTATTTGCTCCTGTAGTCCATCTAAATTCTTTTCTATCCCCTCTCATTATCTCTGTTAGGGGTGCACAAATGCTACTAAAATTCTTGATAAACTTTCTGTAAAAACTTGCCAAACCATGAAAAGATCGTACCTCTGTAGCACTCTTTGGCATAGGCCATTCAATGATAGCCCTCACCTTCTCTAGGTCCATCTTAAGACCTTCCTTTAAGACAACAAATCTTTGGTATACCAACTCTTTCTTTGCAAAACTACATTTCTTCAAATTAATCAGCAACTTCTCCCTCAGCTTCTCTAAAACTCTTCTAATATGCATTAAATGCTCATCTCAAGACTTACTGAAAATCAAAATGTCATCTAAATAAACAATAACAAATCTTCCCAGAAACTCTTTCAATACCTCGTTCATGAGTTGCATGAATGTGCTCGGTGCATTGGCTAGCCCAAATGGCATGACTAACCACTCATACAAACCTTCCTTTATCTTGAAGGCTATCTTCCATTCATCTCCTTCTCTGATTCGAATATGGTGATACCCACTTTTCAGGTCAATTTTCGTGAAGTACTTGGCTCCACTCAAACAATCCATGATGTCATCCATTATAGGCAATGGAAATCTATACTTGATTGTGATCTTATTGATGGCTCAGGAATCTGTACATATTCTCCACTCTCCATCTTTCTTTGGTGCTAGTACTATAGGTACTGCACATGGACTTAGGCTCTCCCTTCTCAGTCCCTTCCTTAACGACTCATGAACTTGTTTGTTTAGCTCTTCATTCTTTGTATGAGTCATTCTATGGACTATCTTATTCGGCAATCTAGCTCTTGGTATCAAATCCATTTGGTGACTTATCTTCCTCACTGGGGGTAAACCTTTTGGTACATTATTAGAGACAATATCCTGAAATTCTTCCTACAGACCTAAGACTTCTGTTGGTACATCTTCACATTTCTCTTGATTGATCTTAGGAATCTATGCAAAGCGATGACGCTCATGCTTCATACCTTCCAAAAATTTCCTACCATCTACCAAGCAAATTCTGGCAGTACTACATACCTTTTCTTGCACCTCCTTTAATGGCTTCAACTTATGACGAACTCCATCCTTTGTTAGGGAATATGTGTTTGCATGGCCATCATGGACAGTGCACCTATCATACTGCCACGACCTCCCTAATAACATATGACATGCATCCATCGGTATGATGTCACACAACACCTCATCATGGTAGTCACCAATCTTGAACTTGACTAAACACTGTTCATTGACCAAATCTCTATGGTCCTTTTGCTACTATGCAATCCGATATGGATGTGGATGCTCTCTTCTTGTCAACTTCAACTTGTTAACCATCTCCTTTGAAACAAGATTGTCAGTGCTTCCACTGTCAATAATAACATCACAACACTTACCTTCACACTTGCACCTTGTGTGGAATAAACTCTTCCTCTGATCTGGTTCTTTCTCCTCATTCAATAATGTTCTTATGACAACTAGGGTTTCTCCCCTTTTAGCATCTTCAGAATGCTTAGACTGTGCATCTTCATCTACATGTGCAACTCATGCATTACCTTCAGGTCTTCTGTTTGTCCTTCCTTGATGTTGTGGACACTTGTATGTTCGATGTCCTTCTTCTCCACATTGAAAATAGGTTCCTCTGAAACCTCCTCTTCCAGGGCCTTGCCTAGGTTGGCCTCTTCCTCTTCCTCTTTGCTCACCATTGTTCTAGTCATGAGGGCGGTAGGCGTTATTTCCTCTTTGATTTTGATTGGTGCCAGTTTCTTCACTTTTCTTTTGATCTTCATTTCGGCCTCCATAGGATTTTCCACTAGTCCTTCCGCCTTGACCTCTTCCTCTTTGCTTGCTTTTGAATCTTTTATTCAGCTTCCCTTCCACCTTCAAGGAAAACTGGTACGCATCTTCTATGGTGGTCATTCTAACTAGGCTCAACTCCTCTTGAATACTTGGTCTCAACCAATTAATGTAATGGGCCACCTTCTCCTTGTTGGCCTCTGCATGGCTTGTCCTAATAGTAATCTTATAAAAATCTTCTGTATACTTCTTAACAGATTTGTTACCTTACTTATATCCTGACAACTTCTTCAGCAACTCCATCTCATAGTCCACAGGAATGAACTACTTCTTTAGTTTCTCCACCATCCAATCCCATCTGGTAAACTTTCCTTTTCCTCTCCTATTTCTCTTTAACTGGACTTCCTTCCACCAAATACTGGCATGGCCCTTCAACTTTGTCTTTGCAAACTTGACCCGTTTTGGATCTTCCACATCTTCATACTCAAAATATTCTTCCATATCATTGATGCAATCAATACGCTGTTTCGAATTCAAATCTCCAAAATAGGTAGAAACTTTGATCCTGGGCTTCTTCCCAATCTTCAAAATGGCCCTCAACAACCTAACTTCTGCAGTATCTCCTACAACTTCTTGTTCTTCCTCAGATAGATCTTCTTCAACTTCATCTTCGCTTTCTTTTTTGGTTCTCGACTCAAACCCTCTTCGCAGGTCCTCTTGTAATGCATCGATTTGCCTTTGTAGGGCTCTACAACCCTCTTCTGTCAAAGCATTTCTCCCAACACGATTTCTTCATGGAGGCATTGTGATATTTGTAGCAAACCCGCAACCTCAGGTCCTGGTGCAAACTGCCTCACGGTTGGCGATCTGTCTACACACTTAGGAACCCTTGCTCTGATACCACTTGATGAAGGAGGTAAATTACAAAACACACACAATAGAAATTACACACAGAAAATAGAATGTTATTTTATTGATTTGGACAACTCATTACATTACAAAATCTCACATACAATCAGAGGATGAATCCTCCATAGGCTGTAACACATTACAGCTTCCTATCTACAGGCTCTAGAATCTTCTGCCTTCTGTAACCCCAAATCAGCTAGGGTTTCTATTTTCCTACCTTTTCTTGACTCTACACTTTTCCCCTTATTTCTACTATCCTAAAGGATTCCCAAAAATGGTCATAAATAACCCTTTTTGGTGGCCACCAACCAAATTTCAAAATTTGCATCTCCCTCTAAAAACAGGTCAACTTTTGGGAGCCATAACTTTTGATTCGTGTGTCCGATTGACATGCCGTTTGAAGCGTTGGAAAGATCGCGGAGTGCTCTACTCGCTACAAACCCACTCTATTGGTTTTGCCCATTTTTGGGGCTATTTAGTGCCTTAAACTTGAATTTGAATAATTTTCAGGGGTTTTTTCAGGAAACAAAAACTTTAATATCTTTCAACTCACAAATGATATTTGCCTGATTCCTTCACCAAAGGTCTTATATTTCATTTATGAATCTTCCTGTAAATTTTTGCTTCCATCCATGCCCAAATGCAAACTTTCCAAAAATAACAGTTTGCTATTTTTAGCAGTTTGGAAACACTGAAAATTCTACATCATTATTCAAGCAATTATGGAACCGGAAACACTAATTATGGAAAGAAGTGAAAACAACTTCAATGATTTGAATCAACATCTTTTTGGGTGATGTAAGATTGCCCTTACACCACTGGATGCTCCTGCATCAATTTCCCCTCAACGCTTCTTCGAAGTTGAGTTTATGGCATCCCTCATTCGGAGGGATCCATATCTCGTCCTCTCTTATCATAGAAGCAGGATGAACTCAACCAACCCCATAAATGGGGGCTAAACTAATTAAATTTTATTTAGTAGAAAAGTTATTTATTTTTTAAATATAAAGACACCAAAATTTTAAAATATATATTAATGTGTATAAATGAAACTATAAAAAATAACACATAAATATATAATATTTACTACATTTTTCAAAATAAAAACAAAATCAAAGAATTATGAATGGTAATTTTTGAAAAGCAAAATTAAAAGTCACATATAAAATAAAACAACTCTTCAAATAAAAATAAAATAAACAATGTAAATAAAATAAAATAATTCCCGTAATCATTGCCTCAATCACTATTGGCAGCTCCAGTCCTCTCATGGAACTTGGCATAGACTATTCTAATGCAATTGGTCAGTAGTGTTGGAACCCAAATTGGCTCATTTCACTTGGTGCATTTGTACCAAGGCCTTTCGATGGGGGCTTGTCTTGCTCATATGGGCATTCCCAACAAATTGAGACGCTTAAGCATCTCTTTTGGTTTTGTCCCTGGGCTCAGGAAGCATGGAATTGGATCCATGATTTCTTCAGACCTTTTCAACCTACCCCTTTTTCTTGGCACATGGTTTTGCTTGGAGACCGACATTGTCTCTTGCTCAAGTATACCTAGATCTAGCATGCTTTAGGGGTATATGAATGCAACTCTCTTTACTTAGTTCCTGATGCTCATTTTTCTTTGTACACTAAAGCTATCATATGCTCTAATGTTCTTATGTAGATCTAGGTGCAAGCTAGTAAAATTGCACTAGAGATTGCTCATCTTCACGGGCTGTTGGACCATTGGAGCAATGTCCCTTGCATTGTTGCTAGGGTTCCGCCTGACTCTGCCTTTCCAAGAGGTCGTCGGCGTGAGCACAACCATTCAACCAGACGTGACTGTGGTGACCACGACTCTCACTCCTGTGGTCCCTCGCCTCAGACTTCCAGGGACTTTGCTACCCGTGGAGGATGGTCCCAACCTTCCGATCACCCTCTGCTTCTTCTCTTGGGCTTGGGGGAGCTGGCTAGCCTGACACATACAAGTTTCTTCGTCTGTAGTTCGCCATTTCTTTGGTTCGTGCTCAACAACCCACCCGTGCTGTGAATGTAGAAACGCCTCTCGACGTAATTAATAATCATACCAATTTTTGATAAACTAGCAATCACTTAACCCAGATTGTATTTTTTAATATACCTAAAAATAATAATAAATCCATATGGTTGTTGGAAGGAGTGTTCAATCCAATATGAATTTGGGGGGCCTTTCGAACCCTCGTGGGCAGCGTTGAAGTCGAACGAAATTCGCTGGAGAGGCTCAAATAACTGCCCAAGCTGCCTGGAATGAATTCGAACGAAATTCGCTGGAGATCATTCACAAGTTAGAAGAAAAAATGGTACCAAAATCTGCCGTAACATTTTTCTAAACGAAACGGAATTCCCTTTCGCAACGGCCATTAGTGTTGCAGACGGGTTGCAGGCCTCAAAAACGTGAGACGGTGTTCATCCGTTGCGATTCTTAGCAACATAGATTTGGAGGGTTTGACTGAGTGAATTGATAATGAGCGATCTAAGCAGAAGCAGAGGCAGAGGCAGAGGCAGAGGCAGAGACAGAGACAGAGGTGGGGATGATAGACAACATATGGATAACGCTAGGGTGAAGAAGCAGCCCTATGACGATGACGACGACAACAGACACAGACATTCTTCAAGGGATGACAGACGGCACATAGATAGGAGGGATCATAGAGAAGGCAGGAAGATCAAGGACAGGGCAGCCGATGATGGCCGCGACCAAGGCAGAAAGGTTGAAAACGGTTACAGAGACGGGAAGAGATCCTCATCCCACCAAGGAAAAGAGAAGGACAAGGATCTTCGATCTCACAGGGACAGCGTAGAAAAGCCCAAGCGTTCTTATGAGGGCAGGGACGGCGGAGAAAGAGACCGAGACAGCCGCTCTCACAAGCGGCGAGAAAGAGAAAGGGAAGACGGGGATGGCAGGAGAGACAAACTCCACAGAGTGGCAGCGGCAGAGGATGATAGTGATGATGCCAAGGCCAGAGATAGAGGGGAGAAGAGAAAATTCCAAGAGAATGATTCCAAAACCAAGGATGATGATGAAGAATACCGACACGAGAAGAGACATTCGAGTGAGCGAGAAGGAGGAGGAGGAGAACATTATGGCGATGCAAAGCAGAGCGTCATTGAACCAGACAATGGCAACATTTCCTCCTCTTTCAATGTAAGCATCCTCTCATCATCTTGAGGCATTTTCTTTAAGGGTCTAATATTCCCCAATGGGCAATTTTTGTGATTTCATAGGCAACAATATAGTTGAAAAACTCAGACTCGGCAATAATTCAGCTGACCCAAATTGAAAAACTCAGACTGGGCAATAACTCAGCTGACCCAAATTGGAAAACTCAGACTCGGCAATAATTCAGCTGATCCAATTTTTTTGAAAACTGGGGACTCTGCAAAATCGTGGGGAAGAACTCACCAAATTTTTGGAACATTAAAAAAACACAAAATTTGAAGAATATTCTTCAAAAACACATATTATTGAATTTATGAAACATATTACTGATTTGCTTCATATAGATTAAAATTAGAGTTCAATACACATCATAGATAAAAAAAAACCAGTTTAATACACCTGAACTTCAATTTGCAATATCAATAAAAATTACAGATCATAAATTTCTTCTACAACGGAAACTCAGAAAAGTCTGTTTCCACTGTGTGGATGTAGTGGAACTGGATGGTACAACTGCATCATCCTCAACAGGAGTCTCAATAGGAACCTCAGTTATAAGATCAAGATGTCAATGTTGTGAACCTGACCCTGATGGCTCAACAACTTGATGGCAGCTTAGAACTAAATAAAAAAATAAAATGTTCACTAACAGTCTAACTGTCATAAAAAAGAAAAAATTGTGAATATCAGACTTAAAAAGAAAGTTCACTTTCAAAGTTTCGAGTTTCAGTCAACTGTCAGTGAATATTTGACTAAAAAAGAAAATTCACTTTCAAAGTTTCAAGTTTCAGTCAACTGTCAGTGAATATCTGACTAAAAAAAGAAAGTTCACTTTCAAAGTTTCAAGTTTCAGTCAACTGTCAGTGAATATCTGACTAAAAAAAGAAAGTTCACTTTCAAAGTTTCAAGTTTCAGTCAACTGTCAGTGAATATCTGACTAAAAAATAAAGTCCACTTTCAAAGTTTCAAGTTTCAGTCAACTATCAAACTTCAAAACTTTTGTCTTCTAAAGGAAAAAATTTATAATGAAACAGTTTATTGCAGGATGAAATTTGAATAAGGGAAAACAATTTGATTACAAATTTTAAACAGACCCACCTGCAATGAATGTCAATGCACAGCCACATACCTGCAAATTGCAATTTAAAGTTAAACAGACCTGTGGTGCTGTCTATTTCGCTGTAGCCTGCTGCCCGTTGACCAAAGCTTCATCACTCTAATGAACTTTGTTCAACACCCTAGCAGTTTAGCACACACTGTCAACCAAAAAAAAAATTAAAATAACTCTAACCAATTATAACTAACCAATTATATGCTTGAAGCCATATAAAACTTGATTTAGGTCCTGCAATCATGTTAGACAATATTGGAAATATAATTCACATGATCTAAACATATATAATAAATGTCTTATCTATTTAAACCATCTAAGATACATAACTATTTCAAATCTATATAAACTATACAATATCTATAGTGCATGATAGAAGATCAGCCATAATGCATAGTGGAAGTTTAATCATAATAGGACTTGGATGAGAAACATGATAAGTCCGTCCAAAGCTATTCATGCTAAGCCCAAGAACAGATATACCATCCCTCTTGGCCCCAAGTGGCAGACACGCGGGCATCCAACATGGGGTGGTCTACTTAGTGGATAAACTTGTATTTGCTTTCCTTATCCATGCTACCTTATCCATCCCTCTTATGGTTGAAACTCCTTGAATCCATCCCAACAATCAATCCATGTAGAGATTGAGGAAAGCTACAATAGGAGGCCTGTAGATTCTCTTTTCTTAGCCCAAGGGTGGACACTCACCCCCTTGGATCCAATTGGCAGACACACGGGCATCCATCATGGAGTGGTGTACTTAGAAAGAAATCTAGTATCTGCTCACCCTACTGGTATTTCCCCCACTCTTCCTTATGATTGCTTGATGAGAATTACAAATAGTAATATATCCAGATTCACAATAACCATGCTAGAGCATACCACAATATTTATTAAAACATAAGACTGCTATGCAAATATATTAGCCAATGCTGACTTCTGCCCTTGTCTGCTGACTGCAGATAAACTGATTTGATTGATTCAACAATAGAATGATAGAATAATAGAAGGAGAGAATAATCAATTGATAGAATTGATAAAATCATACAATGATTGAAGAGTAGAAGGGTAGAATAAAAGAATGATGATTAAGAATGATATAATAATTAAATAATAGAATGATGGGATAATAGATTGATAGAATGAGAGGATGATAGCATTATAGCATGATAGAATGGCTGCAATAAATAATACTTTGCTGTTATATATATTTATATATATATATATATATATATATATATATATATATATATATATATATATATAGATATAGATATAGATATATCACTGCTGATCCATTCCTGCAGATTTATCTCTGTTCCTATATTCTATATTCTCTCTTATTGCTTGATTCCTCTATCTCTGCTCTAATACTCAGAAAATATTCATTCCAATTCCCTTTCCTTCAAAACCTCATTTACTCTCCTTTAAATATCTTTCTAATCCCTTGTCAAGAGATGTCTTATCATAAAAGTCATTACTACATCTCAAAAGATGCAACTCTCCTTAATTGCTGCCTCTTAAAATTAATCGCTGCACATCTTAAAATTGCTCCTCATAACTAATATGAATCGCAGCACATTAATAGTCATTCTCTTTCACGTATATTAATCTCTTTGCATTTGTATGAATCGCACCTTCCTTTTTAATAATAAATATCATTCTTTGTCTTTTAGTACTCCTTCTAAATGATCGGCCATATCACAATTTGTCTTTTAGTGCTTCGTCAACATAATTAAATCTTTAATTTAAATTGAACTCCCTCTCTAATGCAAGTCGATCAGTATTAAAGTTTGGCCATATCTATTTATTTTTCGTTCCTTCCAAAGGGAAAATCGTTCCTCCTCTTTACAAGTAATATAAAGCCTGAAACATTTTCTTTAATATATATGGCGCTGTTTTTGTTGTGATTGCTGTCTTTAATATGTAATTTCTGTTTTATAAGATTCAATAACTGCTCCTTCTATTGATCTTCATCGCTGCCCATATATCATGCTTGGTCGCTCCATTCCTTATAACATTTTATTTGAGAAAGGGACATTTCACCTCATCACCACAAGAAGTTGGAGAAAGAAAAAGTATTTGGTGAACCAAAATGTGCCTTTTCCTATCACACCAAGAATGAAATGAGATATATTTCTGTTGCAAGATTTGACACATTTAAAGCAACAGCCGAAACTAAAAAACATAATCCGACAGAACAGAAAACAATCAGGGGTAACATCATCACACACTAGATCAACCCTGACAATGCTATATTGTGTATGATGACTTATCAAAATCAGCTTTAACAGGATAGAGAGATGTAAATTTGAGAACTTGCTAGAGTGTAAGGAAAAAAAATATCTGTACACAAGTCATTTTACGAATATAGTTTTAACATCAGAAAAAAGGAAATGTTCCCACTAAATCTGCAGATAATTACAACTAAGAATTTCTAAGCCTGTATTAAGTAGCCACTGCAAGTTTTGATACAAGCGATCAAGTCTCTGTGCTATAATAAAATCAGATATGTTAATATTTCTAAATCACGGTAAACAGATTCTGCATTTTGTAATCTAATTCCTATAGGAATTAAAAAAAAAGAAACTAAACCTATCACAACAGCTTTAACTTAATCTGATGCAAGAATCTATCTACACATACTATAGAAAACAATAAATATAACTCAATTAATGACTGCCAAAACCGTATCTTTGGTTTTCATTAATTCTGAAACTGAAATCTGCTACCGAAAAATAAAAATAAACTTCTCTGAATTTGTACCACTGCCCTTTCAATTTCTAGATCTGAGAAGGGCATACATGTTAAATTTCAATCACGATGTATAATTTCCTAGTGCTGTAATAACATTGAATTAAACACACAAAACATTGAAATTCAAACAGCGAAAATGATGAACACTAGATACAGATATTTTACACCTTATAATCTGCTTTGCATTCCTTCGAAAGCTTACAAGGAAACCTCCACAACTAGTCCTTCAGTTGCACGGAAAATTACACTGCTCCGAGTTATTAATTTTCTATCTTGCTTCTATCTTTATACTATTCAGCTAAAAATCTAATCTTCCAATAAAGCAATCTTATCACTTAAAAGAAAGCAACCTTATCTCACGCAGGAGATGACTTGGAAGATAAGTCTAAATCATTAGTGCTTATCGCACTTTATTAGACTTAACTAACTCAATAAAAGATTTCACTTTATAACTTAACTGTATTACAAAATAGAAATAACTCGAACTACCTGCACGTTCACACTGAACCTGTGCAAAAGTTCCAAACTGAACTAAAAAACTCAAAAGTACATAGGAGTTATCAATAGTCAAACTCAACTTCTAAAGATCTACATGAAGAGATGAGGTAGTGCGCTCCAAGAGACAGTTCAGCTTCTCTTGGACTCTACACCCTAACTCATTGTTAAACTCAAACAAAAGAAAACTAAACTGAAAATAGACTTTACTAAAACCTAGCACTCAAACTAAAACTAAAAGATAACCTTATCCTAAAGCTAGCGCCCTAAACTTAGACTTGAACCTCAGTCTTAGTTAACTACAGCTATGGAAGAAGATTGACTACTGTGCTCTAATAAGACTGATTGAGGT